>JAWWLV010000121.1:29509568-29535844 GCA_035041135.1 Platyrinchus mystaceus | reverse complement strand
CTTAGGATTAAAGGGTGGGCTCAGTTCAGCGCAGGCTGTGTCTCACCTAAAAAACCCATTGCGCAGGCTTGAAAGGTGGGAACACCTTTCCCAGATCATCGTTCGCGAAGACTGGCCATTTACCTTTACCTTTTACAGACGGCCAACAGAGGATTTACCACCTAGAAAGTCAAGGGATGAGAGTGTAACATAGGTCTTCAGCATAATTTTGTCTGCCAGGGCCTTGTTGAAACACCTGACAATATTATCAATTTGATGGTTTCTGTGTTTTTTTCTCTACGGGGGAAAAAAAAAAAAAAAGAGAAAAAAGGAAGTACTTATCCAAGTTCTCTTTAGGTTCTCTGAACTGGTGGCCAGTTGCTCTGATTTCAGTCACCATCATACACTACTTTTACAAAAGAAACAAACCCCCCCCCCAAAAAAAAACACAAACAAACCAAACAAACAAATCTCAAACAAACAAAATCCGCAAGTTTTCTTTGTTTGGCAACATCTATTTGAGTCAGACTGACCAAAGCAAGCAGTACATACTCATCTGCCAGCACCTACTGAACTCAAAGGATCTGGGTAATCATTTAAGGCACTCCAATATTGTAGGTTTTTCTTTTTTTCAGAGAAAAATTAAGTAAAACAAACCCATTTATTCCACTTTGCTCCTATCTATATCATAAAAAGGCAACAACTTGTGCTTTATTAAGATTGCATTTGCTCCGGCTTTACATTTTGCAACCATCCTACAAACACCCTCAGAAACGTATTAACTGATATTTCGAAAAATGTAAGGATTTCCTATTTCCCTTTAATTAACAAGTAGAAAACGGAAAAAGGATGCCACCAGTACAAACACCCATTAAACTTACCGCGACAAAACTCTTCCATTACAATTTACCACCTGCAAGACATCACAGACTATAATTCATTCTTAGTAAGTGCAAGAGCAAACCCAAACCACCTGCAATAAACCGCAGGTAACTGTCACGTAGTCAGATACTCCTGCCTACGGTCGGGACGGCAGCGGAGAAAGAAAGAACCTCCTTATCAGCGGGGAGAAAGGGCGGCCGCAGCCCGGGGCGAGGAGCCGGGTGATCCCGGCGTGCCCAAACATCGCGGCCGAGGCGGCTGCCCGCGAAGCGAGGGATGCTTTCTCCACGCCGTGGGCAGCTTCTTCGGGGCAGGCTGCCGTGTGAGCAAGAGACCTACACAGGGAAAAGTTTTTGGATTTTTTTTTTTTTTGATAAGTTACTCTCGAGAAGGAGGCGCGGTAGCTGCGGCTCCCGCCGCCCTCTCGGCCCCCGGCATCCCCTCGCTCCGCTCCGGCCCGCCGCACCCGGGCTCACCTCGATGAGCCGCTGCAGGGCGGGCCCCTGCAGGCAGGTGTGGTTGGCCAGCAGCTCCAAGCGCTCCTGGAGGAGGCGCTGGGCCGCCCGCACCTCGACCGGCCGCTCCAGCGCCTGCAGCACGGCGGCGCCCATCCCCACATAGCCCACGTAGGCGGCCAGGAGCACAGGTACCCCCCAGCGCCGCCGCCGCCGCGCCGCCACCATCACTCCGCGCCCGCCGCCCCCCGGCGCTGAAGAAGCGGCGGCGCCGGGGGCGGGAGAAGGGCCGCCCGCGGGGGGAGGGCTGAGCCGGCCGGCCCCCTGCGCCTCCCCCGGCCTGCCCCCGTCCTCAGAGTCGGGCTGTGCCGGGAAGGGTGGGTGGTTGTGCCGCTCCCCGCGGCAGCAGCCCACCGCGCCGCCCTCGTCCTCCTCTGGCGCCGCTCCACTTCACACCTGCCCGTTCCAGAGCGCGGAGCTGCCCCAGGGGTCCCTTCTCCGCGCCGCGAGTGCCTGAGCAAGTGGGGGCACGGAGTCATGTTCATCCCTCCGAGGGATGCTAGCCAGCCCCTTTCCCAGCAAACAAATCCAAGTACCTCTCTCACCAGCTGGCGCTACTTACAGACCACTACACAAGTACGTTGCGTAAATCTGCTTTCCTCCTTCACTCAGCTGCTAATATAGTTTAAAAGGCAGCAAACAGGTATTTGTGATAACAACTCTTCGATATAAACGTGTGAGAAGGTAGCAAGTTTGTCAGAATCTTTTTATAATTTGTAATTTTCCTATGGAAGTACTTTCATCGTATAGGTAGTTCTCAAGACCTCTTCGATTAATTATTTTCTTATAGAGAACTAGATCCAACGTTCCTTTCTGTTCTCTCGCCAGCAGATAAAACAGCCAAGTCGCTTCTGGTGTATAAAAACTTTGTAATTTACCTATTTTGTTGCACAATGTGAGCTAAAGGTTGATAAACCCGCTAGATTTCTGAATAGGATGCCTTTATGCACTGTTACATGGAAATGTCTTTCTCACACTGCCCTCTATTTTTGCATACTATTTTGCATACTATTACAAATAAGGCAACCTTCAAACAGGTATTGCCCCACTGCAACTGTTGTGGAAATGTGTTAATCTCTGGTTTTCTAGGCTATGCTTTAAACTGACTAGCATAAACACATGGTTTTGCTAGCAAGATGCAAAAATTAATATGCAAAGACTAGACCAATTCCAGAGTAAAGATATCATCCTGAGCACAGTCCTAGGAAAAAAAAAAGTTATGCTGCTTATTGTTCAGTCTTAACTCTGCCTTTTTAGGGTGTTCATTACTGAATGATATTTAAAGCAAAAATAGAATTATGTAAAAAAGGAAAGGCTTCTATAAAAATATATATGAGAAAATAAAAATGCAAAGATACTAAAAAGAATGTATACTCATCACCTCTTTCATTTAAGATTGGGAAATAGATACATCTGAGCTACATTTTAACTGCATTTGAACCCAGATAGTTTATACAAAGCACATTAAGTATAACCATGCTGAAACATTCTGAATAAACATATAGCATTTAATATTTATATTAAAGATATATAAAACAAATTACAGGGGAGACTCAGGGGTTTTAACTACAAGACAGACTGTGAAAACCCAGAACATCAAGCATGTGTTTACTAGGAAACTGGGGAGAAAGAGATCAAGATTTACAACAAATCTTCACAGAATTATATAATTTTTAAATGGCTGGTTTTCTTGAGTATTCTCAGAAGTGTCACTTGTTTGTCAATCTTCTATTTACATGTCCACAGAGAGGGGCTCAAATCCTTGCCAATGATATTTTGGGGTTGTCTGGAAGGTACCAATATATCCGAGGATGAAGAAGGGCTTGTTGGGTAGGCTTAAAGGGAAAGTATAAGCCTGGAAGGACATTTACTTCTTGTCCTGCGCTGGACTGCAAGTGGTAGCTGCTCATCACAGATGAACACTGCCTGAGCCATTGCTTCTGCTAGACTGCAGAGCTACATTCAGAGACTTCAGAAGTGCTGTTTTCCATGCATTGGAGCTGAGCATGTGCACTCTCCATTCTGTGCAGAAACGTACCACTGGTAAAACGGGCTATTAGACCAGAAGAGTCCCTTTTGTGTGCTCCTCTGGCTCCTAGCAAGGCCTTGTGATTGTGCAGTTCTTCCAAATTACTTTTCTTAGCTGGTCAGTTGATAATTGACAACTGCCTTTTTATTAGAGGAAGGCTACCAGAAACCACTTGGTCCATCCATGTTCAAGAACTAGGCCAGTGCTCCCAGTATGTATCTCAAATTAACTTCCATTAGAGATGTGCATGACCTTTAGGATCTTTTCAGGACCTTGAAAAATTGACAAAGCGAGCAAGAAATTTCTATCACTTATGTAACACATGAAAGGGCATCAGTATCCTTCATGTTTCTCTTCCAACGTGGCCATATGCTTGATTTAAGGTATCTTTTTGAGTCTTCTGGCAGGCAGCTGGAGAACTGCTGGAGCTACTCTCAGGTTTACTAAACACAGCAGTAGCAAAAAATTCAGTAGATGGTCTCACCATGCTCCTAGTTTGCAAAATCATTAGCAGGTACAGGAACAATTTTCTGGTCTGCAGTAAAAACAATCCAAACTTCCTGCTGTCAGATGTCAAGTAAGGATAACTTTAAGAAACACTTTGCCAGTAAGTGTTTTCTATCCCTGATAAACCTCATTATCATTTTTTATGGCATGCAGCATGGTGTAAAATACTCTATAGGATCACCTTTAGAGTAGTACATATGTTGTGGCTGGCTGTGGTTAGCTAAAGTAAGGAGGGCATGGAAAAACACAAGGTGAAAAG
The DNA here is from genome assembly GCA_035041135.1 of Platyrinchus mystaceus. NCBI lineage: Eukaryota > Metazoa > Chordata > Aves > Passeriformes > Tyrannidae > Platyrinchus > Platyrinchus mystaceus. The sequence continues at coordinate 29,531,673 of JAWWLV010000121.1, read as the reverse complement.
AACAGGTTATATATAAAAGTCAGCAGAACTTTAGTTTCTTCTTTCACATAAACAGGCCAAAAATGTCTTGTAGTGTTAACACAAGGCAGGTACAGAGTACACTGATGGTGATGATGTTAAAAAGTGCAAGTGCAAACATTATGTCTGAAGAATAGAAAATACTGAGAGAGAAAGTCTTCCGTGAGATTTGCAAAGATACAAAAAGCCTGACAGGAGAGAATTGGCTGCTCTCAGTGAAAGTCTACCAAGAAAGCTGTTGCATAAATTTATGGGAATAGCTGAGGGCATAGAGAAGATCAGTGCAAAAATGGAGGAGATAAAATCTGTGAGGTAGGTAGTGGTAAGACATAAGGGAAATCTTAGATGGGATAAGCATTTGAACACTCATTTTTGAAGCTAGTCTAATAAACCATAGCCAGCATTCTTATATGCCAGCATTTCAGATTTAACAGCTACATTGCACTATGCAGTGCTAAACTGCACTGTGCAACTGGCAAAAAAAACAAACACCATGTCAGATGTAAGAACAAATGTCTGTTGTGACCCTCCTCAGAAGTAAAAATCTAGCTCAGAAATTATGCATGAAAAGATTAGTGACCTACACAAGCCTCTACATGTTTTATGGACACTTCTCCAAAATGAAATATCAAAACAGCTGCTGAAAGGCTGACATTTGATGTTCCTGTAGCCTGTCAAACATATGCTAGCTTGGGGCTAGTCTACATATGCAGTCATATTTCACTCACACTTTACATTAAAGTTCCTCTTAAAAATAAGTTTAAAAGGATTAATTGATGGTTACTATGAGGTATAAATATACTGAATAAATAGTGGTATGTACATAATTACAAGCATGCCCATGCAATGTGTTAGTGATGGTTATAACCAATTGGATGTGGTACCCAATGAATGGATGATTGTTTTATCCAGTTTCTGTAGTTCACTTTAATACAGAGTATGACTAGTTTTTCATCTCAGTGACTATCCTCTTATATATCCTCTATATCTTCTTTGGAGATGGCTTCTGCTAGTTTTGACTTAAAATAACTGTGATAAAATCAAACTCCCTATTTCTCATGAGTGACACTATACTCAGCCTTATCTAGAGATAAACATACAGCATCGAATCTGTATGATGCAGGATAGTTCTTCATTGAACTGGCCCAAATAAAATGCCAGACTCTAATATTATTTGTGACCTGGCTAGAAATAGGCATTTAAATTTAGTTTGAAGTGCTGTTAAAGTGTTAGTGAAATAAACTGTGATGAAGACCTGCTTAGAGCTGCCAGTTCACTTTGAGATGAATTGTAACAGTCAAGGCAGTGCTGGATAGACACATAATTTCTGCACAATTAAAAGAGAAGCATTTTATCCCAGAAAATAAATGTTTTCATTTTACGTGAAAGCTGCTCATTTCAGACAATATCAACTGAATCTTAACTGGATGGCTGTCATTAAACAGGATTTCATTACTGTTGATATTTGTCTGTGGTTTTGCTTGTTTTCTGACTGGAAATGAAGAAAGATTTCTGTACCTGACTTCTTCCACTTGAGATTCTTGATGACATGACTTCTTATTGAAGCTGGGAGGCAGTCACTCTGGATTTTTTTGAAAATGAGTGACCATAAGAACTGAATCCCACTAGAGAAAGACAAAGGATAATAACTGATTACTTCAGGGGGAGTTGCCTTTGTTGAGTGAGAATTGTAAAATGAATCCTGAGACAGTTGTATAACCACGTATGCTACTCCTTTGGAGGTTTTGTGTAGGCTGATGCCTACACAAGGTGTGGAAATTTCCATGCTTCTGGAACATTTCCTCCTTAGGAAACCTGTGGTTTAGTCCTTTATCCACAGGGCTTGCTTATTGTGAGATACAGATGAAAGATGCAGTTTCAAGACTGTGCTCTTTGTACCTTGCTCAGCTAGGGATATGGATTCTAGACTGCTCAGGTTCATCTTCCATTTTGGTGGTGGCTCCTTCTGCCAAGCTTAAGTCAGACTTGTGCCACTTTAGCTGAAGGAATTTTTCCATCAAGTCAGCTCCCACGTTGAAGACCAGAGCCAGCCAGGCCAAGCCAAAAACAATCCAAATTGCAGTTAGGCTCCTGTACACAGGGATATAGTGTTTGTTGGGGTTTGTGCCTGAAAAATCCGGGGAAATTTGCATATTAATCTTGACAGCTTTGTTCTGCTGAACATACATACTGATACACCCTTTCCACCCCCGCAAAAACATAGATTTAATGAGCTTGTGTGATCTATCAGCAGACAGTCTTTCTTTTTCCTTCTTTTTTTAATGCCAGCTCTCAGGTTAAAATTAGCACAGTTGGCATCAAATCCCTGAAGCTTAGACTATATAATAAAAACAGCCAGATTGAATGTTGATCAGGGATGCACAAAATCACGGTTCCTAGCCAACAACAAAGAAAAAAAACCATCTTGGAAAATCAACCGTGAATCCGTATTAGCCATATTTTATTCAAGAGAAACACTGGGAATTTCAGATGACTTAGAAAGACAGTTTAGTGATACAGTGATTGCTACTTGTAGGGTGATATAACTTAGTATGCAGGGTTCACAATCACCTGGATAATATGGGAAATGCAGCCATTTTAAATAAGTGGTTATGAATCTTAGTCCCTGGTTTGATATTTCCACGGTATGGACAATCGGTGCAGCTGATACAGGCACAGGACAGCACTGCAGCTATCCATTTAGTCTCTGTTGTCCATATCATCATGAAACTCCACAATGCCAGATTCAGCATGGGGTGGTTTTTTTATCTTCTTTTGGGACATCTAGAAGAGGAGAGTTACCTCTTGCAAAGTAAGACATCCTAGTGGTTTTAACAAATACACACATTAGACATAATCTGTTAAGATTATGCATTTGTTCAAATAAGTGTGTGGAAATGTAGCCCCTCATGTGTCTTTACTGTGATGTGCTCAGTCTAGATCTCTAAAGACTATGTAATCTTACTGGGTTTGTTTTCTTTCCGAGGCATCCTATTGTTGTCAGTAATGTTCACATTGTAAGTACTGATTATTTAATATTTGACATGAATTCTTACTGGGAATGGCAGGCTTTTGTAGAAGCAAATCACTGTTAGGAGAAGGTGGCTTTAAGGCTTAATACTTAATACTTCTTTAAGATAAAGAAATTTCATTTATATTCCACCTGTCACTCCCAGATCCCATTCATGACAGCCTGGGCAGAGACACTGTTGAATGGGTGTTCAGTGGCATATGTGAAATGAGTTGGGTGACTCAGCTTAGCTGCCAAGAGAAAAATGCTCATGTCCTATAATATATTAGCTCATTATTACTAGTCTGGCTGAGCTCACTCTTGTACCAGATTTTTAGTGGAATAGATATCTATGCCCCCTGTATTTATACTAGAGTAACAAATTTCAATACAGCTGAATCCAGTTCACCTTCTTTTTTACCTACTACATAGTCCCCAAATCCAATGGTGCTCAGGGTGATGAAAGTGAAGTAAAAGCCTTCTCCATAGCTCCAGCCTTCTACATAACTGAAGACTAATGGCGGGAACACTAGAAAAAGCAAGGTCCCAGTGGACAGGAAAATGGCCACTGCCAGTGTTTGAACCACCTGAAAGATAAAGGGAAGATGGCAGCCAAGCAGAATGGAGCAGTTGTCTTGTCGAAATTGCTGGGTCTGTTTTTTTCTTGAATCACAAATGCAGTCTAGCTGGGAGCAGTGGCAAAAAAAGGAAGGATAAGCCAATGCTTCCATGCACTGCAGGCTGAGCTCACTGTTTACTCTGCACATAGGTATTGTACCTAATAATGAACCAAAAAACCCCTTAAAATTAGGAAAAAAGGGAGGATTTTTTAAAGCTTTTTGCAATGAGTTTTTAAGAATGTTCCAGTCATATTTTCAGACTTATGACGGCTGTAGGAACGAAATACTCACTTTACAATTTCAATTCAAGAGGAGATGCTCTTGTAATCACTTGGTTTCTGTCTTTGAGGAAAATCACCAAGTATTGCATAACTCATTATACAAAGATTGGCAAGAAAAAATAATGGTTCTTTTCACCATGATTGCTTCCAAAGATTTATAAAGTGGCTTATAAGAGCTCAGCCAAAAATATGTTTGGATGAAACCTAAGTGAAGTCAGTTGGCCTTCTTTAATTTTTAACTTAGAAGCACTCAGAGGAAAACTGTTCTGTTAGCACAGGGAAGATCCGTGCCTCTCAATACAAATGTCTGCCTTCTGGGAGATGAGTTATTACAAATGTGACTGCAGTGGATAGGTACAAAGACTAGTCAGGGGATGGGTCATGACAGTGGATTTTAGCAGTTTAGGACCGAGGATCAGGAGCTCATGGATTTTCAGGGAACACATTCTGTTGAACTATTGACTAGAGGTGTGCTGATGCAAACTCATTGCAATTATTTAAAAATGCCCTCAAGGGCATTCAAACCAGATTTTTTATTCATGTGCCTATTGTGACTGGATGAAAAGCCAAACCACTGTTTATAAAGTAGAAGGTCCAGGTATCATGTTTTCCTTTCTCTTTCTGTATTATCTCACCAAAAAATAGTGTTCTGAGCTTGAGAAACCTGGTATGAACCGACTGGGTGACTTGGACAAATCAATTCTATATTATGTGCCATGTCTCTCTAGCTGTTATAGTAATACTTACCTCATTTGCAGAGCACCTTGAGAATTACCAATCAACATGGTAATAGCTTATATCTGTTCCCATTTAGTTCATTCTAGTAGTGTAATAGCATTTAATTAATGAATTTTGCATAAAAATTTATACTGAAATGCACAATTTTACTTTTTAGCCTGGCTTTCAAGAAATTTCTGGTACAAACCTATAATGTAGGACAGTAAGGAATAAGGAAGAACTGATTGTAATTAATTTCCCAAAGCATAAAAAAATTGTGTATAAAAGGAGGTAAACCAAAGTCCTAGAAGAGGGTAAACAAGCAGATACAGCTCCAAAGCTGTGTCTGATCATTGGATTTATGCCAGAAATGAGGTGTTAATTCAGGAGTGAAAAAAAAAAAAAAATCACATCCCTGAGGTGTTTTAGAATTCTCAGGAAAGATGCAGCCATACTAACATGAAAATCCTTCCAGTGGTGGAGCTGCATGTGTTTGGGGAACAGGTATATGTTATGCAGCTAAAGAAATTTTGCTTATAGAATCCAGGTCTGCATTTGACAGTACCTTAATAGCCTTCCTAATGTAGATAAAGAATGAAGTGACTTGAGATTTTACAAATGAAAAAAACTTGTGTCAGAACTCTGAAATGTTTCAACCTATCTAACATATCTAATCTCCCTTTTCCCTTACTGAAGCAGTCAATTCACTGAACCTTTTCTCAGAAACATGCACTAACTGTGTTATAAATGACCTTCATGTATTTTCTATTATCAGTGCTTCTCTTATTATAAAACATTTGGACTAGTTCAATGACTCACCAATAAGCTGTAAGTAAGGAGAAGGAGTATTTGCATTTTAAGAAAAGGGAGGAAGTGCTAAATTGCTGGCACAATCAGGGAAGCTAATTCAAGCCAGATTAACATACCAATAAAAATAAGAAGTCTTTGCAGAGTGTAGAGCTAGACTCTGGATAGATGCTACCATAGGCTAGAGAATAGGACCTTGATTTGGCTACGTGTATATACGCACGCATTCTTCTAATCACCAGCTTAATGGTTTTGCTGAGTCAGGTTTTAAAAAGGCAAATCTAGAGTCACTTAGGCAAAAGCCTATTCCTTTAAAGCTCTTGTAGATAAATTAAGTGTATCGAGTTTCTGATATAGAGGGTCACATAATTGCTGTGGTTCACACAAGGAAACCCAATCTAGCAGCAGCAGCAGCACATATCTGAGAAGAGAACTTTAACTAGTTTTAAAACAGAGGAAACAAATGATAAATTGACACTGTACCTGGGCACGGCCTGGCTTTTGCACCCATCTTTCCAGGGTAAGCAGATGAGCATTGAGACCTTTCCCCAGCTGATTAAGGAAGGCCAGGTTGAGGGGCACTCCGAATAAGGCATAAAACACACAGAAGATCTGTCCTGCCACTGTGCTGGGGGATAGGTTACCATAACCTGGAAAAAAAGAAGAAAACAGCTACATGAAAAGGCTCTACAGTAAAGCTGCAGGCATCATGGAGAGTTCCTAAGCTTGGAAGCTTAACTACATTAAGTTTCATGAACCTGTGAATCTATGATTGTCTGCACTTAAATCTGTCTACAAATTGCCATGGTTTATGACAAAGGCCCGTGCATTCACTACTACTAGCCGAAAATGGAACATGAAAAATATGACTCTTATAGGGAATATTGTAACTTGCTATAGGTTTCTGATTTTGTGGTGAGTGCAACTCAGTGCTTCAAAGCAACCTCAGGATGCGCTGTCCATGTACAAGATGATATTGCATGTACCAACTGGATATGCAAGAATAACAGGCATAATTGGAAACCAACAGAGAACTGTAACTCACAGTAGTTGATTGTTTTGCAGGTGTATTCTGTCCATCAATTACCCATTTCTGGGGGCTTTACAGGATAGCTGGAGGAAACCCAAGTTTATAAGGAAAGAGAGTACCTCACCTATAGTGGTGACAACAGTTCCTGCAAAAAAGAAGGAGTTGCTGAAGTCCCAGTTGCTGGGATTTGTAGAGTTTCCTTCTGGGTTGACCCCTTTTTCCCATGCTTCCATGAGGACCTGAGGTGAAAGAGGTCAAAGGAGCAAAGATGAGGAAGAATGTCAGAAATAGAATACTGCTTTCCATCTTGAGCAAGCAGAGTGATAAACAGTGCAAATAACAGGGTAGAGTTGGACTAAAATGGACTACTGCTGACATGGTGAAACTTGGAAATAGAGCAGGCTAGGAACTTGAACTCTTGCCACTGGAGAAGTGGTCACTGAAGTAGGATTGGTTCCATAGCTAGATGAAATCTGAGGGGAAGGGAGTGGAGGGATTCTCCAAAGTGATCAAACTGGGGAAAAAAAGCTGTGCCATATAAAATAAAGGTAATTCCTCTTCTCTTCTTCCACAGTCTAGTCATCTCATTCCAGTTTTTACTGTAGGCAAGTGTAAATGTGTCTGCAGGGACGGGCGTGAGGAACATGCTCACATCTGTTTCCTACATGTAAGTACAAGTGAGGATGAATTTCTATTTTTAGCTTTGACTTCCCAATAATTTTCAATGAATATTAGGCTTCTCCTAGTCTGAAAGATTAGCTAATAAAATATTCTCTGCTATTCCAAATAGCTCTTACCAGATGACTAAAACTACTGTGTGCTAAAAAAATACTGCTTCTGGATGAAATATCTTGTCAACTGCCTTAGTGAAGAATGTGTTCCTTTGCTGGGAAGGATTTCTCCAAGGATTTCTCTGAAGGAGACTGGTTCCTCTCTGCTCAGTGCCTGGGTTTTAAGAATCCCCTTGTTTGTCTCATACCAGGTCACAGCCTTTGTAATTTTGCAAAATGCCTAAGGAATCGCTTGTTCGACTCTTCTAGAAAAGATTCTGTATGACGCAAGACATGAGCAGGATTTAACAGTAACACCAGCTTTAGCTGGTTCCAGGACTATGAGACTAAAGATACTCCTTCTTGGTTGAAATGTTGACTACTGCCAGAGGGATTGCTTTACTAATAAACATACCCACTACAAGGTATCCAATGTTGTACAGGTTTTGCAATTTTAGGTGATCTGTACTGGTGGACTGAGTATCGTAAGTTTAGTGGCTAATCTTATTTCTGCAGTAAAAAATCCTACAGCATTGGTCAACTTTATCGGAGGGCTGCTGGACATCATCACATGTGAGCTCATGACTGAAGAGTCAGCAGAGCTTCTTTTCAATACAACAACTTTATCCATTAAAAACCTGTTCTTAGAAAGGGAAAAATTCAACATGTCAAATTTTCTAGAGCCAAATATTTCATTTGCTGCTTAGAAGGAACACACAGAAGCTACTAAGGTGTGAATACTTTGAAATGTCTAAAATAATCAGAGGTTTAATTTATTTCCATAAGAAACACTTGACAGTTCTATGCATTTCAATGCACAAGAGTTCACAGGAGTTACATTCACATCATGAGAGTCAACATGGAAGAGTAAGGCAATTTTGAATGTTGAACCCTTCAGACACAGTCTGACAAGGTCAGATTTCTTGGTATGACTGTCACTTTTCAGTACAACCCCATGAAATAAATGGCATCCTGGTGCCCAGGAGAATTGTTCCTAAACAAACAGGTTCCTGTGGGACAGTTAAAATGGCTCCTAGCTCCTTTCATCTACAGCTCAGGTAAGGGTTATGGCTGGGGTGTGATCAGAGCAGTTGTTGAATGGTTGGCGAGCATTAGCTGTTGCCTTTGGAAACAGAGGTAGCCAGTAGGTAAAAGCAATGTGCTGTAATTTACAGTAGGAGTATGAAACCTATATAAAGCTACAGTAGGTGTGGAGAGAATAAAAACTTCCTGCTGTTTCTCCTCCTCTGCCCTTGCCCATGCACATTGCAGCCACTTGTGGTCATGGACAAGGATTTGGTCCTTTCAGTCTATGTTTAGATCAGCTCCTTTGAGGCTGAAAAAGTATGGACAAAATCAAAATTGGGACTCATAAAGGGTACCTCCCTACTCAATGCATCTCAGTTATGTTGTCAGAATGGCATAATTTCCTGACCGATGTATGTTTACCAGAGATGCATTAGATCATAGAATTTGGATTTGCACTTTCCCAAAGCTCCAGGGTTCTCATTTTAGGAGCTGCAGCTCAGGGCCACCTCTCAGCTAGACAGTTTTAGCCATGCAGAGCCAATGCAGTTTGTTGATACAGAATTGCAAGAATTTGTTTCCTGCACAATTGAGTCAAAAGTTAATGATTAAAAGTGATAACTCTGTTATTAATGATCATAGATATGCAAAGAGAAACCTGAATTGAATCTCACATTTCAGGATTTAGGTTTAAAGAATGGGCATTAAGACAAGACATCTTATACTTGTTAGTCTAGGGGCTGTGTCTCACTGCAGTCTGTGAGACTACTGTGACTTTTCAGACTGGAACTTCTGACATGATAGTTAAAACGTGCAGAGACACAACTGCTTCCCTGCATTAGTTTTAAAGTTAGAGATTTAATATGGGAAGATTAGTATTCCCTAATATTAATAAGAGTTAGACAAATTTTTTTAACAAGTCTTATAAATAACAGGTGAGTCAGAGAGGACCTGCACTTATGTGAACCTTGAGGACTACCAAGTACTTTGAAGCTTGGTGCATTGTAGGTGATTTGGCGCCCTCAGCTGGTTTTATCTGCAACAGCTTACAAGTGAAATGGTATTTAATTCTACAGAGACATAACAAAATATGATTCTGTGAGGGGCAGAACAGTGCTAAGAAAGCTCCACTGGAGCCAGAGTGAGAAGAATCTGGACACGTGTGAACCTTCCCTAAGGTTTCTAGGGTAGCAGAGATTTAAATAAACCTTTAAATCCTATAAGGTATCCCAATTAGGTTTAGAATGAGAATCAGGGTTTTTGCCTCTACAATCCCTATCAGAGAGATAAGGAAAGGACAGGTAACATCACCAAATGCTATAGCTGAAAAAAACAGACATGTTTTTAGGCATGTAAATTCTTGAAAACTAGTAATTTTCTGGCCAATGCCCAATGTTCCACAAGAAATATATCACAGTATTGGTAATCAGAACATTGGCTTTGTAGACAGAGGTTCAGGCACCTTTGCTACCCTTTTTAATCTGAAATTCACTGTTTGCTTAAATCCATTTACAAAATCTAGGCTTTTTGTTTATCAAAAGCACGTACCTTTGTGGAAATCCTCTGACTTGGGTATCACAAACTTGCAGCATGTTTAGAGTTTTTATCAGGTTTAGTGACATGGTAGAAAGAGTTCAAACTATTTAGGCACCCAGCTCTGCGTCTGGGTAGATTCTGAGCACAAAGAAAGTGGTAGTTTAAGGATTTCTATCCAGTTCTTGCAATACTAGTATGAGAATATAATACCAAGAAAGGTATCTGCAGCCAGTTTTGAGAAATAGGTTAAAATGTAATTGAAGATGTCATTAACTGACAACTCATATTGAATAAGAGCTCTTTATCTCTTCTTACAAGAGATAGGTAACACAGTTAGTGATGGTGGGCTTTATCTTTTCTTTAGAGGCCTGTGAGTGCAGGACCACCTTCAAAGATGGTAGACAATTTCTAGTACAAAAGGGCAGAATTTGCACAGGTTTGGACTGGAGAACTGTGGAAGGGCAACCTACTTATTTAGGTTTGATTCTTGATTTTGTTTCTATGCATAATTCCCTGTAATAATTAATGAGGGAGCTGAGAACCATGGATTTGAAATTACTGCAATGTAGCACAAAAGTGCATCAGGCAGATTTACATATTTTGGGAGTTCATGACTGGGAGAAGAAAGTAGTTCAATTGATCAAGATAAAAAGGTATATGAATTGGCTTGAGAAACCTCTGCCTTTAATTTAAACAGTTAGACCTTTAATATCATGGACAGCTGATCAGTTTATAATATGCTTGGCCACAATAGTATAATTCTTCTAATGAAAATAATGCTTCAGCCAAAATAATGGGAACCTGTTTCTCTTACCTGTACAAACTTCTCCAGGGCTTGTCTGTCCAAGCATGTGTAGTTCTGCAGGAAGCTGAGCTTCTCCAGCTGGAACTGGTCCCGAAAGTGGGTCTCTGCCTGCTTCTCCAGCAGCTGGAACACCATAGCGCCCAGGAGGAGGTAAAAGAGATACCCCAGTACCAGCAGTGGAGTCCAGCTGATCTGCCGGTTGTGTATGGCGAGGAGAGGCATGCTGCTGCTCTGCTGTTGCCAGTCCCTGCTCAGTACTTAACAGGTTACTGTTCCAAGATGTGTGCTACCCAGAACACCCAGAAATCACATATCCATGTTCCCAGCTACTGCCCTGGAGAATTTTTTAATAGAACATACAGGTATCAGGGCTATACGAAATGAGACGAACAGAGAAATTTTATCCCTCCACATCTGTTCTCTATCCAGATTAAAGGGTGAGCAGTGATGGCTTAATAAAAATGTGAATTATAGTGTTTTTCTCCTATTAAAACAACTTTTATCCAAAGATCTTAATCAAATGAATGAAGCTCTCTGAGGCTGGGATTGGTTTTCAGGCTCGGAAGCTGAATCAAAACTGTGGTTATATGACTTACCCTGGGTCATATGAATAGGGAGTCACGGATAGACTCTTAAAGTCTTGACAAGTAAAGCCTTACTCTAAACACTAGACTCCTGTACAAGAAAACGCTATAAACTCTAATTACAGAAGACTCCCCAGAACAAAGAAGAGTATGGAGCTGAATAAATGGAAAAGTCAATAGCTGCCGTCTGTACCATACAAACATTGCTGGCACCAGTAAAAGCAGCATGATGAAGCTTATAAACATCCTGAATTCAGCTTGGTCACACGACAAAACTTCTCTTTCTTTTCTAACCCTAATGAAATCAATCTCCTCACTGCCTGGTGTGCTGCTCCTGAACTAGTTGGTCAGATGACTCCACCCTTTAGTCCATAGAGTTAGAGAATGCACCACTCATGCCTACTGCTTTCTCTCTCCATATTCCCTTTTAATCCAAATGCATAAGGGGGAAGGAGGGCTTAAGGTAAATCATTGGCTAAAAAAGTATTAGAGGTTCACTCATGGGAGTCTTAATGATTATCATGCACTGGAAATGAGCTGGGCTTGCATATTTTTCTGTAGGAAGAGCTTAATGGCAAGTGTCATCTATGCCACACTGCTTCCAAAAGAAAACACACACACACACAGAGAAAGAAGGCCAGGTGGCTAGGGATGCAATTTTGTTATTAAAATCCCTTCCTATTAAAATGTTCTGGATACAGATATCTCTCCTTTGCTTAGCATTTGGATTGTTTTCACCTATCTTTGATCAAGAGTGCTCACAGAAAAAGACTGAAAAAAAATTATTTCATTCATATCTGTATTTGGGAAAATCCTTGTACTTGCCATTTGTACTGTGCTTGTAGCCTACAGCCAGGCATCATCCAGAAGAGGATGACTGACTGGCAGTGGAAGGCTACTTAGAACTGTGAAAAGTGAAAACTATCATGGACAACTCCAAGGAGACCATTTTGGATTTAAGTCTGGTACCACTCTGTCATGTGACTGAGGGACAGAAAGACTTCAGTAGAGAAGTGCAGTGTGCAAGGACTCAGAGCCTTGGTGCTCTGGAATTTCTTTTCAGCTGAAAAAGTGAAACATTTGGGAGATAGAAGTTACGGTGGCATTGATATTACTGAGCACTTCAACAACATTATGAAGCAATCTGATCTGAAGCAACCGAGATGTCCAACTGACAGAAGGCCTTCTCTTGGTCTGTGCTAAGGGTGATTATTACTTAGTATCTAACATGAACATCTCTGTTGTGTCTGATTTCCATAACTAAAACATACAGCTTGTTGTTCCATACCTTATGCATTGGTAAGGGCTGACAAGCCGGGGATGTTGCACAACTGCTTGTTACACTAGCAGGGCTGTCTCTGGTGCGAGATCCAGGTGTTTGTCATGTTGTTTATAGGACCTGTGTCTACCAGGCCAAGAGAACGCCAGTCTACTGGTTTTCTGAAATGGGTGCAAACTCATGTGCATGGCTGGGTTGAGATACATTTTCTCAGCTGAAGTACATTTCACAATTAAGGGTATGAAACTATTAAGATATAAATGAAAAAAATAGAGCACTGAATCTCTTTTAGGTCCCCTTTCATTCTGTTCAGTTCAGTTCAACAAAGCATTCCAGCTGCCAAACTTGGCAGTATAAATTATGCCTTAAGAAAAAATGTCCACTCAGGCTTACTTTTGGGATCTTAATTTTCTGAGGGTGTTGCAAATCGGGTCACTAAAATTATAAAGATGTTTTTACTTCTATACTATAGTTATTCCTACTGGTTTGGTTTCCCCTTCTCTAGGGTCAGGTTGCAATATAGGAATCAAACAAAGCCAGATTGTATGCAGCAGCCCAAAAGTTATTTCTTGCCACAGGAAAAAAAGAAACTCAAATATATACATTTGGAAGTAAACTGCAGACTTATGATTTTTGTGTGAGTTCTGAATCTGGAAGAGGGAGTTCAGCATGGCTTACTACATCAGAAATTAAATTTGGTTTCCAGGTAAAAAGGCATAATATACAATGTGCTGAAATGACAGTACTAGCAGATCCCTTTTGATGACAGGATGACAAAGCACACTGTCTAATCTAACTTCTCTGTTCCTCTTCTAATGCTCTTCTGATTAAAAAATAAATAAAATCTGAGTTCACAAACAGAAATAAAAAGTGCTGAATGCATAAACTTCTTAAAAGTAGCTGAACTTGAAAGTTGACTATTCCTCAGAGGACCTGCTTTTCCAGAGCTCCCTGCCAACGTTGAACATAAAGAGTGCACCTGGTCTCAAAGCTAAGGAATGATGTCTCACAAAACATATTTTGAATCCAGGGCTGAACACAACATCCTTGATTATTCCTTCACTTATCATATTTTTCTTCCTCACTGTGACTGACCCAATAGGATCCAGCTTTTCCCACAGAAAATCTGAGCCATTCTGGAAAGGACAGATACCAAAATGGCATCCTGGTTTACAATCAACATAATTTTTCGTGTATTACTTGAAGCAAATCAAAGGATTCAGGGTTCTCCAATTGCTTCACCTATTGTTGTTACAGTCCCTAACAGACTTTAACATGGATAGATACAAAATAAAGGATGGGCCAAAAATAACTGACATGGTTTGCTCACTTTCTGCACTGGTTTTCAAAAGCCAGAAAAATACCACTGTGATCAGTAGGATTATAATTTACATTGACATAAATAAGCTGTTCCTAAAATAAGTAATAAAATGGTTGAAAGATACTTTGGCTGATCCTGTCATTCACAAATTTCTGATGAAGAATGATTGTTTGGACTAGTTTTTCTGGTAGAAATGTCTCTGTACAGAACTAGTTAACAAAGTGGATGCAAAGATCCAGAGATCCATTCTTCCACTTGCTATGCATTTCAGCTTGAACAATTTGTACAAGGAAAGACTTAATTGTTTTTAATTTGCTTTGCTCCTTGAATGACTTTTAGACTCCGCATTTCAGAGAAGAATTAAGGAAATTATTTTAGCACCATGTTAAGTATAAATAACAGAACCATTGCATTTCTTCAGGCATGTCACTGCCATCTGGCAATTTTCTACTTCTGTTCTTGTTCTTACTCCAAATTTAAACCAATCACGATTGATGTGATTTATGCTCACATAGGTGAAAACATGAAGCATTTTCAGATAAAAGATATAAAGAATTCCAAGTTTTCAACAGTATTTTTCTCAGACAGATTCCATGGGAAGAAAAAATAATTTCCTTGAATTTTGTGGTTATTGTAGTGGAAGTAGATCTTGTTTTGTGTTCTTTATCTATATAAATACATTTGAGTAAATCCACTGTTGGCCCACAAATACAATTATTTGTTTAGTTCACTGTTTGTATCAAATGAAGCACCGCAGCTGCCCCAGAAAATGAACAGAGAATAATCTTCAAACAATCTCAGGTGCAGCCCCTGAGATTTCCCTCAAGGAAAAGGGAAAAGAAATCTTTACTTTTATCATGGTGGTGTCAAATCAAGGTATGGATAGTAACCACTTATAAATATCCAGTTTACATTGCTTGTCTTATAGGTGAGATTTCAAAGCAAACATTGCAGGAAGTGAAATAGAAAAAAATATTAGAAAAAGATCATTTAACATTGATTTAGGCAACAATAAAAATGATTCATCTGAAATAATCTAAAACCAGAAGTTTGATTGTTGTGGTTATTAAAAATGGACTTTGAAAAGACAAATAAATTCTATATAGAGCTACCAAATATGCTATATGTAACAGGGCATTCCCAGATGTTCATCTTCTTGGCATTCGTATTCACCACCTGCATATTTGGTACAGGCAACATTTACAAGATCTTAACATTTTATTATGCTGAAGTGTTCTCAGTTTATACTATTGACATAATACTTGCATCCCGTGGTTGATTAAACCAGGTAAGTGTATATTACATTATATGCTTGCACTGTTGCACATGTGAACCTCATTATTCCACTTCAAAGCCTCTTTCTTAAAAAATGCAGGGCAGAGGGAGATTGAATTAAGCATGTCCGTCTTCCAAGCAAGAGCAACTCAACTTAGGGATATGTAATTTTCTTTTTGAAGCTCTCTGGAAAGCTGCAGTGGCCAGGAAGTAGTAAACTGCCCAAGCCAAAAAGCTGGTTAGCTTAAGGGTTTCACTAATGCCGTTCCAGACTGTGTATAGAGCCCTGGCAGATTCAGCATAAATGAGAACAGAGCCTTTGACCTTCACTGTACGTTTGGGTCATACCCTGAGCCTGCCAGAAGCTACAGTGCTGTAGGAGACCAGAGGATGTGTATGTTCTTCTGAAATAAACCATGTAGAAGATTGGAAATGTGTTGAAATATGAGATGATCCACAATGTCAGGTATCAATTAATCCCAGAAATATCTATATGATATCTAGTAATCTACAGCTACTTCCTTAAGAAATCTCCACCAAAACAAACAAAAAAGATTTATTCTGATTGCAGATAATAAAAAAATGCTATTTACCATATGAACATTGAACCAAATGCAACTAGATATCATGGTGAATTGACAGGAATGAGGTATGTATGAGAATTTCCATGCTTAGCAATACTGTTTTACATGCGGCTTAGGGAGGAGTCAATACCAGTATAAATGTGGGCCTCTGATTTTTTCTTCAGTGTGGTAGATACTTGGGTTATTTCAAATTAATCTTAACATTATAGGAAGAGAGATTATTAGAACAAGTAACTTTGTTCACCTGTGGCCAACTAAACTTTTTGAAGCAATAAATGCTTTCATGAAGCCAAGGAGAAGTACCCTGGTAGCCTTCTACACCTGTGAGAAAACATTAAGGAGCTGGGGCCAGGCTTTTGACAGTGTGGCTTGTGAGAAGAAGAGAGATAATGGGCAAAAAAAGAAAAGTTCAGGCTGGACATAAGGGAAAACCTTTTCATGATGAGGACAGTAAAAAACTTGGAATGGACTGCTTAGAAAGGTTATGCAGTCTCCATCCTTGGAGGTTTCCAAGACCACATTGAACAAAGCCCTCAGCATCTTGGTTTGATCTCATATCTGATGCTGTTTTGAGGAAGAGGTGGGAATAAAGACCTGCTGATGTCCTTTCCAACCTGACTTTTCCTACAAATCCAAGAGGCAACTTTTGAAAAGTGGAGGCAGTTTTTTTAAATAGAGAATGCTTTATGTCTGAAAACTGTTTACTGAATGAGCAGTCTTTTCTTTCCATATGACATTATGAAATTTTTCAAAGAAGTAAGAAAGCTTTGTATTTGTATATATGGTTTTATATATTTATATGGTTTTCTATTACTAGATGCACTTTTATCCAAGTTCTTAAGTGTTTGGTATAATCTTACTCTCAGACCATTTTGCCAGTCAGGGACTACTTTGTTAACAATGATTGAATTTCACACCAAATTTACAAGAGTGTAAAAATAGGCTAGAGAATTTTGAAACAGAAGAGCAAGGAATTTTTCCTCTCTGTGAGTGAGATCTGTGGCAAACTAAGAACAGAACACTGAATCATCAAGTAATAGCAACATCACATAGATCATACCAGGGTTGCACTGGTGTACTCTTCTCTTAACCAGTTACTTGAAAGTATTGGAAATGCTTCAATGTCAAAAGGAAGTTGTTTTACCAGTGATTCTCTTTTGGCCACCTTCATATAAATTCACCCCAATGGGAATTATACTGGAAACCAAAAAAGAGAGTTGCTTCACCCAGCAACGGTTTGGAACCTCTGGCTCTTCTGCAGCTAGTAGGGTTGGTGGCCCTGCTCTCCTCAGAAGCTGCATTAACAATAATTCAGCATATATTTAATACAGTGTTTATATGTAACAGAGTGAGAAGAAGAAAAATAAAGACAGACAGATATAAATTCTAGAAGAGGGATATTTTAATATAATCTCCAACAAAGCAGCCATTTTTCCACCTCTGACCAAATCCTGGAACTCCTTCTTTCCAAAGCAAGAGTAGATCTGACTTTTATGTCACTTTGTACATACTGAATCCTGCATAAAGATTACCAATTTATGTGGTAGCTGTGCTTTTACAGAAAATTAAAAGGCAAAAAAAGGTATAACTTTAATTTTTTTTAATTGATTGCATATTAGTTGTTAATTAGATAAATATATATCTTCTGTAGGTTTGAACATAGCAATTCACCACGTCCCTCTGTATAATTAGGAATTTGACACAGAATCAAGTATCAACAACTTCCAGAAATATAGATCCTTAAGAATATGTGACTTTTGTCAATATATTCTTTTATTTTTATGTCAACAACCCAAATCCTTCCAAATGCAGGACTATAATATTATTACTAGCATGAAGAATGATATTTTCGATCTGGTAGTATGTATACCTCAGAGAAATAGACTGTATTTTGCATTGTGTTTTTTGATTTTGGTCCGATGGGTAAAATAAGTTGTTACATACCCAGATATTATGCAATGAAGTTGTACAGAGCCAATAGTGAACTTACATTGTATATAAGATATAACTGCATTTAAACTTTCACATCTCATTTGTGTTTAAAAGTATTTGCTCAGTTCTACTTTAAGCCTATTAAGTGTAAATGTTTCTTCTGACATCTGTAGATTCTGGGAGGGTGTGTATTTTGCACAACACAATGAATTCAAATAAAAAGAAAACAGTTGGGAAAATTACTTTCTAGAATACATTTTTTTATATTACAATGGAATCTCAGTATTCTAATAATCTGATATGAAAAATTCTATTCCTTGGATGAAAAAAAATCTCAAATGAAATTCTATAGAATTTTATAACCCAGATAACTCCTATTATTGAATAGATATCTCTTAATGGCAAATAGGTCTAATTAATAAAGTCTTATACAAATTGATGCAAACAAAACTATCAGTAGTAATAAATTTCCCAGATTAAAGATGTAGAAGAGCATTAACACATTAGATAATTTTAACACTTAGAAAACATACAATAAATTCTAATAAACAAACATATTTGGCAAACTCCTGATTAGTTGTTTTAGTTTTGCTTAATCCTAATGCAAGATGAAGATAGTGAGTGCAAATACTCAAAAATGTATTGCTAGAGAAATGGATTTTGGTGTCAAAGATGAATCATTTATATACCTATAACAGTTAAACTGTACGTCTAAAGTACTTACTTGGACCTGTTTCTAAACAGAAGAGGAAGGGAAAGAATAAAGGTCTTTCACTTTTCTAAAAGGAAATGGAGGACTGTGGCAAGAATTTCATTTGTTCCCCAAGCCTGAAAGGAGATAAATAATACATTAGACTGTATTTCAGGCTGCATTGTCAGTTCTAAAACTAATGTCAGAAACACAAAAGAGAAGAAAGAAGAAAAAAATCCTTTAATTTAAAACTTTTAAGACACAGAATTCATTAATGTACTCTTCTGCATTTTCACTTTTCTACCTCAAGACTGAACAAGGCAACAAAAGCATGTTTGAAGAGTAGCCCTTTGTAAAAAGCTTTCCAGTGCAGTTATTACAATGCTTTAACAATCCCAGCAAGGCCCTGTGAATGTACCTGCTTTAATTCCGCTCTGTTTAGAAAGCAAACGGTAACGACCTACAATCCCTGAGGTAATCTTTACTGAGACCTCTCATTCCCACTCCTGCATTACTGTCACTAAGGATATTGAGCATTCCCATGCTTTCTGTTTATGGAACTTATTTTCCACTCTGTTGGCTTCTGCACACATTTATTCCCCTCTCCTCCCACCCTCAACCCCCAGCTAATGTAAAGTAAGGCCCTCAGTTTGCTTCTAAAATACTGATATAGAAGTTTGAAAGGGTCAGGATCAATAAAGGAAAGAGCAGTAATGATGTTGACATTTTTTAGGCCTAGGAGACTTTGGTTTGGCTGACCTATGCTTCCTCATGTTGTTTCCTGCAGGGCACTATGTGTGTTAACAGTCATGCAGAGAGTGAATACATTTGCATGCAAATGCAGAAATGATTATTGAACATCCCAGTTGAAGTGAGTTTGGGAAGGAGGCAACAGAGCACTGGACTGGGACTCAGTATACTTAGTTTCTATGTGAAAGTGTCTGACTCAGCTTAATGAATTTGGGCAAATAATTTCTCTTTCATTTATTTTGTATATGTTTGAAACTTCTTGAGGAAAAGTTATGTGGGAGACTGGTAAAATATAATTTTTTGCTCCTGAAGTTATAAGTGAGAGTACATTCATTCTCTTGCTCTCTACCTAACTGTACATCTGATAGTTTTGCTTTTGGGGGGCAGGAATGGGGACATCATTCTCCTCATCCCTGCTCCCCAAAAGAAAATACAAGTGTTATTGGAAACTCTATATAGCCATTGATGCACAAACACTACAGCAGTTGTGCCTCATCTCCTTTTAGTCTAGAAACAAATCAAGCAAGAGTGAAATGATGTGCTCACAGGAAAAGGGAACACATAACACACATAACACTATCACAGATGCAGGAATAGTGGAGTTGCTGAGCCCATTTTCTTCTCCCAATTAGAAAGGCTACCACTGCACCTTATAAATGTCCTCAGGTTTCACTATGGCACTGAATCACAAAGTACTTCTTTAGTAGTACTAATCTGTAGATTTTACCCTCCTTTATCGTGCTAAATTGGAATTCACAAAAATTTTTTGCTCAATGGTTCCTGCTATCAGTGATTCCATCCCTCAAATCTGAAGGTTTTCCCTTTCCACACAAGCAGTCAATGAAGAAAAGCATTATTTTATATGCTAGGTTGACTCCAAGTCCTTCTCAGAACTTGCTGCTGAGCTGTCTCTTTTCTATGACACATCAGATCCCTACACAATTTGTTGTACTGACAAGGCCTCTTTAATTTTTGTTCTGCTGCCTATGCTTAGCAATTGGTCAAGTCATCCAGCTCCAGACTGCCAGGATGATCAAATGCTACTCCATTCCTTTTCATCTATGTAGGGCAGCTCATCTTGTCTAACTGAACTTCAGAACAATTCTAAGTACTGATTGTCCTTTGTTCTGAAAGAATACCTTTTATGACTTGGGGTCTAAATAGTTGTCAATGTTGATAATGTCTAGTCCCTTCTAAAACTGATGGATGATGCTGGGTAATAGCCTGTGGCTGAAAACAACCAGGATGGAAAAAGCATTTGAGAGAGACATTTTTGACATGGTATGATTTAGGAGATAATCACAGATGTGCTCTTGTTAGTTACATTACTGTAAGTCACAGACTGAGTTAGATTTGGACCTTCTAAAGGCCTGAAACGTTTGTTGTAAGACAGTTATCTCTAACCTTCTTCTGGTGAGCTGCCTATAAAATCAACTTAATTTCATTTGCAGAAGAAACCTGACAACAGCTTTTCTAGATAAAGCCAAAAGGGATCCCAAAGCCTAAGTGTGTTATATGTTTGCTTTGGATGAGTGTAGGGAGGCTGTTTTTTCAGCCACTGTATGTTTACCTGACAGTTTTCTGATAAGCAGTGTGATACCAAAGCCTCACTTTGTGACAGTGCTAACACCATCTGCCAGGTGCTGATAGCTGGTTGAATAATGCTGTCATCAGCACTAAAGTGCTGATGGAAAGTTATTGCTTCAGTAACCACTACAGCTTTCATCTTCTGTCTAATTGGTTGCTGCCACTAAAAACTATTACTCCAAAAAAAAAAAAAAAAGAAAAACACAGGTCATTTTTCTTTATCATGATGAATTACTTTTAGGCTGCCTTGCAGTGACACCACTGTTTATTTATTGCTTTCTGCTTCCTGCCAATTTTACTTATCTACACTCTAGAGTGAACTTTATTATGTACCTGTGATTGCTCTCAGTACCTATTTTGATATAGTTTCATTAGACCTTGATATAGTGAAATATCTGTTCAGAAGATACTCTCTGCTGGACACAGTGGGCCAGTCTGCCTCCCGAGGTGGGGTACAGTGAAATAATTTGAGTAATCTTTATTTGGAGACAATGTTACAACTAAATTTGTATCAGAGGAAAAACAGGCCAGATAGTTTAAAGAAAAATTTGGAAGTATTTTAATCATCAAGAAACCTCATTCAAATGCATTTACTTAAGGGTAAAGTAATATACTATGCAGGCTGCAGAGCCACGCATGCCTCGGAAAGTTCACTGATGGTGACTGAGTAAAACAGAGAGCTTTCACAGTTTTGCACTGCAGCACCGAGCTACTAAAATAATACATGTGAAGAACCTCAAGTGTTTAGAACAGCTGAGAACATAATATAATATAACTGAAGCCAGAATCAGTTCTCACTTGCATCAGTATAATGTGGACTAAAGCTATTTTGGCTTTAAAATGCTGCACCGGAGATTTTGGTTTGGCTTCCTAATTTTTTGGCAGGATTTACCTTTCTTTTGCAGGATCCTCTGTCTTGCTTTAATGAAAGCTAGGATGTCAGCATCTGCCTGGCTGTCTCCAGTCAGAGGAATAGATGTGCTTGAACTTGGTGGAGTCCTGAAATAAGAAGTATACTTGTGAACTCAAGTGAGTAAGAAGGTTAATTTTTCTGTCTCCTCTTTTTTCACCATGGAGGACTTTGTTCTTCCATACATTGTTGGAGATGGCACATTTTAGAGGAGAATTGAGTCACGACTTCTTAATGGTCTTACATAGGTTCCTAAGATTAGCCAGTGTCTTTTAGTATGGTAAGACTACATGCTTATCAGCTATAAAACCTCTCACAAAGGGTTAAAAATATTTTACTGCCAAGTCAAAGATTTACTGCCAAGTGGAAAAGCCTAATGTAGTGAGTTTACCAAAGAAATGATGGATGTGATTGCTGTGTGTTTGTTTGCTTCAGGCTGCTATAAATTTGAACAGATCAATAGTATTTTTGCCTACTATGAAGGAATTAAATTTTCATACATACAGAGAAGTAAACAATCACATGACATTCATGACATTTCCTGATAGATGCAACTTCTTTCTGCTGCTGAG
>JAWWLV010000121.1:29483373-29501566 GCA_035041135.1 Platyrinchus mystaceus | reverse complement strand
GTTGCTCTTCTCTGGACCTGCTCCAGCACCTCAATATCCTTCCTGAACTGAGGGGCCCAGAACTGCACACAGTACTCAAGGTGTGACCTCACCAGCACCGAGTACAGGGGAAGAATCACTTCCCTGCTCCTGCTGGCCACACCGTTCCTGATACTTTGTGCTAAGACAGACCAAAAATGCTCTCACATTTTGTTCCATCAGCTTTTCTGTGGGACAAATAACCTTCAACCCAACACCAGAAATGAACAGCTCAAATTAGGCCTAAAACCTGATAGCAACTTGCAAAGTGAATAGTGCTTAAGTCTTGAGAGAAAAGAGAATAAGAACTGAAGAAAAGTAGAGGAGACTAGAATTGGTTTTCATCAGTTTGAGACATCTGAAAATGTCTTCTTAGACAACTTTAGCGGACTATGTCTATCATTTTCTGTACTGATATATGTAGCATTTGCTACAGATACAGGAAAGTTTAGAATAAAACTTAGAATATATTTTACAGTTTTAAGAAAATTCAGTATTCATTATTTAATGGTATGGAGAATATATTGTGTTTGCTGCAAAACAGAAAATGTAGGTTGAGTCACAGAGTACTCTGGGTTGGAAGGGACCCACAAGGATCATCGAGTTCAACTCTTAAAGCCAATCATCAGAAAAATGGTAACTGTATAAGGAGAAGCAGGGAGAGAGAGAGAGGGAGAAAAAGAATGCAGAAGAAAGGTGAGGAGGAAGAGAGGAAATTTACTGTCCATGAATATGGAAACTACACAGTCAGGCATGTGGTTTCTTGCACTCTACTTTCCTTGATGGCTATGGAAGATTTATGACTGCAAATTTAAATTAGACATTTTGAAATCAGAAGTGACTGATGATGAAACCAACAAGATGATTACATTTTTCTACTGTAGAGGATGCACCAGCATCCTATAATATCAAATGTAATATCATTGTGTAATAATATGCTGCATAAATGTAACACCATGACATTTTTTAACAGCAAATCTATCTAGGCTATATATTAAATAATTTTTTAATCTTCTTTGGTTTGCAGTCCCCTGAATACATTCCAAAGAAGATATAGTCTCCTCATACAGCAGAGTTGATTGATAACAAGCTTTCCTTTCTTATCTGTCATGGGGTCCCTAGTGACAGGTTTCCAGGGTCTCAAGACCAACAAGTCAAAAGAACTGATGTACAGTAAGTTACCTTCCATATGATTGCAAAATGACTGAATGATAAAAATTCATTTTCCACACAGTCGTTTCTGTTATAACTGTAAATACAGTGTTTCAGTGTGATATTTGCAAAAGCATTCTGGGGAACTGCATTTCTATTAAAACTGCATTTTTTCCCATGTAAATAAGGAAGAGAAAAATAACCAATTTACCTGTTAGCTGATAGATGCTGCAAGGATTTGATAAACTGGGGATAAACAGTCACAGTATTTGGTGATGTAACCATCTCTGGCTTTTTCTGCTGGTTTTAGATAAAAAAAACAAAATTAGGTAGAAGAGGATTTTTTTAGAGTACTTAATATTGGCCTATAGGTTTCAGCAATAACAAGGTAGGCAATGACTCATTCAGAAAACACAGTCTGAATCCTACAGTATTTTCTCCACTTGCACAAACACTTCTGAACAAAGAGAAAAGTATTTAGAATTGGTTCAAGTATTTTTAAGCTCAAGTTACAGTTCTTTAATATGTAACAGCATTTACCAATTTCAGTTTCGTAGGAAGCTCAGATGTATAGATAGGTCAAGATACAAGAAATCAATCCCAATTACTTTTTCCAGTTTTCTAGTCTTCTACTGATGAATCATGAGAGGCTGTATCTTGGAGCTCTCTTGTTAAGGGATACCCAAAAATGTGCTCCAGTGGATTCAAGAATATTACTTGCTGTGCTTTGAAAAGCCTAAATATTTAGGCAGGAGGGTGACTAAAACATTATCCTCTTTGCCACTAACACGGTTAGGGATTTTAATGTGAAAAGTGCAATGATAACTTGAAGGTAAGGTAGTTAGGTGGCACTGTATGGATAACTAAGTTTCTCTTGTTAAGTTCTGTATTTAGTTTAGGCTGTTTTCTTAAAAAAAACCAGTTTAATTTATACTCACAAGAATTAAACAAAAAATGGGCTAAACATTTCTTTGTTTATAACAACTTTTTCTCAAGGGGTAAATCTTCTCTTCCAGTTAATAATAAGTGATATGGGATGGACTGTACTCTTTTCATGAGGCTGACATACATTTCATGGCACTGCTTCATTGTGAGATGCCACGTCACTACTTGTAAGTCATTAAAAAAGTGTCAGAAGAGGAGAATAAGAAAGCTGTGTTTTTTCAGTTAAGTGTAGTCTTCAGACTGTGTTATGAATTTCTGATACACTGTTTGAAATGACACCTCTTTAGTTCACTTTTACACAGGTCACTGAATTAGAGCACTGTTTCTGCTGCATTTGTAAACACTGGTGGACCTCAGCTAGCGAGTGAGGGAACACAGTCTGTGCTGAGAGCTGCTGACCCTCTGGGAGCTTAGGAAAGCTGAAAGGTTACTGGAGTCTTTGAAACAAACGAAGGTAAAAAGCAACTACATTTGCTGGAATAAATCTGATGAAATCATAGTTTTGCTAGCAGTAAAAAAGATTATTTTTTCCCAATCTCCTCTATTTGTTTAACGTTCCTTCAGAATTGCTGGCATTTTGGGCTCATTCTTTCCTATCATTTTTTTGGGGACAACATAAAACCAGAAAAATAGAGAAGAAAGAAATATTTTTTCTTTATTTGTTTTAGCTTCACATTGTCCAATTTATTATTGGACATTACCTTTGTCCAATTTACATTGGCATAAGCACGGGTGAACCAGACCCTGAATCCCATCCTTCATACTCCTTTCCATATAGTCAATTAACAACTTTAAGAAATGATTGAAGATGTTATATTTACATGAAAATGGAAGAAATACAAAGTGATTTCATACCTGTAAATTTTTTGCCTCTTCAGACCACCAGACTTCAAAGTCTTTTTGCATCTTCATCTTCACTTTTTCCATAAGAAGCTGTAGGTGCTCAATCTCTACCTTCAGCCCTTTGAAGCGATTGAACATTGTTTTATAACTAGTATGAGAAGAAGAAAGTGTATTACAGATCTTCCAACATATATCTGAAGAAATGTTTATCTTACCTAGAGGAGTTACAGATTTAAACTATAAAATAATAAATGATAATCAGAGATGCAGGGGACACAGAGAGATGGTAGAAGGAAGCATGTGATGTTTTATAAAAGCTTCAGTAGACAGTAAGTGCAAGAAACTTATCTCAAAAACCTTTTATTTCATAAAAAAGTTAGCGAAATTCAAATGGGATCAATATTGATTAACAATTAAAATACAGGTTCAATCAACTATGTAAATTATTTCTTTTGAATACTCAGCATGTTACCATTAATAAAGAACTGGTCACCAGAGCTTGGATTCAAACAGGAGCTGAGATGGATTCCCCTTTCAGATGGAAGCTTCATTAACCAGGCCTCTTGGCTAACATATCCTTGGAGATTTACCAGGAGTATGAAAGAGCCAGAAGTTTCCTCAGAGATTGTGCATAAGACAAATGCTAGCAAAATACTTAGAACTGATATCCATGCTTCTATTTTCTTTTATACTCCTGGCTACAGCAACATTAGAACAAGGACTGGTTAACAAATGTGTATCCTGCATGTTATTTACACTTGGTCAATTCTGCACAACCTAAAGATTTTCCTTAGGTCAAGAAAGGCAAGACTTTTCTGAATCAACCAAAAAGGTTCCTTCAAAGAACAAGTTTCAAACACTAAGCCTCAGGGAGAATATTAAGCTGTTTTTATTTATTTTTAGCTTTTATCCCAAGCATAAATTTTCCCCAGTCATCTACTGTGGCATCTTACAGGCAAGCCAACAGTATATACACAAATTTAAAAACTATTAGTGAACCACAAAGCTGACATTTTTTAAATGTCAGAGAAAACCCTGAGGGTAACTGTGTGTGCAGAATTGTAATTGGAATATACTATCAGTATAATTTAACTTCTGAAGGATAGCAGAAGTCTGAGGCAGAAGTAATACCTTTTTTTTTCTTCTTCAATTTGCATTCTAAGTTTCTCTTCTACCGGATCAAACATATTTAACTCTTCAGAAGGACTTGAAACAGCTATAGGAGAAATGTTCAGATGTAAGCAATGACCATAAGATGACCAAAGAAGCAACTTCTAATTAGAATAAAATCTACTTTGTAAGAGATAGTTAACAAAAGGGGAGCCATTAACCATTTCTCTCTTCTGGAAATGCTTCTTCAAATTCCTTTTCTAGGCCTTACTTTAGTAGAAGAGACACTTGATAACTAGGGATTTGAATTAAGTTACTTTTAATTTTTTTTTCCCAGTAAAGACTGGAATACTGATTTTAGATATGAATAAAAGCAAGTTGTCAGTTTAAACATTCATCTTTGGCATAAAACCCTATTAAATGCATTCAACCTGGCAGTTTGGGCTACAAAGAAGAGACCAGAAGTTTCAAAAAGAAGAGACAGCAGTAGCTGTGTTGGTGTTTGGAAATAAAGTAAAGGAAGGACGAGTAAAAGAAAAATCTTGAAGGAAATTCAACTTTGGTAAGCCATGAATTCAGCCAATTAGTATAAACAAGGAAAACATCCTGAAACTATGAGAAAATGTTCAAGGTAAAGGAGAACTGAGGAAATACCTTAAGAGTAGCCTAAGTTAACCTAAGAAACCAGTTTAGGATTTCTCTATCCTGTAACAGAGCTAGTGAGCATGCAATACACAACATGTTTATTATGAGAGATGATAAAACAGTCTTTCCATCATGGTTGATATGTTCATCAGTGAAAGGAAAGGTAAAGTTACCTACTAGTATTACAACAGTTGCTGTTTCTAGGATGAATGAGAATAGTTTTAGGTTCCTAAGAAAACATGTTTAACCTTTTTAACTCAAGAAAAATGAAAGAAACAAAAGATTTGCTGTACAATACATGCAAGTTTCCACCCTGACTATTATCTCTGCCAAGAAAATAAATTCTATGTCAGCC
This sequence comes from Platyrinchus mystaceus, assembly GCA_035041135.1. Taxonomy (NCBI): domain Eukaryota; kingdom Metazoa; phylum Chordata; class Aves; order Passeriformes; family Tyrannidae; genus Platyrinchus; species Platyrinchus mystaceus. The sequence continues at coordinate 29,496,498 of JAWWLV010000121.1, read as the reverse complement.
TGTCACAAGGCCTGAGGAATGCACCCTCTCTTCAAGGAGGAATTCTGTCTGGAACAAGAGGGCAGTAATGACCCTTCTCTGCCTCCAAGCACGCCTGCTGAAACCATTAATCTTTTGTTGTAGCACCCTATAGATTAATACAGATTAAGCTGAAAGGCATTTTATTTCATTAGAGTACTTAAGTCAAGCATGTTAATACAGACAGTCAAGGTGGACAAAGGCCATGCAGAATTCTCATTTCGTACATTGAAAGGCTTTGCTGCATGTGATTACAAAAGAAGAATAGGGTGAAGACATTTGTGGTGGAGAGGGTACCCTGAAAAGATAAACATATAAACTGCTTGGAATGTTACAGTGAACGCACAAGGTAAAAACATCACGGCAGGGGAGATGCTACAACAGTGGCATTGTATAACAAGTTATACCTGAACACAACAGATAATAAGAAGGCCATCATAATCATGTCAGAACCTTTACGGAAAGCAGTAAACCTTTCCATGATTACAGCGTATGAGGATTTTCTGATTTGTCAGATTTCATCCCCAAGAGAAGGCAAAATGTGGGAAAGCACAGAGCTACACAGGGAACTTGTGAGGAGACACTCACTGCAGAGCTTCTGAGGCTTCACACTTGTTCTGACCTTCATGAATACACAGAATCCAGGCTTGAGAGAAATGTGCTCTTGTGGAAACGAACTAGAATGATTTAGGGAGTTATTGCCTCCCAAGCGAGCCATGCTCACAGACCATGCGAGAATCCTTACTATGTTTCCATGAATATTCCAGCCAGACTTGGTGTGAGCCAACTTCATCAGTGATTAAAAGGGGACTCTTCTGAGAACACTGAAGTGCATTTGTCCTATTTGCACAATCTGTAACAGTGTCTGAGTTCAGGAGGCAGCAGCTCCAGCCCCTTATAAGGAAGGGAAATAATACAGCGTGGAAGACAGTATCATCTTAAAATGTTAATACTGTTTCTGAAGTGAGAACTTCCCTACATGAAAACATCACCAAATTCTGCTAGTCATTACAGAGTGATGCAAGGCCATAATACAGCTTTCCTTCCTTGATTTATTAGGACATCTAGTACTTGGAAAAATGTCTGAAAGGTCAGCCAAACTTAGGCAGAATTTTGTCACTTATACATAAAATCACAATGAAAAATGTTTTTTTTCTGCTGATTACATGCTGTAGAAGGGATTATTTGGTTGCAAGTTACCTTCAGAAATAACAATAAAGCCTTTTATATGAGATGATAACCTTTATCATAAACAGGCCCCATCATCCTCACCCCTGAATAAAATTACACCTGTTATCTCCAGCTAGTGATGAAAAGCAGAAACACAGCTATGGACAGTTTCATGAACAGAAAGAAATGAGTATACTCCAAGCTGATGGGGCCCCAGCAGCAAAACCAGCATTGGATAAATGGCTATAACTTAGACATCCATCACTGTGCTCGAGTCACAAAAGCAGAAGAGATCTGATCACAGTATCAGATGAAGTCCAGTGGTAAATTAAGTCCAGGACATGGCTACGGGGGCACTCCTTTGTAAGATGTCCAGTGCCTTTTCCCAAGCTACTGCAGTCTCCATTTCAGCTTTTTTTATGCCTGCTCATTGCAACAATGTGTTTGTTTAACTCTCTGATTAACTTTCTGCTCTAAAGACTAAACCTTTTTGAATCTACCTACTGTAATATATACAAACATACACATGGCTCATTCCTGATGTTCTGAGCAAAAGACATCTACGGTCTGGTGGACTGTATTTCAACTGTTATGTTTCCTGCTGCTTCTGCCTTCTCTTCATTCCCTTCTACTTCTTTTCTCCCCTCTCCTCTTTACCTTTCCTGAATCCCTGCAGTGGCCTCTTTCTGCCCGTGGGCTCCTGCTGCTGCCTCATACCCCTCTCCTCTTACCAGCCCAGGCAATTTCAGCTATAGCTGATGTGAGGAAGGTAAGGAAGAGGTTGCTGGCTCATGTCTAATGTTACTATTCTTCAGTATGTAGGCTCAGTTATTTTAAAATAACACAAGAGGGACAACTGAGTGAACAGACTGTAAAACATAAAAAGCATAATATTTACTCAAAAAATTTAATTCAGATACCTAAGAAGAAATACTTTCTTTTTGCTACAGGTTTTTATTCCTTTAAAGAGTTTCTTTTTATTGTATATTTCTTCCTTTCCATGCAGAAACAACACATTTATTAACCACATATATAGGAAGTACATGCAAATTGTGAAACACTGAAAAATCACATCAACTTTTGCCCTTATACATTAAAAAATTCTGCAATACATTACAAGATGTATTAGAGATGCTACTGCTGAATTATTAATTACCATATATCTTTTCTGCAACTGCACAGAAGGACACAAAGTGGTATCTCCTTGTTCACTCAGGGTTGACTTTTAATTCATTGATTGACAGTTTGTCATATGAAACTTGATTGTACAGTCTCGCTCTACGCTTTTAGTGCATCAGCTGAGATGAGCCATTCAGTTGATGTGTACTACCACATGCACTTTTAGTGCCCCAGTGACTTCTCCTGGGAAACAAATGGAGTTACTGCAATTTAATCCTGGATAACGCAGACCCAGGTTTCAGGGGTGCAGGGGAGGTATGATGTGCATGTTTAGGAAAACATTGGCTCTGTATATACTAGGGATTTCTGTTGGCATACCTCCATCCAATTCTATACAACAGAGTTATTTTGTCAGTAGTCAGCAATGTACTGGTAAGGAGTATTAGTTTCTTTACATTAGCATAACTGCACATACAGCTGAGTGTCAAAAATTATGAATCCTAAGTTGTGAAGTCTTTTTTAAGAATACTGAGTTCATGAGATATAAAGAAGAGACTTTGACAGTGCTATGCTGGGTAGTGAAATAGCTAGCAACTTTTATGCTTACTTTCAGGCTAACTGGTTTTGTTTCATCTTCACATACAACCCATTTGGTAAAGTGAGGAACAGGATACAATTGATACCAGCTGCCTGCTTACATAGGAAGGTGAGCTCTGCATGAGTTGACAGTTCATATCATAAAAGGTTTGTGATTTTTGGCTTTTTTTCCATAAAGAAGTCTCTAAGAGGCATTCTAAGATATAATAATTTTATTCTAATGAAAGGGATAGTTTCGGAGCACAGGAAGTAGTAAATTTTAGAGCACATTCCACATCACTAAAACATACAATACCAGAAAGAAATTACAGCACCTGCTAACTGGATCACTATTTCAAAACAATATGGAAAGCATGGATGAAGAACACTATTTCTAGCATGAGATACCAAGTGTTATCACCATGGTTTACTGCAAGCTGGCAACAACTCGCAATACTCTGGCAGATTCTTGTCTGGAGTCAGAAAATTTTGCAAGAAACTCTCTGTGACCCTGAACTTTATACTCTCTGGGGCACTCATATATTTCTCGACCTGAGTGTATCCCAGAAGTCAAACTCCTAGGGATTTATTGTCTTGTGCCTCAAATAACATTGTGCCCTGCCCTCCAGCTGTACTTTTGCAGTCACATATTTTCATTTTTTCACTAGATAGTCTTGTGTTTATCTGCTTAAATTTATAGTCACTTGAAGTGACCAAATTTAGAATTAACTTTAGTATCCCATTAACTTACTTACTGCTTTATTTATCAGCTTTGGAGCTTTTGGCAAACTTGGGCTTTAGTGCTTTCAAACTGGAACAAACGTTGTCATTTGGTTCTTTAAAACAGAGCTACCCATCCATTGTTAAGGATCAGCTTACAAGTAATTCCCCCCCTTTTCTTTTTTATTCCTCCCCTGGGCCATGTCAGCCTATGTTTGTCACTGGGCATCCCATGTGTACCTTATACAAAATCAAAGATGAGTATGCACATCCCACCCAAGAGGAGAGGAAAATGTCCTAGTGCCTGGATGAGTTTGTATTGTGGGTTTTAAAGCAATTTACCTAACCCTAATATAAAAGATTTTTTAAAGTTCCAGCCAATTTGTCATGAGAATACACTGAAACAAACTGTCCTATTTCCAGCATTTTACAAGTTAAGGGATGTACAGGGGATTGGGGATGTGTATTTTCTTGATTTTGATTTTTATCACTGAATTTAGTAAAAGAGTCCATTGGTACGCTGGGTTTTTTTGTTGTTGTTGTTTGTTTGGATTTAGTTCTGGTTTTGTTTTGGTTTGGGTTTTTTTTGCACTGTTTATTGTTTTACTGGCTTAATATTGTCTCAAACTAACTAACTTCCAATGTACACCTGGAAAGCAGAGCTATTTTTTCCCATCTCAGTGAACTGTTTTGGCTAAATACAGACTCACACTTCAATTCCCTCAAGTTTCTTCTTCGAAACTTGTCATCTATATATTTGCTCCTCAAAATACATGGCATACACAATAGAAGGTGTTACCTTCACATCAGCTGCACTTAAGCCATGAAAGTTTCTGAAACCATTGTGGCTAAAAATTCTCTGTTGGTTTCCAAATATACAAGTAAAATATAGTGGGGGTGTGGGGGAGGGAAAGCAGCTTCAAGTTAATATGTTCCATACATGCCAGTTATCTAGTGGAATGGTAACATAGCTGGGTCTTAGCCAGGAACACCCTACTAACTCAGATTCTTGTGTACACTTAATAAATACATTGTACTGTTTGATTACACGAGATTACTGTTGCATCATTTATCTTGTTCATAATATTAGATAAAATCATACCTGATATATTTGAATGATCTTTCTCTGCCTCCCAAGAAGGGCTGTCGTTTGTCACCCATAAGCTTTGAGGCTTTGTAAGCATTAATTTTTACAACATCCAAGAGCTTTCATGGGAAAAAAAATCTCTTTACTAAGCTTTGTCATGCTATTCTTGAAAGAAAAAGATGGAAAATACTTCTGAAGTCAGTTCTTTATCACAAACCTGAGACATTAGGAATACTCTACTACCAATATGCAGACTGCAGTTGCAATAAGACACCACCACAACTTTTGTAAAGTAATGCCTGGTCAAGATAAGAACTTGACTGAGAATTATATAGCACAACTTTCCTAAGAATAAGAAATTTTTAGGTGCAGTCACGCTGAGTGTCACAGAGCACAGAAGCAATACTGAGGCTTAGGGCATCCATATTTCTTGATGGGGATTCTCACTTCTGAGAAGTGCCAGCCTTACTGTGCATGAATATACACAGCCATGCACAGTAAATCCTGTGCTTGCAGGTCACATTTAGGAATTCAGTGCATGCAGCATCTGTGGGATCCATTCAATAGGCCTAGTGCTTTCTAAAAATAAGGGATGTTTTACCTGCATTCTCTGTAGAACTCTGTGGCTGTCAGTACAAATGCTCGTGACAATGCACAAAAGCATTTATTTTGGACTGTATGCTAAATTTATAGCAACCTCATTTGCAAGAATATTAAAGAAAAATAAACATACATTTTTATATTTCACTGCTTCTGTTTCAGCTGTGTATAGGTGGGTCCTGAAATTGATGTGTAACTTCAATAAAGGAGGTTTTGACCTTGATTCAGGAAGTGAATACCACCCAAACAAATGTATTCGGCAGTATCAGTCCGAACAACTTTGATCTTTCTGTTACAAGGTATTAGTAAAAGTCCTTTCATCTGCAAAAGAGAAGTAGATGAGATGGAAAACAGAGAAAAAAGACACACCATTATTGGCGAAATCAATATATTATGAGCTAGGGGTTGCACTGTAAAGTGTTTAGTTTAACTCTTGGCTCAAGGAAGACAAAGGTGTTAGAGCTGAAGCCCCTTTATTATGGATCTGGTGTTTTTTTCTGTGCAAACAGCAGAGATATGTGTTTAGACCTCTCAGATAAGTGTATGATGAAGACAGAAGTACTACAGAAATTTTTGTTTCCACTCTCACACATGGCTACTCCATTGGTCCTCTAAAACAGTTTCCTGAATGCTTTTTAAAATATTGTATGAGTTTTCAAGAAAATTTCTGAAGCTCCAATATAGGATTTCATGTCACCAGGAATGTTATTCTTTAAGATCCATTTTGATGTTGTTCAGTGTTCTAGCACGTGTTTGATTAGGATCATGTACAACTCGGGCAGTTATAGGGGCCAGGTTACGGTTTTGGGACCCCTTGTCCCTGCTGGCCACACTCGTGTCCCACATCAAGTGCTGCAGTTTTGCTGTCTTCCCATTCACACACCTATCAGCTGCAGCTGCAGAACAGCTGGGCTGTCTGTGCTGGCTACCAGCTCAAGAAGATACAAGAAATACAGAGGTATTTAGGGATTTCTTGTAATTCAACTCTTTTCTATGACTTGTGAAGGAAAGGACATTGAGCTTGATGTTCTGGTAGCTGAGACAATCCTGATATATCCAGAAACAATTATAACTTATGCACAAGATTCTTATCTGGAGAAGTATATCCAACCTCTGCACATTTGTAGGATATCATTAATAGCTACTTATATGAAGACATTATTCTCTGTGATCTTAAATATGCAAAAATTTTTGAGCAAAAAAGCAATGAATTAATTTCCTTTGGCTCTTTCAGCAAAAAGTAAAATGGGAGAAGTTTTTCATCAGATCTGAAGATTGTTCTGAAACACTGGATGCCACATTAGCCATGCTATTTCTCATTCACTCTATCCTTTATATGATCAGATACATAGAAATTGCTATTCTAGTTTTGACCACTACCTTGAAAAACTCAAAGAAATACAGATGTGAAAGAGCTCCATTTGTTGTTTACAGTTCATTAGATTACAGAATTTTTGTTTCTTTCAGAGAGCTTTCACAGAGCTTTCACAGAGAAATCTTGACTGATACAGAACCAGTCAAGCTGCCCAACACACCCACTGGACGTGGCCAGAAGAAAGAAGTTTACAGCACCTTAGTTAAACTTTCTACACACTTTTTAGAGCCAACAGAGAGAGGCTACTCAAAGATATACTGAAGCTAAAGCAAACAAGCTTAGGCCTAGAATCAGTAGCCTGTGTGCATAGAACCAAGTTGATTTTTTGCTCACTCCCCTTCAAGTCCTGTCTTAGAATTATAGAATCATTGTGGGTGGAAGGGACCTTGAAAAGCTGCATGGTCCAAACTACTGCTCAAAGTTTAGTGAAAACTGAATCAGACTATAGGTTGTCCAGACATGTTGTGAAAAACTCCATGGACAGAGATTCTGGCAACTTCTCTGATGACATCTTTCAAGATGTAATTATCCTCATAGCATCTTAATATCTTAATTTAGTAGACCAAACTAGAGAATTGAAAGCTTCATTTCCAGATTCTGTCTTGCTTACTTGCTAGACACCAGAAGGAGTCCCTAAATAATAATGCAATTTGTACTGAACTTTTCAGTATTTCAGAAGAAATACTTATTGCAAGAAAGCTAACAGAGACTGCAAGCTGTTCCAACAACAGTGAAATGCCAAAGTCAGTGTCAATAAAACTGAGAACTGAATAGCTGTGCTACAAGTTCATGACTCCTAATAAAAATATCGCTTGATCCAAAGATGTCTTTGCTCTTTTCTGAGATATGATAGCTGAAGCTGAGTGGGTCACATGGGAAGATTAATAGGAACACACAAGTAATCTCAGAATTTTCTCTGACAATCCAAGAGGAGATATTTGCAAAGACTTCCAGTAAAGATGCAATATTCTCTATCTTGAAGACAGAACGAAAGGGAAAACTCATACCTGTCTCTAGAATTTAGCATTGTACCTAGAAAAACCTGCTGAAAAGAGTAACAGAAAAAACACAGCAACAAAAAAACTTACAAAATGTCCTAGAAAGACTGAAGAGAAACCTATGGAAAGAAAGGTCTGTGTGAGATTGAGGCCTGAAGGGACAGGTGTAAGAAGTGTCTTCTTATTAGGACATGCTCTTAACAGTTTTAAACTTGATTCCAGTGTAATACTGGGAAATACCCAAAATATATTACCTAAGAAGAAACCTCAGGTACTGTGGGAAAGAAATCTTCATGCTTCAAGCTGCTGCTTCCAATCCATGGTTCATTTTCCTGATTGTGAACATCTTTACAGAAGGATTTGGTAGACACAGAAATACAAAAGCTCTTCAAGAGCTCATAGTTTTAGCCATAAACTGTGCTGACTTGAAGCACAAAACAGCATGCAAAACCAAGAGAGTAAGTTTGTTACGGTGTCTAACTTCACAGTTATCACAGGCTAAAGTCTATGCTTTTTCCCACCAAGACAAATCTGAAAGTCCTAAATACACTGCAATAACAAGCTTCTCTAATCTACTTGTAATGTCCTGTATAACTACTTATACTTAAAGCACTTGCTTAAAAACCGATTTGGTAAATATTTCTAAAAGCACTTAGTATGTTACAATAATTCTACAAAGCAAATTCAAAAGTAGCTTTATTTTTGTCAGAGTAAAACTTTTCTTTTAAAAAAAAGGCCAAGAGGTACTGTTTCCTGAATTTTCATCAAGTTTTGCTATTGGTATCTTTGTCTTAACAACAGTGAAAAGTCAGCATCCTTTTTAACAAGCACAATCTTACAAGCTTTCTGTCACTTGCAGAATTTCTATTTTCTTTGAAATACACTAAAGAAATCAAACCTATCATTAAAAAGTGGTGGCCCTGATACCACTAGAGGTCACCCTAGGAACAAAATAAGCTCCCTGGGTGCACAAGAACAGGGAACTTTCACAGAAAACACCACTGTTGCTGACATTTGAAGTACAAATGTATAGAAGAACATAACACACAGAAACATTGTGCATATTAAAATCATGATTTACTAAGAGAAATCTTGCCCTTATTCTGAGGCTATTGCAAACTGACTACACTGCTCTTTGGCATACTTTAGCCTTTGGATGATTAGTAGTACTGGGGACATGTTGCTTTATCTTCCACAAAAAAACCCAAAAAACCAAACCAAACCAAACCAAACCAACCAACCAACCAACCAACAAGCACACACACACACACACACACACACACACACACACACACACACACACACACACACAACCATAGGAAAAACAAACAAACAAAAAAAACCCCTTAAAATTCTGGACTTCAAAGAGATTATTTCTCTAAAGTGCTTTATTTAGCCCATACATAAGATATCATTTTTCAGCACCAAGAATGATGGTCTTGAAACAGGCCATCTATTATTCTCCATGGACTGTGCTGGATTTGTGTGGGAAAACACAAACTGCCAGTTTGGTCAGCTTCTGTCATTTTGTGATTGAAAACACTTGTGTCTCTTCATTTCAAGGCATTAGTACAGATCAAGAATCTTCTGCTTCATATGAAAAACGTTAAATGTCATCTCAGTTACAAGATGTAAAGAAGTGAAAGAAACCAAGCCCATTTTATTTAAATATGGATTTATTTAAAAAACAGATCAACTCTGATGCAAACCAGCAGTTTGGAAGTGTGATGTGCTTTCCATTGACACACACCACAGCAGATGAGTTCAAGACAGTTATAATTATTATTCTAATTAATGTTATATATGTCTGTAATATGCTGCAATGGTTGCAGAGAACTATCATACACTTATATACCAGATACAAATCCTGGTGGATCAGCTTTTCTAGTGGCATGGGCCACATTGGAAGGTTCAAGGTCAGACTGGATGGAGCTCTGAGCAACCCAATTTAGTGAAAGATGTCAATGCCCATGGTTGGAAGGTTGGTCTGGATGATATTTAAGTGTCCCTTCCAACCCAAATCATTCCGTGATTCTATGATCTAACGCTCTGGACAACTGGGAGCAGCAGTTCCCCTTTCTAACTCTTCAGATATGCAGAAATGTGTCAAACAACATATTTTCTTCCCATCAGGTATAGATGGGATATATGGTAGTGGCAGCACCACAAATATTGGTGGAATTGTTTCTTGAAATTCTTTCCTAACTCTGGCTAGAATACTCCTGCAGGAGTAGTCTGATACATTAATTATACAGCACTGTCTGTCTCTGCTTTATTCTGGTATTGATCATGTTCTTTCACTTCTAATCAAGGAAAGGTGAGTAAGCAGAATGAAACATGCTATAAAGAAACACCCATTACGGCAAGAAAAAGGACATAAACTGATAGTAATACCTTTAGAACAGGTATGTGGGTTTGAAAATGTACCCTCTACAGACAAGGCTGTAGAGGGTACAAAGATAAGGAGAAATATTTCTATTTTTGCTTAAAACAAATATGTGTTACAAATCCAAATATAAGAATAACATGCCAAAAGCTAGCTCTCAGGCATTTGCCACACTAAATCAAATGCTGGTATGCATTTTCAGGGATTCAAATATATCTGTTATTTCTGACTCACCTAGTAATTTTATCTTCTATGAGGAATGGGCTTTTTCAAAGGAATTTTGCTTAAAAAAGAACTTTGGAAGAGCTCTTTGAATAACAGCGGAAATACAGAATCTTATTTCTAAAACTCAAGTTACAAAACCTGGAAAAACAAGTGGAGGTTTTGTTTTTTTATTTTTAATAAAATATTGATAAAACTGCACCTTAATGCTGAAATTTGTACAAAGGATGCAGATTCCTTACAAAGACCCCCATTTGTCCTACTTTTTTTTTCATTTCAAATAGCTCCACAGAGAAAGTGCAGTTGGATAGTAATTTAGTACCAACAAACCTCCCCAGAAGCAGAAAGGTTTTGCCATCTCTCGATGTTTTTAGGAGAATTCCAAAAGAATGGATTGTTACAAGCAAGAATTGCTACTAGCCCAGATTTCAAAACTTACACAAAAAGAGAAGGGAGTCTCATGGAGAACGTGATGAAAAGGAAAGTATTTGAAATGGAAAGCTGCAAAACTATATTTCAACTAAACTGATTAACTACCTCTAATTATCAGTAATGAGGGGCATGCTGTGCTGAAGATGCTGCACCACTGGCCGCAGACTAACACTCATGTTAACTTAGGAAACATGTTTCAGACTGCATATAATGGGTGATCCTTCTGTGCATGAAGCTTTGTCCCATTCTGCTTGAAGCTGACTGAACAGCCTGGGGGACTTGTAGATTTACTAAACATTTCTGCTGATATGGACAGATCAGTCAGGAATATGTTCAAGGGTCCTTCCTAACTTCCACAGTTGACCCAACGGAGGCCTCTACTCAAGATGTAGTCCAGCAGGCAAAACTGTGCAAATCATGGCACAGTTATTTCTGCTATGGAAAGTAATTGTACAAAACACTTTGCTAACATGACTACATCCCCATAGAAGCATCCTCCCTTTACAATACATCATAGGATTTCCTATGTCACCAGGCAGGTCCAACTTAGGATTCAATCTCCCCCCAGTGCTGGCAAATAACATTACACTAGCCTGCTTGCAATCATGCTCTATCTATGCAAAACTGGAATAAGAAAATGGAGAATCAGGTCCTGTATTTTACAGAAATGCTAGTTTAAAGCATCTTAATATTTCACTAGAATCAAATAAAACCCCTACTTTTCTTCTACAACACTGCAAACTCCAGGAAAAGCTATTTTTTTCATCTCTTTCCTCCTATCTTTTCCACCCAGAAACATTCTGATGACCCAGTGTTTTTGCTCTGTGAATACTTAAGCACTGTGTACATTATTTTAATTTAAATCCTGCTTAAAAATGCAGTTAGTCATGTAAAAGGAATTTTAAATGCTGCCTAAAAATGCTTTAAAGCATTCTACTCTGAAAGATCTCACTGAAGACAACTAAAAGAAGTTATTTGCATAATAAAGTATTTTTACAATTAGTAAAGATGAAAGTCCCACTGAGAGTGAATCCTTGCAATTTTGCATAAAATATTCAATGTTTCTGGTTGTGTACTGACAAACATGGAGCAATCCCTTGTCTCTGATGAAACCTCCCATCTATTTGTGTCCTTTGTGAACTTCCAGCATATGGTGTTTTAAAAGAGATAGCTAAGAGCAATGGGCTAAGTAGTGGAGTTTTTCTTCAATAAGAAATCCACATCTTAAGCACAGCCATGAGGGAAACAAAACTACACTGTTTAAAATCCAACTAGAACAGCTTCTTCAAGAGTTTTAACCATAAAATTTTTTAAGGAAAAAAAAAAAGGCAGATGGAAGATATTAACTTGGTTTCTAATTGAAACAATGGTGTGTTTTATTTCATGTTGGGATTTCAACAGACTCTTAATTAGAACTTTTACCATGCAGTTTTCAGTAAAAATATCTTGACAACATTCTGGTCGTCGAGAAGTTCCTGGGAGACTTGACACCTGTTACTCCTTGGAAGAACATTTATTCAAAAAGGCAGGCAGGCAAATAATACTCCCCAACTCATAGAATAAATACTAAGTCTAAATATCCAGAGTATTTAAAAGAATAATGAAAATACTGGCAAATAATTTGTGCAGTCTGGACTTTGTGATGATGAACACACAGCAGTGCTTAAAACAAAAGGCAAAAATGTGTGGATTGCCTGCTACATTTTAGAATACTAATAGAATATTTACAATGTAAATGTATAGCTGGTAAAGTCATTACTATGGCATTTCCTAAGGACATTAAAAAATTATGCTTACCTATGTTACGAAAAGCAGTTTAGTTATTGAAAACAGCATTTGAAACACAATTTTCTATATAGTAAAAAAAAATATACAAACCCAGATATTAACATTCAAACTGAAACATGCATTCAGATTATATCAGTTAATTTTTCAAAGCACTGAATAAGGGATTCTCATAAACAGCATTGCTATGATTCATCTTGATGTAACTTCTTAAAGTGGCAAAAAATTAGTAAATAGACAGTATTAAAACCTGGGGTGAATTAAAGAAAAAAAAATCCATGTTGTACTGAAGATACCACCTTTAGATTGAAGAGGGGAGGGGAGGAGGACCTACAACAATCATCTACTCCTATTCAAGGCTGACCACAAGTTAAAGCATATTACTATTACAACAAGGGCATTGTTCAAATGCTTTTTAATCACTGTCAGGTATGGGACATTGATCACCTATCTAGGAAGCCTGTTCTTAATAAAGAAACTTTTCCTAATATCAAGTCTGAACCTCTCCTGATGCAGCTTTGAACCATTCCCATGGTCACTGGATACTAGGGAAAAAACCAGTCCTGTCACTGGATACTAGGGAAAAAATCAGCAACTCCTTCATTTCCCCTTCTCATACTGATCAAAATAGATTGAG
>JAWWLV010000121.1:29471332-29483273 GCA_035041135.1 Platyrinchus mystaceus | reverse complement strand
GTCCTGTCACTGGATACTAGGGAAAAAATCAGCAACTCCTTCATTTCCCCTTCTCATACTGATCAAAATAGATTGAGTTTAACTCCTGGGCTTTACTGACATGGATAACATTAATTTTCAGTGCTAGTTATCAAAATAAAAAGGGATGGAGGTATAAAATAATAACATCATCAACAAAGCTTGAGATGCATGGGTAAATTAGAAAGAGAAACTACCTTTTTTTCTGCAGTAACTTATTTGCCTGACTTTTGGAATTAAGAAAGTCCCTACATTTTCTCCCTCTTGCTAAGAGACAAATAATGCTCTCTGTATTATGTATACACAGAAATAAATGCATCAACCGCAATCTGGTCTGAGTTAGCTCTGTCTTTTATGTGAAGAAGGCCTACAAAGGCCCATTTTGGGATTCTTTTATGGATTTAAATGAAGAGGGATCTAAACTGTTATTGCAACAGCAGTTTTCTGTCAAATTTTAGCTGAAGTTTATTGTCCCAAAAGTGGAAATCTCACATGAACACTCCTAGGCTGTTTTAGTACAAAGTCAGTGGAGTCAGCTTTAAGCATCTTAAAACAAATTTGGATGACTTTACACTTATGTGAACAACTTACACAGACACTTTTAGCTTCACAGCTGTGTCAACAGAAACTGCAAGAAATAACTTCTCAACTTCTATAACTAGATGTGAGAGAAATGACCTGTATATGCCTTCAGCCCCTCTCAGAATAAGAAAAACTAAAAAGGATGTTAGACAGATTGTGGCAACATGGCTACTAGTTCAGTCTCAGGATATACCAATGTCTGTTAATAGGAATCCAAATTAGACTCATCAGAAAACAAACTCCAAAACCTATAAGAATTTTGTATTATTTTTCTCATCACATATAAAATAAGATGCCTTTAGACTCAAATTTCAGGCAAAGTTCACAGAGTCCATGTTCTTTATGGCATAGATATTGCAGAAATACTGTGGCAAAAGCTTAATAGAAATACAACCTGCCTCACAAGCAGATTCATCCTATCTGTACCTGAAATGTTATGCTCTTACCTAGAGCTGCTCTCTGAATATGCCTCTGGGTTATCTCTCCTTTCAGACGGTCTGTAAAAGACACAAAACAAATAGTTAGAATTCAAAATGTCAAAAATCAATGAAGTCATTGCTTTCCCACCATTTGAAATTCCCTGTGCTGCTGGCCAATTTTAGGAGGGTTTTTTTGTGACCCATGGGACAGGAAGTTTTCTGAGTTCTGTCCTTCTCTCTTCTGCAAGTAAACAAGTAGGCACAACGTGGCTCTACACATCCTAACATTTAACTTTGTCCAATAAGAAAAACTGAAAATGAAGCTCTTTACTGTTAAGCACTTTCATAGGATAATGATCTGTTGTTGCTAGATACAAAAGAAATCCAAGTGAGACAAAAGATATACAGAATTCCAAATATTTTTTCAAACAGACTTAAAGGCACTAACAGTGGAAAGGAGATATTAGGTCACTAGTCCACATCTTTGCCAGTGAAAAATTGGTTTCCTACAGTCTATTTTTCCTGTTTGTCCAACCCAGTTTTAAATATCTCATGTGTTAGAGCTTCTGCAAGTTCTAGTAGTGTCCTGGTTCCAGACAGGACAGGGTTAATTTTTGCAGTACTGAGAGGGGGCATGGCCAGGACACAGAGGTTACTCTATACCATCTCATGTCATTGCTGGCTATAAGAACTCTATTCCAGGGAGAAGGGGTTCCTTCCAGTTGAGAAAACATGGTAGAGGGAGCCATTCAGTATTGCCTGTTATCACAAATCCTTTGCTTTCTTGTACGCTCTGTCATTAGTACTGTTGCTGTTAGTGTTCAGTTTCTTATCTCATTGCTGTTTCCAGTAAATTGTGTTTATCTCAACCTGTGATCTTTGCCTTTTGTGCCTCCAATTCTCCCCTCCACCCGCTGCAGTGGGGAAGGGGGGGAAAGCAGGGGAGCAAGAGAAAGAGCAGTGCGTGGTTTAGAGAGTCTTGGTGGGGGCATTAAATTGGGGAGTACAATTCCTAAACCACAACAATTACTCAACACAAGTGGCAGTGTAGAGCTCGTTGATTTTCAATCAAAAATTAACTACAATTTTGTTATCTCATTATTTTTAGTTAGGCTCCCATGCCTTACATAATTCACCTTTACCCTTCTTTTATCAATTTCCTCCCTATTCTATGACACTGTTTCAGTTTACCGATTATTCCAAACCATAATTAAGTTATGACATGGGAAGCCATTATTCATAGATGTTAATGGAAACAATAAAGGAAAAACATAATGCTAAATGTGCAATTTCAGCAGTGTATGTGTTCTGAGGGAGGATGGAATTATGCCTTTCAAGTTTTCAAATTAAAACCATTTCTAAGCAGAGACTTGTTCATAATCTTTACTAAGCTGTACATCTGGATACCAGGGAAAGAAAAAAAATCCACTGGATTCACTTTTTTTTCCCCAGACCTCTGATTATCTACATCATATTAGCATGCATTCTGAATTAAAAATATCCTTTTGCTTACAAGTGGAGACCCACAGAGTAAGCTAATCAGAGCAAATTAACTCGTTAAAAGTTGTCAAATGCTTAACCAGAGAATGTAAAAAAACATTCAGTATTCACAGGTCATGAGAATTAGACTGCTTTGTGAGCACAAAAGAACCATGACAAATTAAACTTTTTTTGGAATTATGAAAATAATTGTAAAGTATTTATTAGCATTGTAGAAACTATATTGTATGCAATACATTATAGTGTAACAGTAAAGTTTTGTTGCTTTGAATATTTATAGAGAAACAAACAAACTAAAGCTCCCTACCTACTCCTTGACTATAAAATAGATACTGCAGAGTTGTATTTTTCTGCAGAGGAAGAAAAATATTCTTTTTAGTTATTTTTATTAAACCAACTAATTCTTCAGTACTTAAAGTTAGCTGTAAAATTAAGAAAAGCCTTCAGCTACTGAGAAACAGATTAAGTGACATAACTAACCTCATCTACCCCTGCAAATAAATCCTCCATCTCAACCCACTGATTAATAATTTTTACCAATAAAAGCCCTGTTAAATGATCAATGCTCACCATATTTGTGCTTTGAAAGCTTTATCAAGCAACTCAATTGATGTCAATACTCAGTAAAATGTGATTAAATGTGCTATTTTTTCCCTCAAATTGCTTTTTGCTACTCTGGATATTTAGATCTTTGTATTCTATTGCACTGCATCACACAGTGTGATGTTACTCACTCAATATTGAACCATGAGACAGTCATGAAACAATTTGTAGCAATCTTGAGATTCATCTCAATGGATTACCATTAACTGAGGTGCCTCAGAAAACTATCTATACATTTATCTTCATGTAAGAGCTTAAAAACTCTCTTTCTTATGCACTGTGAACTGCAAAAGGCAGCTGCCACTGTCATTTGATAAAAATGGTTCTAGTAGTGAGAATATGCTGTTCATCAAGAGCCAACTGAAAATAAGGGTGACATACAGTTCCCAATCCTGTCAATATATGGCGTTATTTCTCCTACTTTAACCTTGCTATAAACAGATCATCAGCAATCTAAATGTTTTGCATTTCAAGTGACAATGAGGTCAACTAAAAAAAGCAAGGCAAACAAGTCAATGAAAGTAAGATCGAACAGATAGATAACAGCCTGCCATTGGTACAGATATGTGGAAACACAAGAACATGGGGACTGTTTTTAAATGATTATAGCCAAGAGGCTTGACTTTTAATTACGTAGAATTCACTCTCAACACAGATGGGATAGAAACCACAGAGGCTGCAAAAGTTCTACTTCTATTGCAAGCTTTGTCAGACCAGTCAGCAGCGTGAAACTGTCCTAAATGCTCCTCTCCCCTTTCATTCTAGCCTTTGTACACTTCTGCTCCATCCATGACATGGACCATGATGTTGCAAGAAACCTTGTCCTTCTTCAGTTTGGCAGCTCTGTGAAAGAATGAGAAGCTGGAACCAGCCCACCTATAGTCAGAGAGGAACTAAAGAAAACTTCTCCTTTAGCCAGAAAAATAAAAATCCCGTGTCAGCACTCTTCTAGCAAGAGTTTTTATTCTTTAAATAGAAACAGAAAGGTGACATTTTTCTGATTCACACAGCCCAAACTGCCTTTTCAAGGCAGCAAAAACTGAACTTCCTTTTGTAGAAAACTTCCTGAGGAGAGACTGTAATTGTAATGGGAAAATTAGCCCAAATAGGAATTCTGATTCAGGGGATATGGGTAGTATCATGAGGCACCTGACCATAATTCCATACCAAAACCTAGCCAGATATGATTTAATATTTCATTTTTTAAATCCAATTTGAAATCTGACAGTTTATTTAGATTTGATTTCGAAAAAATTGGTTTTCATGTAGAAACTCTTATTTTTGACATAACCTTAAATTTTCTGTGCATGTTTTTGATTAAAGTAATCTTGTTTTGTTTTCAGGATAAATACTTGTGGGGGAGAATGAATGTTTCTGAACTGCTCTACTTTTCTGCCTCTGAGAACACCAATGCAAGGCTTGAAGTTCATAAGTGACAGAAGTAGGGGGTGATTCCAGTACTGTTGCCTGCACAGATCTTCCCATATAAACAAATGGAAGATTTCAGTCCTTAGTACTGCCAGTTCTGCAATCTTCATAAACACAAATATTTACCCAAAGAAATATGAAGAATCACATTCTCATTAAAAAACCCCTTGTCTTCCAATTCCAACAGTGCAAAGTTGTGGACAAGGTAGTGCTTAAATGTGGTTTGCAAAAATTGAATTTAAGACTTGGAGAACATCTCTCAACATATGGCTAATTATGTTTTCTGAAGTTTCACCAAACAAGAAGTTAAAAATAGGTCTATAGCTGATACCAAATTTTTTCCAGTGGAGTCATTCTTCATTTGGAGATAACGGTCCCAAGAAAATGTTGAATGCTGCAACTCCACATGTTTTGGCAAAAAAGTAGTTTTGGGGAATTTAAGAATTCACTCAGCATGCAGCCAGCTGTCATTAAGGCTGTGATAAATCTGTTGGTTTTGGCCTGTGTTTCTGGACACATGTACCATCCTGAGGTATGGAAAAGAGATGAACTGGTAACACAGAAATTCAGCTTTGTGACAGGAGACAAAAGCAAGGAGAGAAACAGTGAAGACAAAATGGACTAGAGAAATCTAATTAAGACTGATGTAAAGCAGAGGAAAGTATCCCATATGGTGACTAAATATGAACAGAATACATAACTTGAATAATATGCCTTTAACTTCTTGTCTTTGTGTTGTTCCAGACTGTTTAAAGGATCTGAAATTATCTTCCAATTTATTACAGACAATGAATGCTTTGACCATACTGCATATACTTCAGGACAATACAAAAACGAGTATATTACAATTCAAAAAACACTGATTAAAAAAAGTGTTTTCATTTTGTTTGGGTCCATATGACAGGTTTGAAAACTTCTCTTGTGTTTTATCAGATCCTCCATATAATACTATTATAATGTTTCAGAGGCTGCGAACTTAAAAGATAGAAGTGCTGGTCAAGTTAAGAGTAAACATACAACCTTAACTCCCTCCCTTTGAGAATATTTGTTGCTACTGGTATGGATAGACCTTTAACTTGGCACAGGGTTTCTTCTGACTCAGTAATTGATAGGCTAAAGCCTTTGTCAATAACTTTTCATCTCCTGCTATATTTTAGTATTTTTCTATTATTTCACATTTTCCAAGCCTGTGTTTATCCTAATAAGTCCTTCCATCCTTGAGATCCTGAAACCTTTAAACCTCATCTAGGATGTTGTCTCTCTTTCTTTCTTCATCGTGAAGTCGTTTTTGGTGTTACATAAAATATTAAGCTGAGCAACCTCTTATGCATCCAGGGAACCTCTGATTCCTGGAATTCACCCTCCAGGAAATTTTGAGTCCCTAATTGAGCTATATGGTATAAGTTTGTTTTTTTTTTTTTGTTTTGTTTTGTTTTGTGTTTTTTTTTTTTTTTTTTTTTCTCACATTGCCACACCAGTCAATAAGCTGGGGGTGTACAAGTAGCTGAGACAGCTGACCCCAATGGACCAAAGGGATATTCCAATACCATCCTTACTTACAAAAAAATGGAGGGAAGAAGACTGAAGTAGGGGCATTTGGAATGATGGTATTTGTTTTCCCAAGTCACTGTTAGGAGTGATGGAGCTCTGCTTTCCTGGACATGGCTGAACACCTGGCTGTTGATGGGAAGGAGTGAAGGAATTCTTTATTTTGCTTTGATTGCATGCATGGCTTTTGCTTTACATATTAAACTGTCTTTACTGCAACCTGCAAGTTTTCTCACTTCTATCCTTCTGATTCCTTCGCCCAATCCCACCAGAGGGGAATCAGCAAGTGGCTGTGTGATGTTTAGTTGCCATCTGGGGTTAAACCATGAGAGGAAATATGTGGGGGTTTTGTTTGTAATGCAATGCCCCTACATTTGCAGTTGGACCCAACTATGAAGACCTAATTAAGACTCTGGATCTATTAAAACTGAGTCATAAAGTTGAGTGCCTCCACTTGAATCAGATAAGAAATCCTGCTGAATGAGCACAAATTAAAGCTGCATATTCAGCAAATAAGCACTGAGGCAGGCTTTTACAGACAAAGAGGGCAGCAGTCACATAAATTCCATGAGCCTTGTAGAGGTACATTTTTAACTGCACTTGAGATCAGAGTTGTAACAGTTTATAAAGTGTACCTGAAAGTAGGGGACATTGAACTCAAATGGAGATATTCAAGTGGAATAATTTCTCAAATGAAGAATATCAAACATAGAGTTATTGAAAATCTTACCAGATGTGTTAGATACTTTTTAAAATCTGATGCTGAAATTGTATGAGAACACAGTCTATGACAAAAAGTATCTGACAAGAAAAATCATGAAATAAAAAAAACCATTCTGTTCTAATTCAAAATCCTGCAGCATTAAGAGCAGAAAAACCATTCAGCTTTTCTCTGACCCAGAGAAATATCTGGGAGAAATTCTTAATATTTTTCAAACTTAGTCCTTCTCCGATGGCAAAAACATGTCAATTGGCTCTCTTAGGACAATGTGCAGAGGCAAAGTGGTCTGCATTAGCAACACAATTTCTGATGAAAATGCTTTATTTTGGGATACATTGTTGGCCAAGTCCCCATGTGATCTGATAACTCCTCATTTTCAGAAAGCCTTTGGTGGCATAAGGGGAGAAAACACAGTATTGCAGCACTCAAGGCCTCCTGACTATAGCACATGCATTTCTAAAGGTATAAAACAGAATCCTCATCAGCATTAAAAATAAATTAATGGCAATATGTAACATGAGGTAACATATTGTTAACTATGACCTGCTGCAGCACATTTCTGCCTTTTGTTCACTGAAGAAACATCTCCAGTGGTTTAAGATTTTACTGGCTCTCCTTTTTCCTTTCCCATCCCTTCATCCCAAAGTTTGCTGTCAAAGGTCACTGCCCCACAGCAGAGTGGGTAGAAGCAAATGTCTGCCTGTGTTCTGCCTGCTCTAGCACAGTTTGGCATCTCAACACAAGCATATCAGCAATTTAAGCTGTGACACTATCATGGTGTCAACTACAATGTAGTAAACACTCTCGTTTGCCAGCTGGGAAGAAAGGATTGGAGACAGTAACTGCCAGCAAAGAGACAGGGCAGACCATCAGGAGAAAGGAAGCTGATAGTATTTAGTAGAATTCATCAGTGGGAGACCCCAGAAAAGACAACAGGTTCAGAATTGGAAACACAACCCTGACTTCCACACCCAGCTCATAGTTGCAAACCATGGCCTAAATTCAGCACATTAATAAACACACACGGAAACACACAATTTTCCCAACTTAACGTCCTTCCTTGAAGTTTAAATATCACAGATTCAAATGCATATATTTTACTATAATGTAGGGTACTGCACATTTTGAGATTACTATTTAAAATATCTGACTGGGACATGTTTCCTTCCTTGCAATACTCAGTTGAGACAATAATAATTTTTATTGACACATTAATTGCCTTCAAGCATGATCAAATTTACAGACAGAAAGCTTATGAGACAGCAGCCTCTGATAGTCATTTCTATGGGATGACACTGGTCTTCTCAGGAAGGATTTCTTCACTGAAAAGGTGGTCAGGCATTGGGATGGGCTACCCAGGGAGGTGGTGGAGTCACCATCCCTGGACATGTTCAAGAAACAACTAATGTGGCACTTAGTGCCATGGGCTAGTTAAAGAGATGGTGATTGGTCAAAGGTTGAACTCAATGATCTTGGAGGTCTTTTGCAACCTAAGTGATTCTGTGATTCACTGATTATTTCTTGAGCTACTCAATATACAGTCCTCTAAACTCTGTACCCATTTCTATGCATTTATTTCTAACTTCCATATTAAGTCTCCTTCCATTTTCCTACATGTTCTTGTTAGTTCTGGCCAGATTACTTTTTTTTTTTTCTCACAACATGATTATTTACACTTTCTGATTGATGGGTATTCCTGTAATTGTTTATTATTTGGCCTGCATTTCCACAGCACCCTTTATACCACAGTGCTTCTGTATGCACTAGCAATGGCAGTTAGTTGTATTTCAGGAATTAAAGTGAACAGGTTCTTTTTTTTGTTTTGTTTTTCCTGGATAGCTCTTCTGAATTTAGGTACCTAAATTTCATTTAAGCTATACCTTAGGTGCCAGAGTACTATTTTAGGTATTGCCCAAAGCTAACAAATATTCTGTGTATCTATCTTCATATGCTAGAAAAGAGACAGAAATAATGCACATCTGGAAACTGTTGTTCTGTTGTTTATCACATGTATTTGTTCATGAATTACATATTAAGCTGGTCCAAAAAGCATGACTGAAAAGCAATGCCATATGGATAAAGAGCCATAATCTCTGAATTTAGTGTTCTGGATGCTCATATGACTAAATGTAGCTTATCTCTTGATTATTTCTGAGGAATTAATGTGAAGAGAAAGAATAAGGAAAATAAAGTCAGAGAAAAAACTTTGCATGCAGGTCTTTTCTTTTCTTTTGTTTTTTAATGTCCAAATATAAGAACCCTAAAAAATAAATAAAGGGTCTTAAAAGCACAAACAAGCAAAGTCAAAACCAAAGAATTTTACCCCCTCAAGTTTTAAACAGAGAGTGACTATATCCAAGTATAAGATGAACACAGTTATTTCCTGTTATTAATACTGCCTGTATGGCTTTGTAATTTCTATGGAACAATCTGATGTCCAGTTTCATACTGTGACATTTTTTCTGGCCAGAGCTACTCAACATAAAATTGAGTACAGAGTTCCAGGTATCATTATATACTTTAGTTTCACAAACTTCTAAAATTTTTCTATCTTAAGCAAGAAATTTTGCTGCAATTTAACTTATACTGCTGTGTAAACTTCTGGTCAGATGAGACAGACTGATGCTAAAAATCTGACAGATATGACACAAAATTAAAAACAAAATAAATAAAAAAAATTATAGTGCTCAAGCTCATTAAATATGCTATCATGTTTTGAGGGTATGTATGTAAAGGTTTCAGGATGACAGAAACAAGATCGGAGTAAGAATGGGTGTATGATACATTTTTAAATGCTCATTTACTTGTAATATATGTACCAAATCTTTGAGAAATTACTTGGGAAAATATGTTAGACACATATTAACATCCCTGTAAAATCTGAAATAGGTTCCTGTAAAGATACAGCATATATTTACTGTTGTGGATAAGCCTAAGTCTGCTTCTTTAATTGCTCAGCAATTTAAAATGCAACCTGATTTTATTTAAGTGGCACAATGATGTCATCAGCTCTGAATAGACATCATCCCTCAGTCTTAACAAAAGCACATGAGAAAATCTTCATAATACAGCTATTCTCTGTTGACTGCACTCCTTCTGCAACATCCATCTGTGGTGACATCACTAGTCCTACATGATTTAGGAACTAGTTTGATTAGAAAGAAACAGCTATTGTATTTTAGTAGATGTAGGTCTGTATGCTTATATTGCAAGTCTCCATGAATGCTGTCCAGATGTGTAAATGAACCACAAGATGCTATGAAAAACAAATTTGTATTTCTGTGTTCTTGAAGGGGTATCACTCTTTAACAGTACTACTCTGAATAAGCTGAGGTCTACATCTCTCGAGTTTAAAGGTTTGATTTTTCACTCAAAATCTCTGGCCATCCAGTACTAAAGATATACATGACTCATAGGAATACTAAATTTGCTGATGTCACTAAATTGGGAGGAGCTGTTGACTCCTTCGAGGGAAGAGAAGCCCTGCAGAGAGACCTCGACAAATTAGAGAGATGGACAACCACTGAAGTTTAACAAGGACACAATCCTGGTTTCATGTATAGATTAGGGAATGAGAGGCTGGAGAGCAGCACTGCAGAAAGGGAGCTGGAGGTCTTGATCTATGGCAAGTTGAATATGAGACAGCAGTGCTCTGGCAGCCAGGAGGGCCAACTGTGTCCTGGGGGGCATCAGGAAAAGCATCGCCAGCCAGTCAAGGGAGGGGATTGTCCCATTCTTCTCTGCACTGGGGCAGCCTCACCTTGAATATTGTGTACAGCTTTGGGCACCTCAATGCTCTTAGAGAGTGTCCAAAGGAGGGCAACAAAGATGGTGAAGGGCCTTGAGGGGGAGCTATATGAGAAGTGGCTGAGGTCACTTGGTCTGTTCAGCCTGGAGGAGACTGAGGGGAGACCTCATTGTGATCTTGAACATCTTCACAAGGGGAAGCAGAGGGGAAGGTACACAACTCTTTACTCTAGTGACCAGTGACAAGGGCTGAGGAAGTGGCATGAAACTGAGTCAGGGGAGGTCTAGGCTGGATATCAGGAAAACATTTTTCACCCAGAGGGTGGTTGAGCACTGGAACAGGCTCCCAAAGGAAGTGGTCACAGCACCAAGCCTGTATGAGTTCAAGAGGCTCTCGGGCACATGGTGTTACTCTTGGGATGTCCTGCGCAGACCAGGAGTTGGACTTGATTATCTTGATGGGTTCCTTCCTACTCAGCATGTTCTATGATTCTATGATCAAGAAAAACTTTCTGTACTAAAGACTGTAGGATTTAAACACTTGCCCCCCCAATACAGCATGAACTATCATCTAGCATCTTTTCTTTAAAAGAGCAAATTTAACAGGTTGACTTAAGAACACACTCCCTAATAAACCAGCAAAATGCAGTGTAGCAATCCAGCAATGACTACATGATTTCAGCCTAAAGACAGCTTACAGGCAGAAAATCTGTTACTGAGTAGCATTTTTCAAAGTTTATAGTCATAGCTGTTCATAGCTTGATTAAATCCAATGAGCTTGGTCAATTTGCATTAGTTATTCTAGTGAAAAGCTTAAGTAAAAAGTGTTTACTTGGTGTCTTCCTGAGCATAACTTTTTCCCCTGAAAATACTTCTATTTCTAAAGAACAGAACATCATTTGTAATAATTAGAAAAAGAAAATGTTTCCTACATATGTAGATTCCAACACAGATCCAAAGAAAACATTAATATCTTAGGCCTGCAGTGACTGTTACACTAATAAGGTTCTTCTGTTTAAAAAATAGCACACCAGGGGAGCATAATAGAGCTGTTCAAATGAATTCATTCAGTTTGGTATTTTCTGAATAAGTCATTTGACAAATTGTGTTTTCTCATTCTAAGGACCCATTCAGCCTATGCACTGTCACCCTGGGGCATTGCCTATTGTTTGAAAGTAAAAACAAACATATGCAAGCTACTCTGAAACAATGGACAATATTTAGCATTGGCATTAACATATGCATTGCCCCCTGAAGCCAAAAGACGTACCTTCTGAACTAAGTTTCCTGAGAGCTGCTGTTATATTACCAAAGATGGTATTCTCTTCTTATAAGGAGGAGCAGAAAAAGCAAAAAGGCTGCCAGAAAGCTGCTA
>JAWWLV010000121.1:29457511-29471232 GCA_035041135.1 Platyrinchus mystaceus | reverse complement strand
TGTTATATTACCAAAGATGGTATTCTCTTCTTATAAGGAGGAGCAGAAAAAGCAAAAAGGCTGCCAGAAAGCTGCTAGAGCTGCCTGGTTCTCTTGTCAGTCTGATCTCTAAAAGATCAGGTAAGACAAGTCCTACAGCAGCCAAGGACTGATGGTGACAGAGCAACTTCGTCTTGCCTTATGTCTTTTCTGACAATTGCCCCAGCATGATCCACCCTGGAGCAGCAGCAGAACAGACAGCTCTGTCACAGCTCCATCAATCTAGGTCTACCTCTGAAGTGAGACAAGGACTAGACCTAGATGTTTACACTGCATCCATTAAGTACAGCAGATGAATTATCTCTCTTAATTTCAGAAAGGCACAGTAATGCTTTACAGGCTATTGTAATACAGTTTAGTCTTTCATCCTTATTTACACAGCTTATTATCAGTTTTCTGGGGACACTCATTCAGCTAAAAATATTATTTTATCATACATTGCCTAATCATAGCGTGTTAAGAATTACACTCGGCAAAATAACTGCACTACTCCAAGACAATGTGAGCCTTGCTCACATGGCAGTGACCTCCGAAATGCTAAGAAAAATCCTCATGAGACTCAAAAATACGATCTGGTAATTGCAAACAAGGCAGTTAATTGATTACTCTGACTCACTAGGAACACTCTGAAGAAACAAAAAAAAAGTCATTAAGATGAACGTTCCACTGAACTGCTAACAAGAAAGAAAATTATATTCCCATCACTCTGCTTTATATTATGAGACAACTGGCTGCTCCTAGGATAAGAAGAGAGGTTGTGGAAGCTTGCATCACAGCATTGAGTCTGCCTCAAGCGGGTAGCCACCAGTTACCATGTTGTAGCTATCTGCCAGGCCTGTGTAAAATTCATGACATCTATTCTGCATTACAGCACTTTGAGAGAGGTCTTCCAAAAGATGCTGTGAGAGAGCATAGCATTTTTATATTGTGCTTTACAGATCTCTGGCTAGACTGGGCCAGAGAAATCATGCCTGAAGCAGTAGAAAAAGAATCTTAACAGAATCAAGTTGAAAGTAAGCTACATTTCATCATGGAAAGAAGAAAATAAGTTAAAATGGAAGGAATTATAACCAAACAGAAAAATAACATGTAGCATCTTGCAAAGCAAAGTAAATCACATTTCTACAATGGACAAACTGCAGATGGTGACAGAGTGGTTAAGAAAATAAAATCTGCAGAAACTCAGCTCTTTTTCTGCATTTTCAATTCTGTACTTCCAAAAATCAAAGTGTAACATTTAAAAAATAGATTCCAAAACTGCAGTCATAATGGCATGGTAATTAGACATTTATCCAAAACAAATACACATAGGAACTGTGTTTTTTCAGCATTAGGTTGCAAAACAATTGGGCCAAGAAATTAAGGAGAAAGAATCTGAAGACTCTGTCAGCCATGCTGAATGGCTTCAGCTTTAACAGCTACTGCTATTTTTGGTGGACACATAAACATTCCATTTATTACAAAACTGCTTTGAAACTGACCTGGAGATCAGAAACAGACTGAGGCTTCTAGGCACTGGGCCACACCGAATAACATCCCAGCTGGGAAATTACATCTGGGGGACTGTTTGTCCCAATGGCCTGTTTTCTCTTCTGTTTTTCTGACAGATGGCTGCAGGTTTTGCAGAGCTAATGTGCTTTGTTATATTAGTCATAAGTGACATCCCTCAGCAGTAAACAACATAGTTATACAGCCGAGATGAAGTATGGAGCAAATACTATTTCTGTTCCATTTTCTGATACAACTTGTGTTCTGAGACCAAGACTGACTCTGTCAAGTGTCTGAGGTCAGATGCAACATATAGACAGATTCCCAGGAGATAAGAAATCAGAGTAGGCTAATTCTATTGAGGCTTTATTTTTCCACATATCCCAGTGCAGAACAGAAGTGATGAAGCAGCAGGCAGGAAACTTTTTTTTTCTGAGAGCTTCCAGTCTACACTGATGTATTCTCGTCAAATCTCCTACTTCTCATATTAAACTACTGTTTCAACCTGTTCTAGATTGCTGATCCGGCTGTTTATCTGGAACTTCTTGGGTACTGAATAGTCCAGACAGGGATCCTGGACACACAAATCTTGGTCCATGCAGCATGCATGCAGACTGACGCTGAGCAGGCTTTGCAGAAGGCCCACACAGTACGTTTGATACCTACAGAATGTGCCTGATGAATTGCACAGCTTGAGCTGCACCGACTGCCCAGTTGCACATCCTCAGCATATCCTGAGCATGTTAGATTCACCACACTGCTCAGATTTCTGTCTGTGAAAAAAATTCTGGGACCTTCAGGTTTTTTGATGCCAAACATTGATAGATGTATTAATGCTCAGTTCTCAGGGATCTTTCCACATCAAAAAAAAAAAAAAAAAAAAAAAAAACCCACAAAAAAAAAAACCACAAAAAAAAACCCACAAAAACCAACTCTGAACAAAAAACAAGATAAATGGCAAACCCTCTTGCTGTTCTGTCAAAATCAAAAGGAAGCTGAGCAGCCTTAGTGGTATAAAGATAGGTGAAATTGTGAATGGAGTTCAAGAAGGCAGCTTTGGAAACCTCAAAGGTGAACAATATTGCAATGTATTTCACACTGTAAGTGATATTATTTGTGTGTTTAAAATAATTACTACTATAGGTTTAGCAGGACTAAGTGCAAGGTGCTGCACCAGGGTCAGGGCAACTCCCGGTATCAATACAGGCTGGGAGATGAACAGATCAAGAGCAGCCCTGCTGAGAGGGACTTAGGAGTGCTGGTGGATGAGAGGCTGGACATGACCCAGCAATGTGCACTTGCAGCCCAGAAAGCCAATTGTGTCCTGGGCTGCATCCAAAACAGTGTGGCCAGCAGATCAAAGGAAGTGATTCTGCCCCTCTAAAATGCTCTTGTGAGATCCCACTTGGAGCACTGCATCCAGCTCTGGGGTCCCTGCACAGGAAGGACATCGACCTTTTGGAGTCAGTGCAGAGGAGGAACACCAACATGATTAGAAGGATGGAGCACCTCTCCTAGGAGGAAAGGCTGAGAGAATTGGGATTGTTCAGCCCGGAAAAGAGATAGTTTAGGGATGTCCTAATTGTGGCCTTTCAGTGCCTGAAGGGAGCCTACAAGAAGAACAGAGAGGGACAAAGAGAATGTAGTGACAGGACAAGGGGGAATGGCTTCAAACTGAAAGAGAGTAGGTTTAGAATAGATATTATTAAGAAATTCTTTACTGTGAGGGTGTTAAGACACTGGAACAGGTTGCCCAGAGAAGGTGTGGATGTTCCATTCCAGCAAGTGTTTAAGGCCAGGCTAGCCAGGTTTTGAGCAATCTGAAGGGTTTTCTACTGAAAGATGTCCCTGCTTGTGGCAGGGGTTTTGGAACAAGATGATCTTTAAGGTCTCTTCCAACCAAAAATATTCAATGAGCCTATGATTCTTTGTCTAATGCTTGTTGCCCTTTATCAACTAAAACAATAATAAAGACAAATATGGAAATATTTTCAGAATTTTATTTTCAATCTGTACACAAGTAGAACTCAAACTGACCTCAGCTAGAGTTTATCTTTAGCGAGGATTTCAAGATTTCAAATTCCATGGATTTTAAAGGTCTCTGCTGAGAATAGCAATTCATAAAAGCTACCTGAAGAATGAAATGCTGTGGAATGACATTCTTATCTGCTCATTATATCTACATACTGAATTAATTTATTTATTACTTGTTTGCATCTCATTTGAACCATATTTTTCTATGGCATGTAACCTTTCTTCTTGAAGTTTCTTAATCCCTTTTTAAACCCGATCTTGCCATTTTTCTTCTACACTAGTCATTTCCAGTAAAATTCACTGAGCATATAAATCAGATATAAGTCTGCCTAAGTACTTGATACTTTCTGGAATTAAACTAGAACAGTGAATTAGATCAGCAGCTATGAAGTTGCAATGTTTATTTCCATAAAAGAATAAGTATCTCAGAATATTACGGTATAGAATGGAATGCATTTCAAAGCACAGTAATTTCTCTCTTATTATAGCCTCACTTCATTCATGGTTGAAACAATGTCCAGGAAGCTAATGTCTCTGATTCAGAACATTTATTTAATATAAAGGAATAGATAATACTACCAATATTAATGAGCTTTAAGAAAGCAACGCATTGATTTTGACGGATTTTCTTTTCATATAGCAAATAACTTCGAGGATTTTAATTTCATTTAGATTATATGTAAAGCATGGAATTTTTCTTCAACAGAGAAATGCCATCTTTCTAAAATACAGATACTTCTTCAGCAAAACTTTTAAAAATGCTATTTACTCATGCATGACTTCCCTCAATTCTTTCAGCCCATATAATCATGGCTTAAAATATGCGTAACATTCCTAATATCAGCCTCAGGATTCTAGTTCTTAACTAACTGATTCTCCTTTTTCAAAGCAAGAAATACTCTTAGTTTGGAATTTAAATGTAGGTCTACTTGGCTTATCTCCATGGGGAGGTAGGGTGACTGTAACAACATTAATTTTTATGTGTATATAAATAGCATCTTGCCTATAGAGAAAAAAGTGATTAAAAATTCTGGGTTAATTAGGTTTGGATTAGGTTTAAGATCTACTGTGCATTCACAGAGATAGCAATGTGACATACAAGATAGTGAATCAGGATCAATATTATCCTTGAGCACTGCAACGTCTTGTCCTCGCTCTCCTCCAGTCCTCACCATTTCAGTGTAGCATCCCATTAACTGTCATATATATATGAAAATTATTTGAATAATTTGTAAGAAAATTAAATGAAGACTTGTCAATAACCTTGCTTGCAATTCTCAGGCATGCTGTCACTGAAGATCATAACTGGCTTTGGTATTCTATGATCTTGTGCACTAAAAGCCTGAAATGAGACAGAACAGTGCAACAGCTCAGCATTCCTATGGGTATAGATGCACCATCAACATCATGTGCACATAATCCATCCACCTACCCTTTTCCATTCCAAAAGTGCCTGTTTCCTCACACAGTTATTACTCCCATATGAGTTTGCCCTTCCTCTCCCAGCTTCAATCATAATGTTAGCTGATTTCTGGACAGACTAGAAACAACAACTGCTTCCCTTTGGGCATTAAATACCATTTAGTATGTTTTTTTCCTTTAGGAAATAACTAAACCTAATAGTGGCAAAAATACCCCAAAATAGTCAGACAATTATAGGAATGAACTTGGAAATTTTTGCTACTGAAATGCATCTAACACGTAACACATTCTTGTATACCGGCAACTTTTTTAGTGGCAAAATTCAGAATTAATATATCAGTTTAATTTACACTGAAAATAGTAGATTTAGTTCCACCAACTCACTCTGTGATCAATGTAGTAGTAGTTGGGCCTTTTTCTTCTGTTACTTAATCTTTGCAGTTTGTTCAGATGAAGACTAGTTCTTACTGTAAGGGTCTTTTCACAGAATGTTTCCAGTAAAACCACCTGTTGTTAACAGTACCCTAGGAAAAAACCCCTCCTGCTAACCCTGATAAGGGGAGAAGTTTTAATTTCATTCTTGATGCTTTTCACCATCCATCTCCATTCAAATTGGCAATAAATTAAACTAATTTTTTCCAACTTGAGTCTGTTTCACCTGTAAGTGATCTCCTCATCTTTATCTCAATCCACAAGCTTTTTCTTCTTATTTTTTTCCCCTGTTCTGTTGAGGAAAGGACACGAGAGAGCAGCTGGATAGCCAGCTGAGGTTGACCCATCACAATGTGCTAGGCACAATCACTCAAGTTTTTGCAAGGAGAAATTCTATACCTTCACTATTCTGAAATAAAATCCTTGGCTTCAGCATCAAATTTCCTTCACTAAGTCCCTTTCAGTAATACCAAAAGGATCTACAGTTCTTGTTAGAAACCCTAATTCTCTGAAAATGATACAATAGAAAAACACATGCAGTGGCACAGCATTTTTTTCCCAAGAAAAGAAACCTATTCTTTTCTCTTCTTTAACCAGTGAAATACACACTTTTAAAGTTCTTAATATTGGAGAAAGGCAAAAATGTACTTTGGTCAGTGCTGACCCACTTTCCACTTCTTCTATGCTGGTTATAGAGTTCTTATTATTTCTTGATATCTCAGTTATTTTTTTCCAGTTTCACTCATGTCGGTTTTCTTTATTTGTCTTTTAAGGTCAAGTCCTTGGGTACATTCTCCAGTCATACGTAAACAATTCTGAATAGTTCACTCAAAGAAATCCAGACATGTCTACATGTTCAAACTCCATACAATTTCTCTGTCTTTTTATGGTGTATTTATGCAATATATTGACTTGCAAAAATAATTGCCCCTCAATGCTTTCACCAAAATGCTCTGCTCCTTTCTTTCGGCCTATACAGTAGTTTGTGTGATAATGCAGCAAACAGGGTCACTACAATGACCGTGATTAAGAAAAACTTCCTTCTTTTTCTTTTTTTGTTTTCATTTATCAGTAAAAGAAACTTTTCATCCTACAATGAAATTCATTCCCTTACTTCTAGGAGGTCATTGTGAAAAGTAAGCATAATGACAAATCTAAGACATATATATTATTTTCCATAAAAATAATTTAAAACTCTCTGTATTCTATGTAGTGCTATTAAACATAAAAGGAGACAGAATCCAGGACTATGTGGTAGAGTAGCAAAAGGCATGCTAGCCACAATGTCTCATTTCTGATATTATAGTCACTCTACACTTGCAATCCACCTTACCTCTACACATTGTTTTCCTTAATCTTTTTATGTAAGCAGCAACATCAGCAAAAGCCTACCTTGAAAACCTTACTGCAGATTTCTTTTTACAGCCCTAACTTCCTGATGTTTTTGAAATGCTAGGGTAATTGAGAAGGGGTTTGAGTATTCTGTGTACTTTTCACTGCAAAACACTAATATTTCCAAAGTCAGGATGAAGGGGTATTTATGACATAAAAGTTACAGCCAACTGCTGCTATCAGTATCTCAAAATATAATCAGACTGCATGAAATGGGGTCTATGGCCTCTGTGGTGCATAGTTTTATACTATTAAGAGTAGCTTAGAAATAACGGAAATTGATACTGATGGGATCTGTTCTTGATTGTGCACAACAAGGCAGCCAGGAATGCTTAAGGAAACTGAAACAATAATAAAAATAAATTAAAGATCTAGTTGCAGGCCGCAGATGACTCTTATTTCTCCTACCACATTTTCAGTAAAGATTTGGCAGGTTAGTAAACTTAGCATCTTTAATGGCCTTCTGAGAATGTATGCTATGATGAAGCAGGCTTAACTGAAAAGTTGTTTCGGGCTGCTAAACTATATAAAATAGTGTAATTGCATTCACTGAGAAGAATAAGCAGAAATTGTCCTGCTGGATGCAAAAATTTAATAATTGTTAGAAAGTGCTTATAGACAAATACATTAACAACTATGTTCAAAACAAAGCTGGACAGGACAGAAGGAGAGATGAATAAAATGTAGTATTTGTATTAGCCAGAGTGCAAATTTTCACATGCTGTTACATTGTTACATAGAAAGAATTGAAGAAAAGACCGTACAATATGATCATTCTCAAGCCTCAGACATCAAATGTTTAAAAGTAGTGTACATCTGCACAGATCAGAATATGGAGAGCTGTAGGTGGATATAACATGGATGGAGTTTCTTGCTTATACAGTAGGATTACAGTACAAACTAAATGAGAAGACTGTTTCTCCATTTTACTACCAAAATTAAAAAAAAAAAAAAAAAGAGTGTAATGAAATTTATTTTCAATTTGGAAACATTTCGCTTTATACACTAAAACAAAACCAAAATGTGTTTTGTGCAATTTTTCTTAGAACTTTGGAGTCATTTCTAGCCTGATTCCTAAGTAACTTTTCAACATTCATGTGATCTACAACTTATTACAATTTCCTATATGAGGCATGTAAGTATTGCCAAGTTCAGTGCAACACTACTGATTTGTTACATGGCTGTTTGTTTCGTTCAAGGGATCAGTTTGGGTTTTTATGTTACATATACATATGAATATGCACTTAGATTTTTGTGTTGCTTGTGTCCCAGATACACCTCACTGTTTTGCTTCTAACACTGAAGAACTTTAACCAAAAACAAGTTTTAAAACAGATGTTTTTAATTACAGCAAAACCCATACTCTACTGCACTATAGCTATCAGAATTCTGCCTAACTTACTGAGGAAAAACCCACAGTGATTCAGTCCAAACCAAGGATTTCTTTTAGATTCTGCTGCGATCCATGGAAACAGAGTCTAGAGAGGCTACATCTACACTGCATTGTTACATTATTTCTGAGGGCTGCCACAGTAGACTTCTACAAATCTCAAGGGACCTACAGGCCACACAAGTCTTGTCTCAGCATGACAATGCAAGTGGTACCTTTGGGACTGGCACATGCCGCACTGCTTCTTGCACTGTCTTTCACACCCTTCAAACATTTGTTCTCCCCTAAGGTATTTGCATCAGATAAGAGGCACATTTAAGGGTGGCTTGCTAGGCTCCTGTCTTTAACCAGCACAGTTGCAAATACTGAGAAAGATGTGCTTGTGTGTGGCTGCTTATTGCTGGCACTATTTCTGCTTCAAAATGCATTTCAGCTTGAGCAAGAGAAAGAACTCTGACAGTCAAGTGTTGGCTTTGGCTCTACCTCATTTAGGCCAAGAAATCTGTTGGGCTTAACACAGATGAGCAAATCTAGGAGACAGAAGGAATGCAGGACAATGTGGACTTCAAGATGGCAGCAGAGAAAAAAGAATCCTCTTTAAGTAAATTTAACCTGCTTTTCCAAGTTTACCAGGGGAAAAAGCCTATTGGCAGGACTTAAGTGAGCTTATATGGGCACTGCAGAGACCTATACTTGCAAGATAGATACTGAAATTCTATTTGCATGCGTCAATCTGCGGATACTGTGCACAGGTTCTGTACTGACATTTATATTCTGACCCGTCTGATGGAGGCAAATTAATCAACGGAGAGAATACAGGTGAATTCAAGTATCACGTCTTACAGAAATAACCTATTGTTCAGAACACTGCTGCAGCAGTGCTCAGCACCTGATGGATCTGCTTCTGGATCCCTTGCTGAGGTTTGAAAACACATGCCAACACGGCTGAGGCTTTCCACATATCTGGCATAACTTTAAATATACTGCATAAGGTCACTGAGGGACTTGTGCTGTACCCGAAGGTGACTGGGAGGGGATGCTGGCAGAAGTTACCATTCATGACCACAGAGAATATAGTCATGTCTATGGTGTAAGTACAGAGCACTTGTCAGCTGTGCTGTGAGATTTTTGTTCTTTCCCTAAAGTAAACTGCTGTTGAAAGACATGAAGTAATGATAATGACTTCTTTGTCCATGTCTATGCAGGTGCCACCCAAAGAGGAAGGAGAAAGAGAATCTGAGTGCAAGGTCTATACCACTTGCTCTGCATGCCAGAGTACCTTTAAATCTGGTCCCTCACAGCCTGTATTTGGAAGCTTGAAGAGACATGGTTCACCTGAATGTGTGCATATGGGAGGAAACGAACCTGATCTCCAAGAACTTCAGGGATAGATTAAAGAAACTGTTTCACATCTGACAGAGAGCCTGGATAGCCAGGTTTAAGAAAACAAACTCCACGCTTGGAATCAATAGAACTCAGAAATCAACTAGGAAGGTATCAAAGGCTGCTAGAAGAATCAGATAAGCTCTAGCTTGGGGTTGAATGTATCTATGGGTGATTTTTGGCATTGAACAATCTGAAACTGGATGCCAAACATCACAGAATCACAGAATATGCCGAGCTGGAAGGGACCCACAAGGATCATTGAGTCCAACTCCTGGCCCTGCACAGGACCATCCCCAGGAGTCACACCATATGCCTGAGAGCATTGCCCAAATGCTTCTTGAACTCTATCAGGCTTAGTGCTGTGACCACTTCCCTGGGGAGCCTGTTCCAGTGCCCAACCACCCTCCGGGTGCAGAACCTTTTCCTAATATCCAACCTAAACCTCCCCTGACACAACTTCAGGCCCATCCCTCAGGTCCTGTCACTGGTCACCACAGAAAAGAGATCAGTGCCTGTCCATCTTCTTCCTCTTGTGAGGATGCTGAAGATCACAATGAGGTCTCCCCTCAGTCTCCTCCAGGCTGAATAGACCAAGTGACCTCAGCCACTCCTTGTACAGCTTCCCCTCAAGGCCCTTCACCATCTTTGTTGCCCTCCTTTGGACACTCTCTAAGAGCTGAATATCTTCTATTGTGGTGCCCAAAGCTGAACACAATATTTAAGGTGAGGCTGCCCCAGTGCAGAGCAGAGCGGGACAATCCCCTCCCTCAACTGGCTGGCGATGCTTTGCCTGATGCTGCCCAGGACATGGTTGGCCTTCCTGGCTGCCAGAGCACTACTGACTCATATTCAACTTGCCATCCACTGGGACCCCCAGCTTCCATGGCACTGCTTTCCAGCATCTCATTCCCCAGTTTGTATATACATCTGGGGTTCCGCCATCCCAGATGCTGAATCCAGCACTTCCCCTTGTTGAACTTCATATGGTTGGTGATTGCTCAGTCATCTGATTTGTTGAGGTCTCTCTGTGGGGCCTCCCTGCCTTCAAGGGAGTCAACAGCTCCTTCCAATTTTGTATCATCTGCAAACTTGCTTACTGTCCCTTCCATTCCTATGTCCAAGCCAATTATGAAAACGTTGAAGAGCACAGGGCCTAAGATAGAGCCCTGTGGAATCCCACTAGTGACAGGTCACCAGTCTGATGTCACCCAATTCGCTATTACTCTCTGTGCGAGACGCATGAACCAATTGCTCACCCACCACATGATGTGTTTATCCAGCTTGTGCTGGACATTTTTTCCAGCAGGATCCTGTGAGAGACAGTATTGAAAGCTTTACTGAAATCCAAAAAGATTACATCAACAGGCTTCCCTTGGTCAGCTAGGTGGGTTACCTTGTCATGAAAGGAAATCAGGTGTGACAAGCAGGACTTTCCTCTCATGAAGCCATGCTGGCTGTGATCAATGACAGCATTGTCTTGCAGGTGGTTTTCAATAGTTCTCAGAATAATCTTCTCCATAACTTTACCAGACACTGAAATGAGACTGACAGGCCTGTAGTTTCCAGGGTCCTGCTTTTTGCCCTTCTTGAAAATCAGGACAACATTTGCTAGCTTCCAGTCAGCTGGGACCTCTCTGGAATCCCAAGACTGCTCAAAAATCATTGAGAGAGGTTTTTTGATGACATCAGCAGCCATTTGAAGATTCTGGGATGAATCCCATCAGGCCCTATAGATCTGTAGGGATACAGCTGGAAAAGCAGATCCTGCACAATTTCAGGGTCGACTGGGAATTGATCATTCTCACCGTCATGGTCCTGCAGCTCAGGGCACTGAGACCCCCGTGGTCTGTCATCCATGTTGAAGACAGAGGCAAAGAAAACATTAAACACCTCGTCCTTGTCTCTGTCCCATTTTTTGAGGTGACCATTCTCATCCTGTAACAGGCCAACGATATTTCTATACTGCCTATGGCCATTAATATATTTGAAAAAAATCTTTTTATTGTCCCCCACATTTCTGGCCAGCTTCAACTTCAGTTGAGCTTTGGCTGCATGGATTTTCTCCCTACAGCAGCAAGCAACAGCTTTGAATTCTTCCAATGCCACTGGGTATATACCTCCCTTTTTTGCCTTATTTCCAAAGCAAGATTCCTGTTCAGCCAAGCTGGCCTTTGCCTCATCTGCTTGACTTCTAACATTTGCTCTTGGGGACTTAAGGAAAAACTGATGAAAACCCCCACCAAGCTGAGGCAGTCCTTGGAATTGTTCTAATTAATCTGTACAAAGGAAGTACAGAGTGACAACTCAACAATGAAATCTCCTTTTATTAGAAGCTATATAAATTTATAGATAAATACAATCCTTAATCCATAGATATGACATTTTGAAATCATGTGTTTGCATCCTTTTATTCCAAATTAAATTAAAAAAACTCAAGGTAATACCTTAATTTCTCCTTCTGAAAAATTTCAGACATCCTGTCAAATAAAGAAGGGAGCTCTTTTTCACATTATGGTATTTGAAATAATCAAAACTTGTACATAAAATTATTACTGCCATCAACAGATTACAATTTACTTTACTGGAAATCTTAGCAATGCATTGACTATTTTCTTTTAGGAAATAGAATCTCTTCCCATATCTTTTGAATGCTGTGATTTCATAAGCTAAAAGGTAAAATGAAGTTAAAATGTACTCACTTATTTTACTTCTCACTTCATTTAGTTTTTCGCCAAGGCATTTAACTTCAGCAAACCTGTCAATGCAAGGATAATGATACAGAATTATTCTGAAGGACAACTAGTGAAACTAGTTGATCACAATAAAATATGGAATTACTCAGCACTACTTTTTGATTTGTAAGTAGAAGTAATTGGAAACAATTTTCCATTAGGAAAGATTATCTGGTCCAAGAGAAACCTTTCTGAAAGAAACCAAGCAACAGATAAGTTTACTAGACAGACAAAACCAATGTATTTGACCTTTTAAGTTTTAAAAACTATGTTATCTCAACTCCAATGACTGGATTCTCTTCACTACTCTTACTACACCACAATATTATTCTTAATATGTTACTTTACTTTCAATGTTTTACAAATTGTGATATAAAAGTAAAACTAAAACCAAACCCAAGCAAATTAAACCAAAATGATCGAAAGTATTAGAACTGCTCACGAGGAAATTTCAAATTTCAGCCTATAATTAGCATATTGCTGATGAACACTGTGCTATGTGGAAAGATACATCCCAATCACTTATAAACCTATCAAACAGAAAATATGAGAAAACTAAATGATGGTGTTCTTTGATAGAGAGCCACTAAGTGAATGCAGACTTTCAGCTGATATTTAGCTACTGCTCAAATAGCAACATACATGAAGATACGCAAATAGCAAGCAAGAAGCAGGCTGAGAAGGATGGAAACAAATGAATGAATCAGTCTTTGGAAACTCTCTTTTTCCAGAATGCAAATGGCTTGACCTCAAATCAAAACTGGAAATGAGTGGGAAATTCCCTCCAGGTATGTTTCTAAATGAGTTCACTGACCACTTTCTCATTATATTCAAATAATCAAATCTTCACATGGTATGTAAAATATTCTAACGATCAGAAGTTTCTTTTTTAGCTTGCAACAGCTCACTGTATGTCTTGCTCCTTATGAAATGTGTCATATCTAAATGTATTCTTAAAAATCAGCTACCTACCAAACCTTAAAAATTTATATTCTCTAAGATTCTTACCGTCTGCTAGCACTTGATGCCTACTCCTTTTGTGCTTTTCTTCTGTCAGTTTTCTGATGTTTCACAGTAGTTGCTGTCATAATTATTCTCTTACATTTATTTAATTCAGTACTAAATAAAACTGTTTAGGACAAATCAGGTTTAGGACATAGCAGGTTTTCAAACGCCAAATATATTGTGCTGTAAAAATAATGACAGTCAATTCAATGTACAGTGGTAAAGTCCGAGGAGTCCTAGCACTGAGAGAACTGAGGCTTTTTCAAGGAAATATAGATTGTAATCATAGAATCATAGAATTAACTGGGTTGGAAGGGACCTCCAAGATCATCAAGTCCAACCCTGGATCCAACCCCACTGTGATTAC
Source organism: Platyrinchus mystaceus (assembly GCA_035041135.1). NCBI lineage: Eukaryota > Metazoa > Chordata > Aves > Passeriformes > Tyrannidae > Platyrinchus > Platyrinchus mystaceus. Next base: position 29,457,545 of record JAWWLV010000121.1, on the reverse strand, counting down.
TACATCATGGCACTCAGTGCCACATCCAGCCTCA
>JAWWLV010000121.1:29443772-29457411 GCA_035041135.1 Platyrinchus mystaceus | reverse complement strand
CTTGGTGTCATCTGCAAATTTGCTAATGATGGACTCAATCTCCTCATCTAAATCATCGATAAAGATGTTAAACAGGATTGGTCCCAGCACTGACACCTGGGGAACACCACTGGTGATCAGCCGCCAACTGGATGCAGCCCCGTTCACCAGCACTCTTTGGGCCCGGCCATCCAGCCAGCTCTTAACCCAGCACAGAGTGCCCCTGTCCAAGCCATGGCAGCCAGCTTTTCCAGGAGTATATTATTGGAGACAGTGTCAAAGGCTTTGCTGAAGTCCAGATAGACCACATCCACAGCCTTCCCCTCATCTACTAGGCGGGTCACCTGATCATAAAAGGAGATCAGGTTGGTCAGACAGGACCTGCCTTTCCTAAACCCATGCTGGCTGGGTCTGATCCCTTGTCCATCCTGTAGGTGCTGTGTGATTGCACTCAAGATGATCTGCTCCATGACCTTGCCAGGCACTGAGGTCAGGCTGACAGGCCTGTAGTTTCCTGGGTTCTCCCTGCAGCCCTTTTTGTAAATCAGCGTGACATTTGCCAACTTCCAATCATCTGGGACCTCCCCAGAGAGCCAGGACTGTTGGTAAATGATGTAGAGCGGCTTGGCTAGCTCTTCTGCCAGCTCCCTCATCACCCTAGGATGCATCCCATCTGGTCCCATGGACCTGTGTGGATCTAGGTGGCTCAGTAAGTCACTGACTATTTCCTCCTGGGACATAGGGGTGCTATTCGGCTTCCTGTCCCTGTCTACCAGCTCCATAGGCCAGCTGTCTTGAGGGCCACCTGTCCTACTGGTGAAAACTGAGGCAAAGTAGGTGTTAAGTACCTTAGCCTTCTCCTCATCCCTGTTAACTATGTTTCCCCCCAAGTCCAACAGGGAATGGAGGTTTTCCTTGCCCCTCCTTTTGTTATTAATGTATTTAGAGAAGCACTTTTTGTTATCCCTAACAGAAGTAGCCAAATTGTCTTCAAATTGAGCGTTAGTCTCTCTAACTTTCTTTTTGCATGACCTAGTTATATTCCTAAACTAATAGTCTAAACAGTAATAGTTTAAAATTTAGAAGGATGATTTGCTGCACTGTTACATTTGTTGTAGCCCATTAAGATTAACATGAAATTCTGAGTTTTTACTTGGACGTGTACAAGTGGAACCTTGCAGAATGTGGAGACAGAACTCAACTGTTAACTGACTGTGGCTGATCTGGAAGAGTCTTGGTCTAGACAAAGTAACTGAAGAAATCCACAAATTGTACTTCTGTCTAACTCAAATAATGGCAAAATAAAGAAATACAACTTCTCTCTGGAGAGGTGGGGTTTGAAAAATTGCCCCTTCTCAACTAGTCAAATTCCCTGCAAAACTGGAATGAGTTAGAATTTCAGGTGCCTTCATTGGTATCTGCTCACAAACATATGCTTTCAAAGCTGAATTCGACAAGACTAAATGGCTGGAGCTGGAGGGTTCCTCAGCACTTACTCTTTCTTACATAGAGAAGGCAGAAGCCTTTGAAGCATCTGTGAGACTTTATATAAGCTTATTCTGCTAGTGTTGGCTTAGAGCCCCAAGCAGGCATTGCAGAGTATGTAAATGTTAAAGGGAAGAAACCCTAAAGTACCTCCTCTTTCTTTCCCTCAGGTCCCATGAACCAAATAGCAAGTTCCTCAAAAACTTAATAATTCTTGAGGCAAATCTCATGTCAACTATTAACTTTGATTCATGTTCACAGAGAGATTTATCTGGACAAGTTGAACCTATCTATCTATCCAACCCTGATTCATAGACTACTGCCAGTAGTTGAATGAATCATGCATATGTTTCTCAAACACCAGTTTATAAACTAGCACAATAACATAAACTGAAATTTGGCATTGATGTATGACAGTTCAATGGATTCCATCTGTGGCTATGAATCACAGTCTAACAAAATAAACCAGGTAAAGACATAAGATTTTACTCTAATACTGAAAGGTAAAAAACTATTTTTTATACTCCTCTAATTAAAAAAATAGTTGGTATTACATAACATTAGGGTGATATTGCTATGAATATTGATGAGTGAACATATATATTATATATTGTAAGCTGAAAAAAACTTTCTGTGTATCTTACATGGAGACCACTCAACAGAAAGGCTGAAGTTGCCAAATCATGGCTTCTATTACCTACAAGATAAATACTCCATGATGAAACTCCAAAGTGAATTTCACCACTGATTTCAGTGGAACAAGCATTTTTGGCAAAGATTTCGCTCTTTGAATGCAAGTGCCAGTAATTTAAAAGTGAACTTCTTGAAAAACAAATCTTTAACTCATAATGTAAACCAAGACAAACTCAGAGACTGCCTAATAAGACAGTGGAGACATTTAGTGAATTAAATGAACATTCACTCGTTTTTAATTATTAGAAATTACAACAACAAACGACCTAAGTGAAACTCATCCTTTCCATGAAACTTGCCCATAGGTATTGAAAAAACAAGTTAGTTGCTAACCAGCTGAAACACAGAAAGCAAGGAAAGAAGAAAATGGAAAATATTAGTGGAGAACAACAAAATGGAAACTAGATTTACATCACATCTGTAAGCTCAGTTGAATTTTACTACTGGAAATGTTGACTAAGATGGGACTCAAAAGCTTTGTGCAATATGTAATATTACATGGAAGTGGCTCAACTGGGAAGATTTTTTGATAGTATATTTCACCAGAAAATGCGATCTATTTTTCTCCTCCTCAGAGAAAGAATGCTAAGAGAACATGGTTACATTGAGAAATAGGACGTTATTAAGTTCTCTTGAAAGTCAGGTATAGGAAGTCCAAATTGCAGAAATCTGATTCTGTCTGGGCATAAACACATGGGGTTTTTGTGTGTTTTGTTGTTTGTTTTTTGTTTTTTTTTTTACTTTTTTTTTTTTTTTTAAGCAGGGAAGAAGTACAGAAGAATAAAAAATAATTGTTTTGTATTAACTGTAAAGTAAGCTGTAAAGGTCACCTTTTTTATCTTACAAAGGTACTCCTCATAGGCAACTGTCCTAATCAGATAGCTTGAATCTATTTTCTTTCACTTGAACAGTAATGGGCTTCAGAAAGAAATTATCCTTAACCATATCAGACTTCCCACCTTTTAAATCCAGAGACAGTACTGAGTTACAGTACTAAGCTACTACCTCTGTGAAGAGCTCTGAAGCAGAAGGTGAAAAGCTTTATTCAATACTAGAATTTTCTTACATACATATTTTTTTTTTCACAAAGCAATTTTTTTCAGTATTTGATATAATCAACTGACTGCTTTTTAGCATTTATATAAGGGTAGTTGCAGAAAAAAATACAAGTATATTGTATATGTATGACTATATATAGTCACATCTATATGAATAATTTCACGGCCCAAGCAACAGTTGTGGCCTTCCCAGTGAAACTTCCAATTAGGCTCACTGACAGTTCTCCATTCAATTAAGAATGACATAATGTGTACTTGATGTCTTACTGAGATGCGCCTGGGGCTCCTGAGGTAATAGGAACCAACAGGGAAACACCAGTGAAACACTTCAAAGGAATTAGGAGGTGCCCCTCCAAGAAGGTGACATGGTCAACAGTCCAGCTGAGGTGCCTTTACACCAATGCATGCAGTGTGGGCAACAAACAGAAGCTGGAAGCCACTGTGAGGCTAGAAAGCTGTGATCTAGTTGCTTGCTGAAACTAGGTGGAACAAATCCCATGACTGGAATGTGGCTATTAACGGCTACAGGTTGTCGGAACAAGAGAGAAGGAGGAGGGGTGGAGGAGGAGGATTGAGTGTGAAGAGCTGTCTCTGAAGAACAGACACGTGCAGGCTGATAGCTGATGGGTAAGAATCAGAGACCGAGGCAAAGGGAACCTTGTGGTCGGTGTCTTCTACAGACCTCCTGATCAAGAAAAGCCTATTGACAAAGCCTTCTTGCTCTAGCTACAGGAAGCACCACACTCACAGCTCTTTTCCTGCTGGAGTACTTCAAACATGCCAACATCTGCTGAAAAAGTAGCATGGCAAGTTGTAGGCTATCCAAGAGACTCCTGGAATGCATTGAGGATAACTTCTCTAGCAGGGTGATAGAGGGGATGCAATACTGAATCTGTTGGTCACCCATGTAACTGCATGAATTGGGGATGTCAAGACTGTAGGCAGCCTGGGCTGCAGTGATCATGCACTGGTGGAGTTCATAGTCCTGAGGGATATGGGTCAGGCAAGGAATAAAGTTAGGCCTCTGAATTTTAGGAACGCAAAATTTCAGCTATTTGAGGAGTTAGTGAATAGCATCCCCTGGGAAACTGCCTTCAGGGACAAAGGAGTTGAACAGAGCTGGCAGATCTTTTAGATTGGTTTTCATGAAGTGCAAAACCTCTCAATTCCCAGGAGCAAGAAATCAGGCAAGGAAGGCAAGAGATCAGCATGGCTAAGTTGAGACCTGCTGATCAATCTAAAGGGCAAGAAGGAAATGCATAGGCAGTGGAAACAAGGAGTAAGCTAGGAAGATTATAGTGGTGCTGCCTGGTTGTGTAGGGATGGGGTCAGGAAGGCCAAGGTGCAGCTGGAACTGAACTTGGCAACAGATGGAAAGAATAACAAGAAGGACTTCTACAGGTAAGTCAGTCAGAAAAGGAAGCTCAAAGAAAGTGTACCCCTCCCTGAAGAACAAGACTGGCAATCTGGTAACAATGGGTGAGGAGAAGGCTAATGTACTTGACAACCTTTTTGCTTCAGTCTTCACTGGCAATTTCTCTTCTCACACCACTTGAGTGGATGGACTGCAAGACAGGGACTAGAGGAGAAAAATTCCTACCACTGTAAGTGAAGATGAGGTTCATGACCACCTGAGGAAACTGTACACAGGTCTATGGGACCTTTAGGAATTATGAACCATCAGGCTCATCTCTGTGCCTGAGAAAATCATGGAAGAAATCCCCCTAGAAGCTATATTAAGGCACATGGAGAACATGGAGGTGATTCAAGACAGCCTGCATGGCTTCAGCAGGGGCAAGTCCTGCCAGACCAACCTAGTGGCCTTCTATGATGGAATGACTACATCTCTGGAGAAGAGAAGAGCTGTGGATGTTGTCTGTCTTGACTTCTGTAAGGCCTTTGACACAGTCCAACACATCCTCTTTAAATGGGAGATACAAGGATTTGATAGGTTGACTGTTCAATGGATGAAGAATTGGTTGGATGGTTGCATGCAGAAGATGATGGTTAACAGCATATTGTCCACATGGAAATTGGTGACAAGCTGTGCCCCTTGGGGGTCCATTGCTGAGAGTGGGACTGTTAAAAATCTTCACTGGGATTGAGTGCACCCTCAGTACATTTGCACAAACCAGCAAGCTGAGAGGTGCAGTTGACAAACCTGAGGGACAGGATGGACAAGCTCAAGAAGTGGGCCCATGTGAAACTCATGAGGTCTACAAGACTAAGTGCAGGATCCTGCAATTGGGTTGAGACAAACCCTGATATCAACACAGGCTGAGGGTTGGAGAGATTGAGAGCATCCCTAAGGAGAAGGACTTGGGGTTACTGGTGGATGAAAAGCTGGACATGACCTGGCAATGTTTTCTTGTAGCCCAGGCAATAAACTGTATCCTGGGCTGCATCAAAAGAAGGGATAACAGTAGGTTGAGTGAGATGATTTTTCTCCTTTACTCCAGTCTTATGAAATCCGACCTGGAGTACTTGTTAAGGAAATGTTCCTGTCTGACTATCCAGGAGTCACTCTGTCAGTCTGTTGTGGTTTAGGAATTATATTGGCTAAACAAAACCATGATGCCACTTGCTTCTCCTCCCCCTCCAGCTGGAAGCACAGAAGTCAAAGATCATGGGTTGAGAAAAGAACAATTTACTGGAAACAGCAATGAGACAGTAAGAGCAACCATATTAATAGAAAAAGTGTACAAAAGAGAGAGTGTGGAGTTCAACCCAACCTCAGCCATGTCATCAAAAACACTCCATCTGCTCCTGACCATCATTACCCTACCACTCTGTTTTCCACAATTGTTCCACCGGAAAAGGAATGCCCTTCTCAGAAGTGATAGAGAGTCCCTTTCCCCCACACCCCTGGCCACGATGTAAGATGGTACAGAATAAGATTAGGGACTTGGCCATGCCCACATGGCTCCAGGAGCCACCCTCTGACAACTACTGCAAAAAACTGACCCTGTCCTTGGCCGAAATGAGGACACAGTCACACTCACATCACCTGAGCTAGGACCAAAGCCCATTCAGAGCCAGCAGCTCCACTGAGCCAACAGGTGCCCTGCTTGACTCCCTACACTCACCACACTCACAATCAGACAAAGATTCCTTACTGGCTCAACCCTAGGTTTCCCATAGCAAAGTCTCCCATATGTCTGGATCTTTAAAATAATTTAATCACAATGCAACAACAGGATAACAGCTTGAGCTGAAGCCTCCGAGGAAGGACTGTGAACAAAGGAAACCCTGGACAGTGTAAGTGCGTGCAAGTCTCAGCTCTTCCACCTGAGTCACCGGCTCCTACTATGCCTCTAAGTATCTGTTCACCTGGCTGGCTATGCCCTTTGTTGTGCAAAGAGTTAGTGCCAGTTCATGGCCTCTTGTCTTTGGTTCTTGCCACCCAGAGCTCAATCTGCAGCTCCCACTGAAGCTGCACACTGAGTTACCAGCACTAAATGTATTCCTCAACAGTACTTCATCCAGTTCTGGAGCACAGGAAAGACATGGATCTATTAGAGTGAATCCAGAGGAGGGCCACAAAAATGATCCCAGGGCTGGAACACCTCTCTTATGAAGACAGTCTGAGACAGTTGAGGTTGTTCAGTCTGGAGAAGAGAAGGCTCCGGGGTGACCTTATTGCAGCCTTTCAATATTTAAAGGGGGATTATAAGAATGTTTTAGCTGGATCTGTTGTGACAGGACAAGGGAAAATGGTTTTAAACTAAAAAAGCGTAGATTTAGACTAGGTATAAGAAAGAAATTTTTTACAATGAGTATGGTAAAACACTGGAACGGGTTGTCCAGAGTGGTGATGGATGCTCCATCCCTGGAAACACTCAAAGTCAGGCTTGACAAGACTCTGAGCAAGTTGATCTAGTTGAAAATATCCCTGCTCATTGCAGAAGGGTTGGACTAGATGACCTTTAAAGGTTCCTTCCTATCCTCTATCTTAGCAAGCCAAGAAAATCTCCTCCAAATACCAAAGGAAAAATAAGACAGCTAAAAATAAGTAATTTGTGAGCCAAATACTGTTTGTGGTATGACAGAAGTGGTTATGCAACTATAAACAAAATTATTAACATGAGAGGCCTACATATAAAGGGAAGTTATGGTAACTTTCAAACATGTGGTGTCCACACTCTTCTTCCTGTGCAATTTGAACACTGGCTGGGTAACAGAACTTTTGTGTAACTGGTAGTTCAGAGGCTGCATTCCAAATTACAGACTGGACTTGATGTAAATCCATTCTAATGAACTCGGTAAACTTGGAGCTATAAGCATTTTTGCTAAAAATGACTGCAAATGGCAAAGGGAAACTCTTACTCCAGAGTATCAACATTCACATTAGCACTGATTGCAGCAATTAGCTGATGCCTATTGGAGGAGGGTTACCCAGGGCATTAGTTTGAATCTCTTTGTCCTTTAGGGAAGGCAAATCTGTCATCAAACTTTGTGGATTCTGCCCATCTCTATTATATGTTCTGAAACCAGAAGGAAATACTGGTTTGCTTCATAGTAATAACAAACAGAAAAAATATGGAAGAATTGTGATTAACTAGAGGAAATGCAGGGCATGGCTCAGAACTGTGTTGCTCTCGTTATCATGCTGTGACCATGAAGTATTCTGCTCAATAAACAGCAACTCAGTTATGCAGTGATGATGCAGTGATGTGGCATCATCTGGTACCTTTATCAGAAGAAAGGCATTACTAAACATCCAGTTTACAGGGACAAATTCTTACATACATCTAATACTTCATCAATTTGTGTTCCTGTGGCTGAGTTATAGATCTGGGTAGAAAGGTAATCAATTCAGAAAAGTGTTAAACAGCAAGAGCTTGAATAAGTCACATAGAAGTGGAGATCAATTCTTGCCTCCATATCAGTGATGTAAATGAGTATTAAACTTAGTAACTCTAAAAACAATGTCTTTCACGCCTATTAAGAGAGAAAATTGTATTAAAGAAAGCAGAAGAAAGCAGAAGAAAGCTGAAGGAGAAAAATCCAGGCTGAAAAAAAAAGGAAAAAAACCTAAGCAACTATTAGGGGAATTGCTAGTTAAAAGGATAGATCGAGAGATCTGCTTTTGGCATCTGCAATCTCAAACCCGTATATTTCTTTTGCAGTACAAGGGGAGTTAACACTTGAAAACTGACACTGAAACATTACTGTTATCCAATCAACATGGACAAGTGTTGGTGGTTTAATCTGTGAGATGTTTAAAATCTGCTGTATGAAAACATGTTTTCAATGTTTTTTCCATTCTCACCATCTTCACCACATTTTGAAGTGTTTTGCCAGCATTAACAACAAATGTGTAGGAGGAAAGTATTATTTCTGTTTGCGAGTGCAAAACTGGCAGAGAGAAGCTAAAATCACTTGGCAAAAAAGTTAGGAACAACAGACAGAGGCATATGTTAAACATGTCCTAGCTTACTATCCAACTCAGTGTCAAAGCCAGTAAAACACTTTTGACAATGGAAATTGCAGTAATTGATTCAGTCACATGCATTTTACTTCCTCTAAATAATTCTTGATTGTGAATGCCATTGCCACGTTGCTTCAACATGGCTATGAGGATGAATAAAATCAGTGGAAATACGCACTCAGACTCCTCACGCCACTTTCATGTTCTATCCAGACCTCTATTCTCTTACCACTCAGTGCCTTCTGAATATGAAATGTCCTAAGTAAGAATAGGCAAAGTTTCTGTACCAAGCCCTGTACCCAGAAGTCTGGGATGTCTGATGTAAAATTATGTTCCCACCTAGACTGATAATGAACTCTCAGACGTCTTCCTCCAGCTGTATTTTGCTGTGACACTCACCTCTGTTTCAGAAGCTGTTTGTTGTCCTCAATGGTTATAATGTCAGCATGGTCCCGCTTGAAAACTTCAAAAGCTTCCTGACATCCAAGTGACATCTTTCCTCCTGCCCAAGGTAAAAAATAATTACTTCACAGTCATCAAAAGACAGACATTTTGCACTTAATTAAATCCTATTTAGACAAACACAGCAAGTCAGCCTGGGGTCTTAAAGCACAAAGAAGACTAGAGTTTAGTTTTCCACCAATGGGAAAGCATTTTTGACAAAAGATTTCTATTATCTGACAAATTAATTCTGTTTCACCTCACTTCTCTAAAGTCTGAAAGCTTGAGGTATATAATTTCTCATGATAACTTAAAAGGCTCATGTGAAATATTCTTAAGTGTGAACCAGAGGTATTTTCACAACAGCAAAACTCAATTTGCCTCTATTTCTTTCATCTGTTTCACATTGCATCCTTATCATAACTTGAATATTTTCAGTATTTCTGGAAGAAGAAAACTGAAACTTCTTTTAATTATGCATTAGTGAATATTTTTCATACCCTTTTATGTGAAGCAGGAATTCTACCTACAGAAATGGTTGGTTTCTGTCTTTTTACATTTCCAACAGGGTGTTTGTTTCCTTCTGTGCACAAGAATGTCAAGACTTATTTGGCCTTCAAATCTTTTTAGAAATCACTGTAGAAAAGTATTACAGTCTCTATAATTTATCCGTTCTCATTGTTAGATGATCTAAGATCCAAGTAAGATATCATGCATTTGTATTAATATTAACGAAAAAATTCAAAGGCTTAAGGAGAATGAAAGCTCATGCCAGCACCTGTGTTATCAGGTGTACATGTATGTCATTATATAAGCAAGGAGAAACACTTAAATAAATTATAGTAATGGAGATAGCTCAGGAGCAAAAAGGCGGAGGACTCTCACACTCAGTGTGAAAAATGCAAAATAGCTCCACCTCTAATTCAACTTCAAGGTTGCAACTTAAACCTTTAAAAATTATATTCCTTAAATTGAAATTTGATTCTAAGTCATTTTTTTCACCTCTAAAGTCTTTATTTTGTCCTACTCACAAGTCTGCCCTCCTGTTCCAGATCTACCAGGACCCCCAAATCCACTGTGAACAAGAGCTATAAAATTTCCTAGTATTTCTGCTGTACAAGTGTTTTCTATATGTTTTATGCCAATGGACCAGCATTACCAATAACATATGTATGCATGTATGCCAGTTATTTTCAGGCTACCTTTGCAATTTTGGTGTAAGTAGGTTTTTCAGGCTACCTGTTTTGCAATTTTGGTGTAAGGGTTTTCTCCCTCTCCAAGTTTCTCCTGCTTTCTTTAACACAATTTGCTCACTTAATAGGGATGAAAGACATTGTTTTCAGAGTCACAGATTCCTATACTCATTTACTTCAGTGAAACTGAAGCAAAAAATAGGCAAAACATAAACAGGTTGGAATGTGCAATACTGGGATGTTACCCCTTACTGGGATCTAGCTCCAAAAGCTGCATTTAAAGTCACTCTAAATATGTTCTGATAAACCTTATCACACTTATAATATCAGGATAGTTTCCCACTGACTGCAGCGAGATGTAAGATACTGTTTACAGTGAGGGCTGGTAAAAAAACCTAGGACTCAGAGTTCAATGGTCAGTAAAAGTTTAAAAAATTAATTCAAAATACAGAGAAAAATTTGCCCACTGTTTCAGTCAAAAGAATCAGCACATCTGTTACTAATTCAAAAATTTTGAGTTGAAAATAGAACCACCAGGAATGTTTGAATGGCAAAGCATGCAGAAATGCTCCACCCTTTTTGAATAAGAAAATCAAAGAAAGATACAGTGAAGTCTTTACTGTTGTGTGATCCAAAAGAGCAAGAGGATTTAGGAAAATATATTTTTCTGTGGTGATGACCTGAGAATATAATGTTCATGTTTCATGCTTGCCTTGAAGAAAAACAGGCAGCTTTGCAAGTAGAATTTTATAGCACATTCATCCCATCACTAGCACTAATTTTAACATGCAGCCTGATTTGACCCTCTAGAATTGCTTTTGTTGCAGAAAAAGTTTGTATTAAGTGCAGAAAGCCTGGACAAAATTCATGATCAAGTCTAAAATAAACAATGAATGCCCTTACTCATGAGTAACACTGCAATGTAAAGTATTTAACTCTTCTGGCAATGAGAGTAGAAGTAAAAACAATAAAGTAAGTTTGGAAAACAAAACTATTACACTGGTTATTGCTACTGCCTGGCAGAAAAGCATCAACCAAAATTAAAGGTAACCTGATAATCATTTTCCAGCACTAAATTAAGAGGCAGCAGATTTGTACAGCCAAACAAAGCACACAAAAATAGATCCCCAGAACTCCTGGGAAGGGGAAATTTTCTGGTTTATGCAGTTCATTTTTAAAAAATAGAGAAACATATGAAGTAGTAAACAATACTATTCTGAAAATGGTATAAAAGGAAAGGAACTTAAAAAGGAACATTGAGATTGTATCTCAGCATAATAGAAACATAAAACAGCTACAGAAAAATGTTGCAGCCAGTGGGTAATGACAAAAACATTTAGGATGATAATAAGGGAAGACAGCAATGTTAATACCAGTAAAAGACTGCAAGAGACATTAGAAGCTTGATGGAGTGGTTGTGTTTTCATTCTGCTCAGTAATGAAGATTATTGCTTCTCCATGGTTGATGTGGTATCTTCAATCATGCTGTTTACATTTACTTAAATATTCTTTAATTTCATAAAGTAGCCTCACCTTCCTTCAAATGGCCTCCAAGTGCCAAGGTGCATTAACATTATTGGCATGCTGTTTCTCCTGGGCTTAATTCCAACAAATAAACTATATATTCTTTTAAACCAAGGTGCTATCAAATTTCTGTTTTTGTCTAGCTGTAAATCAAAATCTATGTACAGATATATGATATGAATAAAAGCAGAATTAGGAGAAGAAACCATTGATGAGGAGAAATTTTTGGCAAGATGGTGGAACAGTTCAGCTAAAACTGTTAGAGAAAACAATTTCTTTCACTCTTACAAGGCAAACAATTTCTCCTCTCCTTCTTTAATAACATAGCATGAGGTTGCAAAATAAATATTTGAAAATTCTTATCTAAGGAAGAACCAGGAAACACATGTCATCAACGTGCTCATTACAATGTGAACTGGAATAATCATTACCATAAAAATAATTCAGATCATTGGAAAAAGCATAAAAATTTCTTGCAATCACAGTCATGAAACTCCAGTTGACAGGATTGCATAAAAGAGTGATAAATTTTGTATCAACTTTATTTTAATGATACCTTTCCTGTTAGGTTGTGTAGTTTGGCTTTAATATTAAAACACTTAAAAGTATGCCCAAGTCACACAATGCGAAATTTACAGCAAACCCATCATTATTTACAGCAAATTCACACAGCTGAAATTTTGGTAAAATTCAGGTTCACTTCACATCCTGAGTTTGTATGTTTAAGAATGTTCTCATTGAAGGTTTGATTTCAGTCTGTACTCCAGTGAACTCTCTCAACTTTCACATTAAGCAAAAAACTTTGGTTCAATAGGCTCCTCTCCTGAAATGTGCAAATTACAGCTGTCCCACTGAACTTGGGTAAGTCAACAGGATGGCAATTAAGGCTCAAGCTCTGAACTAGAGCAAAAAGATCTGGAATGACCAAGAAATAGAAAGCTTGTTGTAATATTGATGATGAGCTAAGCTTTTGAGATCAGTAATAATTCAAAATAAACTGAGCAAAAATGTAATAAGGCTTTTGTATGTTGCTGATTACTTTTTAAGATAAGAAAAGATCAAAGTGATTTAAATACTCGCTTGCATGCCTACAGCAGGTAGAAGCATAGCAGCAAAGACCCTTGCAGGTATTATGCACCCTATTCTATCACTAACTAATTTAGAGATCATTTTTTCTATGCTGTTACATATACAGATGGTATTTACAGACATCCTAAACACCAAATGTTAAGTTAAAAGGAATTTTAAAGGAACTTTAAAGTTAAAGGAACATGTAGGGTATAGTGTAGCACTGGGTGCTCAACGGCCAGCAGAGAAATGATATGGCTGAATGCTATTTCTAAGTTAAATGGTATCCACTGGGATTTCTTGGGGGCTATAGTGATTAGGTAAGAGCATGCAAGTGGATAAACATAGACTTTATTTTGTTGCCACAAGTGATTAAACACTGTTGTACCTATTTAAATGACCATACTGATTTTTAAATTTATCCGACACTGACAAATCCTATTGCCGCTTGTATTAGTGATCACAGTTTAAAAATACTGGACAATTTCAAAGTACTCTGTTTTAGTGTTGTGCTTTTTTTTTGGCCCCATACAGATTTCAAGACTGCTCAATCTGAAAATGGCACTGCCAGTCCTGAGTCTGGTCACCTTTTGTTTTTTGGTTGGTTTCATAGAATCATAGAATCAGATGGGTTGGAAAGGACCTCTGACATCATCAAGTCCAACCCTGGATCCACTACCACCACAGTTTCTAGACTATGGCACTAAGTGCCACATCCAGTCTCTTCTTAAATACCTCCAGGGACAGAGAATCCACCACCTCCCTGG
>JAWWLV010000121.1:29419472-29437352 GCA_035041135.1 Platyrinchus mystaceus | reverse complement strand
ATGGATGGCCTTAGGGGCTGACGAGCTCCATCTACCTGGGGGATTGTCCCTGAAGCAGGATCGGGAATCGAACCTGCGACCACGGCGATGAGAGCGCCACATCTTAACCACTAGACCACCAGGGGTCCCCACTTCTATACATACATAGGTGACAAAAGGAAGGCTAGGTAAAATGTGGGTCCCCTGCTGACTGAGGAAGGTGACCTAGTTACACTGGACATGGAAAAGGCTGTGGCTCTGAATGTCTTGTTTCCCTCAGTCATTATTGGCATGAGAAGCCTTCAGTTATCCAAGGTCCCAGAGACTAGGGGAAAAGTCTGTATAAAGGTAGAGACACAAACTGCATTTGAATGCTTCTTTTGCCATTCTTCTAATACAGCTCAGGCTTAAGAAATTCTAAGATTACAGATAATTCTACGTTTACAGATAACTTTGAAATATTGCATCTAAATAAAAATGCATTCAGACTCTACTAATATATCAACCTATGCATGGGAAAAAAAATCACATATACTGAATAAAAATACTGCTTTTATCAACAAAAATGTAACTGACAACAAACTGTATATCAGCTAGGCCATTGTGAGGTGATCTTTTTTCTGGTTATAAATTAATAAGACATTAATTATAGTTACTGAATATCTACTTCCACGCTTCCACATTTCTAATGTGACAACAGAGTTTCTATCATCTGATTGTATTCACTGATATCCCTCTTCAGTTACTTTAGGTATAACATTAGTTTTGCTCTGGCAATTTCTCAACAACAAGATTAAAAATTGTCACTGTAAAGCCACAGGACAACTGCAGAAGGTTAACTACGTGGATGTATTCTTTTCTTAGAGTGGATATATACTAAATTGAATACGCAAAATGTGTAAGCTATAATTCAGTGCAGATCAGAAAAAACCATCACCTAAATGTTTGCACATGTTTGAGTAATGGAAGATGGAAGGAAGTTGGGCTAAAGTGTTATCAGGATCAATGAAAGTAAGTATTGCACCACCCAAACCTACATATCAGCTAAAAGCCTCTAAAAACTTGTGTGTCATAAATTTGGGACTTCCTATGTATGACAAAACGATACAAGCAAAAACCTCATTGCTCATATCAAAAATAAAAGTAATAAGTGGTAATACGCGTCTCTAGAATACTTGAATGAAAATAAAAAATGCTTGAGAAATTTCACTGATGTTACAGAAATGTCTCTGGAATTCAAATAAATATCCCTATTTATTCCTCTTGGCTCAGGCACTCCTCTTAGAAGAGCAAGAAACATTTGAAAAAACCCAACCAACAGGATTCTAATAACCCATCTGATTTAGAAGCAATGCTTAAACTCTTTGTTTTAAATTGAAGATATAATTAAGACCAGGAATGTTAAGCTCCCCAACTACTACTATCATTTGATGAGCTTGTAAACTTATTTAATTCAACACTGGTGCAATTACTGCCTGTCATTTTCCCAAACTTTACTGCTGTGCATTTTAAAGCACATCATTGCAAAAAAAAAAAAAAGTAAATTTGCATTAGACAAAACAAACCTCACTTGAAATAAAATCTTTAATATCCATTATTATTGTGAAAATTGCCACTCAAATATATAAATATCTCTAGATTTTGAATTAATAAGACTGAATGTGACAGTCCCCCACTGCTGGTTATGGTATTTTCAAATAGCCAAAAAAGGATTACTCTTTACTACATTGTATAGCAGTCAGATCTCAAAGCCTATTCCTTTCAATCCAGGCATTCACCTAGCCTTTTCCTCTTTGCATATCCATTTTTGGGGCAGGGTACATCCATTCTAGGATGATGAATGAAGAGCACCTTTTATGTCTAACTACAGTACTGCTCCCAGAACCAAGAAGGAAGATAAAGGGCAAGGAAGGAGGAACATATCCATTAACAGTTAATTCTCCACTTGACAACCTCAGGGTCACTACATGTTGGGAGCACCAACAGGGATGACACTGGTCATGAACAGTGTTTATACTATTGCTGCTGCAAAAAGTTGAAATGAGGGGTTTTTTGTTATATATGCATTAATGCATTTTAATAAAGAACTACTACTTAATGGTAAGAAACTTCTATTTTGAGCTTAGAGTCAAAAAACTATGAGCACTGTAAAATTACTGGACAATTAATTCTCATTCTCACATATTCTGCAGGTGAAATCCCACCATATTGGACCATTGAATTGATTAAGAAACGTTCTTTGAGGGCAGGTCCGCTGCAGAGAATGAATTTCTGTCTTACCAGAGGGAGACTGAATAGCCAGAGACAGCTAAGACCTGGTAATTGTTGCTAAGTTGCCAAAAGATCTGTGTTTTTTATTTTCTGTCCTCGGAGAAAACAGAAATAATTATGTCAGGGTTTACAAATATAGTTTTGAAACAGAAGCGCACATATTAACTCCTAATCCAAACCCTGAAACCACACCATGCTAAAATTTATTAAATTTTTGGTGAAACTTCCATTTTAAATTGCCCCTAAAAGCAGGACGTGCCTTCTACCCTGTAGCTGTAGGCTAGTGTGGTCTATCCTATTAATATACAGTCTTGCTTCCATAACAATAAATAACCTCATTCAGTAAAATAATCATTCCCTGTCTTCATGAAGTTTGATAATTTGTACAGCAACCACTCCCCATGAAATAAAAGTCAGAGAGCAGTTCAATAATGGAGTGTGGCAAAATAAACCTATGATTTGGCAACATGTATTTGCTTATAATAATTCACAGAATATTTGTCTTCCAGAAAACTATCAGTGCATCTTTAGAAATTTCTTGAACATTTCTCTTTTTTGTCTTACTGGAGAGTGCCTATTTTATAGAAATAGATATTATCATTTAAAATCCATTAGCCAATGAAAGGTTATAGTGGTTACAAATTACTTACTATTAGATGCATATCTGCACTACATGATTATACATTTTTTTGCCATCTTCAGCAGTGATGATGGAAAGCAAATTAATTCAGAAGATACATTCCTGATCATGCAAATAAACATGCACAGGCATTTTTTCCTCCAAGCACTTATAGAAATCAGAGAGAGAGCTAACATTATTTACTAATATGTACATAAACATATATCCATATGTTTATGAATACATATGGATGTATCCATACATAGAGATGCAAAATCTGTCTCATTCCTAAGAACAAACAAGTGAAAAAAAATTTTATTAGATGGCTATCTTAATCACCTAAAATACAAATTATTTTTCCTTTATACAACATGTATACAATTGCAAAATAACATGCAAAACATTTCAGATAACCTAAAAATGTTCTCTTCAGAGTCCACTAATTTATCGTCAGCTTTATTTATTCTGCCTGTAGACTCCACGGTGAATAAAAAGAGAAAAGGAAAACTGTAATTATTACGATGATGACTAACATGTCTATTATATTAAAATTGATAATAATTTTAAATCAGTTAATCTGCATACTTCTGAATCTGATTTATTGCCTTTTTTTTCTGCGATTCAAAAATCAACACTGATGACATTCTTGTCCCAGAGATATTAAAGGCAAAACTGATTGCTCACAAAGGCAAGAGTCCCCTCTGGCTCATCATACCACAGAGGTTTTCTGGTGAAAATTCAATGGTCTCAGATGCTATGTTAGGAACTTCCCTTACAAAAAACCCCCAATCATGTAATGTAAAGTATTTGGGGGAAATTCCATTTCATATTGGCACAATTCCCACTGTGAAAAGCAACTTCTTCCCATTCTTTTTTAAACAAAATTTGTAACCAACTGAACTCTATGACTACGACGCAACAAAGGATCAAAAGACAATTTTTGCACCAATAACCTCTGTAGCTCTAAATCTGCTTATGTCAGGACACAGAATTAAAAGGGGTTTTGCCCCTTGGAAATCTGTTGAAATAAGTGACTACCACTAGAAAAACAGCATAATTCTTCCTGAATGCCAAGTACACTATGTTTCTTTGATGGCTTTAAACTGCTTGTTTTCCTGAAGATCAAAAGGGGACAATATATTATGGAAATTCCTTGTCATACAGGCTTACTACAATATTAAATGTGCTGTATCTTAGAGCCGTGAGCTCTTGTATCAGGCTTTAGTTAATTAAATAAACCTGCTGAAAATCAAAAGGATGTCTTCCTGGAACTCTTTTTATTCTGGAATTCCCTTGTGCAAAGTTATTTTAACACTTCTGATACAAAACTAAGACATTCTCCTTCTGTTTCCAAACACTGGTTTTTGCTCAAACTGATGTCACTGTCTCTCTGCACATTTCAAGATTAAAGGAAATTTCTGAAATATTTAGAATTATTTCTCCCAAGAGTTATAGCTGGATGTAAATGGCATAAATAAAGAGAGATGATCAAAGTGGGGAGGTATTGCAGAAGAAAGGATTGGTAATAAAATATACAATCATACTAACACTCAGAACTTTCCCAGCTCACTCCAAGTGTTTTACTCTTTTCTTTTGCTGAAAAGTAGAGACAGCTTTGTGTGAAATATACTTGTATGCAGCTTACTCTCAGAGTTTAAAATAAATATCAAACATACTATAAATAGAAAGGTTTGTCCATGCTTGCATAGAATTTTAAGTAGCCAGCATAGCCCAGATTTTCAACAAAGCCTCCCAAACAGATTAGCTATCAATGAAGAGAAAAAATTTCAAGAAAAGTGTTGCAACAGTTATATTGACTGAAAATGAAGAGTCAAGACTTTCGAGGTTTTATATTGGTTTCTGCTTCTAATTCACTGTCTTATTTTCACAAATCATTTAATCTGCTCCTCAGTGTTGGAAAAACAAGATTTTGCACTTATAGATGGCCTTTGAACATGAAATCTCAAAGTGATCAAGGAAGATAACTCACTCTGATTTATTTCACAGTTGAAGAAACTAGTTCAGAGAGATGAGATCACTTGTATAAGTTCAATAACTTGGTAAAAAATAAAGATTGAAATAAAGAACAGATGCCCTGCATCTCGGTGTAGCATCTTATTCAGTGTAATGTACTGTCTCTATAATGCAGTTGAAAAGCTGAGTTGTTTTATATATAATTTGAATCCACACAGTAGTAGAGGCATGCAAACAACAGTGAACATGAACAAAAAATATGACAAACAACAAAAATAAGATTGCAAGCCAGCTAACAACCTCAGTCAGACTATATACTTTATCACAAGCATTCAGTGAGAAAATCAGAAACATACAAAGGTAAATGTTAAAAGAACCTCAGGAAATATTCTTACTAAGAAGGAGTTTCATTTCTTTAGGTATAACAAGAGTGGCGTAAGTAGTCAATGGGCACAACTGCAAACCAGAGAACTGTCTGAAGCTTCTCTGCTTAAGTAATGAAAAAGTGAACATTACAAAACCAAAGAACAGATGAAGAATAAAATATAAAAAGAGGTAACAAAAATAAAAAGGGAAATGTAAAGCTTTCACCCCCCCTCAAAATTTACAGCAGCTGCCATTTATGACATAAGAAGCGCAGCCTTTGCCTCTTTGGAAAGGTATACAACATTTTCTTACCTTTGCTTATGCTTTAATTGTTGCATTGAACAGCCTCCAGCTCTCCATCCACTAATAAAATGTTTAATGACTGGATAAAGATTCTGCATAAATCAATAGTCATACTAAACTGTTTCATATATTGTCATTCTGTAGTACACAACTAAATCTATTACTAAAAATATATATATTCTGATTTCTTGATTATCTGTGAACTTTGTAGCATTTTCTGCCCTAAGTATTTACTTTTCTCTCTAAAATTTAGGATTTCGCAATATTATTTATAAGAAGATGGCAATTCTTTCAAGATTCCTATCTAATGCATCACAGTATGACTCATTGCTACTACATTTTTCAATGTTCCAGTTTTCCCTATTAGCAATTCTGAAATTGCTTCTCATTTGCAATAAGCCTTTAAAAAATTGTTTGATACAAAATGGTTTTTGACTACTGCTTTTCAAGCATCTGAAAAATAACTGTGATTTGACCCTGAGATTAAGGGTTTAGGAAGATGAAAGAAGAGGAAGGCTATGCTTATACAATTGGCAGCTATCCAGCACTCTGAGGAAGCTTGCAGTCACTGTTATTGAAATATTCAGGTTAGGAACCTTAAGAAAGTAGGCAAAAAAAAAAAAAAAAGAAAAAATAAATTTAGATTCAAACCCAGCTAGTTAGACTAGAAAAAGATGAATTTGCAACAGCATAGAAAATAGCACCTGACTAGTCAGATAAAATATTCATATTTTTAGCAGTATAAGTTTAATATTACATCAATTCATGTCTTCTTTTTATCTGAAAATTATGCCTGACAACATCTATTGTCTTTCTAATTTTCTCTCTTTTTTTTTTTTTTTTTTTTTTTTTAATGTCAGTAAACAGAGGCTTTACTAATCCTCAGGTTGTTAATAGGCTCTTATAATCTGAGTGGTCATACAATTCATTCTCTTATATCTCAACAACTTTACAGCTGCCTTCCCAATAAAAAATAAGTGCCATCTCCTTTTTTTTTTTTTCCAGACATCACCATGCTGAAATGGACCTTAATAAAGACAATGGTTCTAGTAATTATGTGCAGTTATGATCAATAGATTTTTAATATTATTTTTACTATATAAAGAAACTATCAACTTGAAAAAAGAAATTATATAACACTGTTGCAACTATATCTGGAAAAAATGGAGTTTGATAAGTTGTTCAAACTTCTTTTCAGAGGTTTTTAGGGATGATTTTTTCCTCTACTGCTTAACAAACCTCTTTACACTTTCTTTCCTAAAGTCCACATTTTGCAAAAAAGCAGATTCCAGGAAATGAAGTTACTTGTTTGGATACAACTGCCAAAGCCACTTCCTGTATGCAGTTGGCAGAAATGCTTGGGGAGAAAAAGCCTTATGACATTTTTCAATCCAACCAAGATGGGCATTCCATTCAGCCACACAAAAACTTGATTTAGCCCCAGAACTGTATGCCAGTATTATATATTTGACCGCTCAAAGTATTGCAGTCCAATACTAATAAAACCAATTTAACATTTGTCAGGAAAAACAGTATCAAACAGGTGCCAAACAGCAAACACATGGACTACTTCATCCATGACCTGATATTATTCAAGCTTTTTGTATTTTTCTGTTCTTCCTCTCTTCTCTCTGTGCAGCTTCACACATGAATGCACTCTAAAGAGTAACTTATGAAAAGTCTGCAGAGACACCATTCATTGGAACATGATATAACACAGTCACTGTTATTTTTGGAAACTGACACTATTTATGCCTCATTCAGTGGCAGATAGAAAAGCAAATTTCAATAAGAAAGCCTCTATAACAACCCATGGGCTGTTATAACACAAAAGCATCATATACATTATACTCATCAGATGAACTGAACAGGCTGTCAGTGACTGAATCATATTTTCTTGGACTTTGCTAACAGGTGTTTTACTACACCTTGTCCTGAACAATCTCTATTATGATAAAATTAAGTCTTTGACTGTAACAACACATTTTTTTTCGAACCAAGTGACTGAGTACCTAACAAAAAAAAAAAAATCTGCTATTAATCTGGTTGCTTTGACTTCAGATCAACCTCTGTATCTTAAAGATTAACAAATTTGCCTAAGGGACCACAATTAGATATGCAGCAGTTTAAAACTGTACCTCTTCTTCCTACAGCTCCTCTAATTTAATGAAGCTCCATTAAAGCTAAAATATGCCTCAGCTCAGGCGCCTGTCTTTGAGCAATTCTTTTTGGCAGTAACAGCTAAATTAAGGGTGACAAGCAGTAACTTCCCAACGACTGTTTCCATTTTATTGCATGTATCATTTCAAAACACATATTACTGTCTTGTCTCTCTAGACATTTTCCATCCAATAACTACCTTGGGTTCACTTTTCATTCCCTAGTAACTTAGTTCTTGCTTCCCTCTAACCTACAGTCTTACTCCTCATCTCATTCCCAGCTTCATTAGGAAAACATCCTAAGCCAGAAATATCTTTGCCCTTTTCTACCCTATTTACAAAAGAGAA
This sequence comes from Platyrinchus mystaceus, assembly GCA_035041135.1. Lineage (NCBI taxonomy): Eukaryota > Metazoa > Chordata > Aves > Passeriformes > Tyrannidae > Platyrinchus > Platyrinchus mystaceus. Next base: position 29,429,333 of record JAWWLV010000121.1, on the reverse strand, counting down.
CTCCAATCCCTACCTGCCCTCCTCTTTTTACACCTTCCAAATCAATTGCCTACAGTTTAGGCAGTCAAGTGTGTGGCACAAAGACTGTTTAATACCAATTGCTTCTACTGTCTATTCCATCTACAGTTTCCTGGCAGTCACAGTATTTTCACAAGAAAGACAAAAAATAGTATTCAAAAACACATTTGCTATTTGTAACCAGCACATGGTCTCTTAATGTATTCCATTAAACACATCAAACAGATTCCTGACATTTGAACAAAAAAAGCCCAGAAACAGAGTGTAAGAGAGAAAATAAAACACCAATTGTCTTTTTTTTTTCTTCTTTTTTTTTTTTTTTTTTTTTTTTTTTTTTATTGTGTCCCACTCCAATGTTTTAGACATTATCATGGAAATTTTCAACCCAGCATTAAAATTATTTTACTCAAAAGTTCAAGACAAGATGTAATTTACCCAAGCTTTCTTCCCCTAAATACAAATTCAATGATTTAATATCAAAAACTACCACTAACAAGTTCAGCCATAGGAATATAGAAACCCTTATCTCCTCTCACAGCTGGCACTCTTCAGTGTATTACTTCCTTCTAAAAATCCGGAGAAAATCAGACTTGGAACTGTGTGGAAAACAAGTACTAGAAAGCTCTGGGGCACCTCATGAGGAAGCCAAGAATGAATACACTTCCGAAACAATGGCCTGACCACAGATCTTCCCTTTTGTAATTGATGCAACCTTTAGCAGGGTTTCTTAAAAAGACAAGTTCCAGAAGACTTACACTTCTAGGTCAAAGGCTTATTTTGAGAAATATTGTAGAACTGTGCCATTACAGATATGCAGAAACCATTTCTATTTAACAGACAAGCAGATAGTTTTCACACCAGATTCAAATCAGTTTAAAGTTGTAGCTCTATACAGAGAACACTCCATGAATCAAACCTAGGGCAACAAATGAATAGAAGGGTGTAGCAACATCCTTCATTCGGAAATAGCGCTATTCATTCAGTGCCTGTCAGTCACAGATTAAAACATGCTTATCATGTTTATTTATTGGAGTCTAAAACACTTCAAAGTTGTGTTACATACTACAAGTAAACTTTCTCTTCAAGAGTAGTACTGTAAGTTCTGAGTAGTTCTTCCCATTGTTCCCATAATGCTGCATAATTTTGTGGATTGAAATGGATACATTAATCTTCATTTATATCCCCATCTCAAAGAAGCATATATCACATTTTTTAACCAAAATCAAATAGATAACATTCCAATATATAGTCCTGATCATTCTACAGGTAATCATAAAGTTCAGAAAACCATATCAGGTCTTTTTTTTTACTTTGAAAAATACCTTAAGTTTTATATCCATCTTTATTTAAATCATTATTAACCGTTAAATCACTCAAAGACATACCTAAGAACAAGACATGATAGCAATCTGCAACGATTTACGAGGGAAGTTAGACAGGGGAAAGAAATTCCTTTGACTTAACCTTGCCTCTTCAAACAGTAAGGATAAATGGATGAAAGTTTTAATTCACAAAGTATCAAAACATTACATGAATGTTTGACATATGATTAGGTCCAACTGACACCATAGGGAAATAACAACATGCTTATATGCACTTCTTCAGAGACTAAAATACCGTTAGTTGTTTTACAAAAGCCCTGATAATAAATCCTGCTTGGTCGTGCAGTGATACAATGAACCTTGTGGTTGCCTTGGACCTATTCTTCTAAGCACTTATCCTTTTTCTGATTAACTTTCTTAGCTTTACAGGCTATGTCTCCAAACTTGAGAGCCCCCACAAGAGTGAGAGATGAGATACTTTGAGCTATCCTCTTTCAGTCATCTGGATGTTTTGATCATCAGGCCTTGATGGGGCAGAAGTTGTGCCCAGAAAACAAGCATGTAAAAGATTTAGCTATAAATATCAAAGTACTCAACATTTTAAATATGCAACATCTCAAACCAGAAAGAGATTGGCCATATACATATACAGAATTATGATGGCAACTAAAACCAGAAGAAATATTAAATCCTGTGCTTTTGCACTTCATCTAAACACTAAGTAATAGACATCAAGAAAAAACCTAACTGAATCACAAGCTATAAACAGCAGTTTATCCTGGGGTTTTATACCTGCCTGTGAAGCATCTGGTTTTGCAACAGATACAGGTATTTCCAGCAGTTTCATGCCCAGGAGGTGGTGCTGCTGTCTGTTTTGGAAGTGACGCAGGAACATGTCCTTACAACATTCGTGCCTAGTTGCCATGTGGATGCAATGCTATCATTTTGTTTGTTTGTTTTAACTGTTTATTTCAGGAATACAAGCCTCACATGTAAATTTAGTGATTTCAGAAGTTTAGCATTCAGAAGCAACAAGAATATCATGGGGGAAACCCCCCAAACAATTATCTAGCACAGCACAGATTTTTCTGTGCTGGATTTACTACAAGAAAAGGTTTAGAAATTCTTAAAAAGAATCAAAAATAGTACCAAAATGTAACACAAGCTGTTAAAGCAGTTTAAATATACAGGGCATCAATGAGATCTCCTGAAAATAGACTTACAAATGTGCAGAATACATGAGAAAACTCATCAATTGATATTAACACAAAGTCACAAATATCATCTTAGGATATGTTCTCTTACTGCCTGTCCTCTGAACACAATTAAATCCTAAACAAGAAGTGGAAAATACATTTACTTCTATTCTTGGAGAAAAAAAGTGAAACAAGCACTTTCAAAAGGAAAAATCTACTTTTCTTCTATATTATAAAAGGTTAGTTGCACATTGACTTTATTGTTTTAAAGACAGTGATTTTGAGAGAGAATAAAAGCTACCACTTCAAACTTTATTTTTATATCCCTTTCACTGACATTTCAGATTCATCTAGTTTTAGATGTATTTCATATGATATAGGCTGAAAGGATTTTTTTTTTTAATGATCACTGGATGCTCATAAGTGCAAAAGAAAAAAACAAACTGAAAATGTGAGGTAAACATAATGTTAAAAAATATAAACAAATGCAAAGAGAAAATGGCAGTTGAAATGCTCCAGATCCTCATTAAAAAATCCTGCATGAGTCTAACTCTACTTTAAGGAGAGTATAAATCATATATATATATATATATATAGTCTAAACAATGACAAGATATCGGTCTCACTTCTAGTGAAAATTTTAGTGAAATGTTTTAAATCCAAAAATTTAAGAGTCTTGAACTACTGATATATTCTCTATATTATTGAGACATGCATATGGAGAAACTGGTTTGATTTCTGTTGAGGAATAAGGAAAAGAGTGACAACATCTTCCTAAAATAGCATGTAAATCATAGATGTATAGAATTTTTGAGGTTGGAAAATACCTCCAAGGTCATCAAGTACAGCTGTCAACCCAGCACCACCACTATGGTCACCACTAAACCATGTCCTCAAATCAACACTTCCAAGGATGGTGACTATGCCAGTTCCCTGGACAGCCTATTCTCATGCTTGACAACTCTTTCTGAGAAGAAATATTTCCCAATATTCTATCTAAACCTCTGCTGGAACAACTTGAGGCCATTTCCTCTTGTCCTGTCATTTGTTGCCTTGGAGAAGAGACCAACTCGCACCTGACTACAACCTCCTTTCAAGTAGTTGTAGAGAGTGATGAGGTCACCCCTGAGCTCCTTTTCTCCAGGCTGAACAACCCCAGCTCCCTCAGCTGCTCCTCCTAGGACTTGTGCTTCAAATGTATAATATAAATATTAAAGAAGTTAATCTCTCCGTTCACATTTTTGGGAAAGTTTACTGTGAGTTCCAGCATGACAAATTGATGCTCTTGAAGGTTTTTATATTTAGGTAATAGAAAGCCTAAAACAGCAGCAGAAAGCAATAGTGACATTGTAATAGGCATAATAAAAAATTGCAGAAGGTTTCAAACATGGCATCCAATCTTAAGCACCAGATTTTCAGATTGCTTTTTTATATTAGTTCTGCCTAGAGCTGAACTTCAGAATATTGTTTTTGAGATGATCATTATTTGAAGGAATTACAGAATTTCAATTAACATTAAAAAAACTAAGATAGTAACAGTAAGAAAGTTCAGTAACATGAATGTACAGCAACAGTTCAAGTGCCGTGAGTTGACCAAAATGAAAAGGCTTGAGATTATTACACTCAAGACACAATAAATACTGATTATAGAAAATTATTGGAAGCTAGCTGAATGTTTAGGAAAATAGAAAAGACAGCAAAAGATGAAATTTAATTTTATTTGAATGCTGAAAATCAGGTAGGGGGGTTCACACTAGGAGTAGGGCTATTTGTACTAATATTTGGCATGATATCATTAACAATAGCAAAAACAAAACAAAAAAAATCTTCCAGCAAGTGTTTTGCTCAACCATCACCAAATGACTCACCTATAGAAAGAATATTGTCAGAAAGAATTTGGAAAACAGGAAAACTATTAGGGGAAAGTAGATTAATCATAAGCACTGCAATACAATACAAAAGTAGACAGTATAGAACTTTGTCATGACTGGCTCCACCATTCACTGCATCAGTCAGATACAAGTGTTTTGAAGGAGAACTGGAATTATTGATAAATGCTTACAAACATTAAATAATCACTTCATGTCTGCTATAGAAACTGGCCATAATTACCTACATGTGAAGGATCTTTGATGCACCCAGGTTTACAAAGAACCACTTTTCAGTTCTTTGTATAACTGTGAAATCATTTCAACTTTCAAAATTGCCTTAACTTAAGGAAGTCTTAGACCAGCTCCTACCTGACTCTATGAATAAAAAGATTAAAGACTGTTTTCAGTGTAGCTTGGTAGACAGATACAGCAGAGCATCTCAGCCATAGATTTGTAAGATCAGCCTTGCAATGAAAATCAGTAAGAGCTTTTACCCGACCTAGAAGTAAAACCTACCAAACTTACTGCATGACATTGTGGAAAACAAAATATCACATCACCTCTAGCAGTTAATTTCCAATAATTTGTTTACTCTTTTCTTTCACACAGAAGTCAATAATGGTCTAATTTTTCTCAGATTAGCCTAAATATTACATAACCTCCTGCTAACACGTTATTCCTCTGAAAGCATCCTTCTGAACTTTCAACAGGGACTAAAAATGAATGAAACAAAGGCACAGTTACTAAATAGGTATTCCAGAGTTAAAATTGTAAGAGTCAAAAAGATGATGCATGAGAGGTAAGTGAACCATGCCGTGATTTTTTCACCAAAAGCATCCAAAACTTAGGAGCTAATTGTCACTGAGGCAAAAAGACATATAAATCCACCAAATTCAATGGAAAAATTGTACAATAACAGCATGAAATTGACCTGAAACATTTGGATGAAACTTATCTTAACCAGTTAAATGTATTATGAATATCAGAAAAAAACTAGGGATTTGTGGGATATTTCCAATATTTTCTACTTTGGTTTTATATTCAAATATGATGAGATTAGTCTCTCAAGACAATATGTGTTTTTGTTAGGAACAGAATGAAAAAGAGCATTTCTTAGCTTAAATACACAAAAAAGGAGAAACAGAACTCGAGGCCATTATTTAGCACAATTAGCAATATCTGTACAGAAATATAAAAAGCTAAGCTTATAGGAGTCTTTTGATTGCCCATATCCATATATAATGTGCATGTAGTGGCTCTGTTAAAAGATACTGTAGTCTCTCAGGACTGTTTGTAACAACAACAATATGGAAAACGTTTTACAGAGATATTTGCCAAATCTGACAATCAGTATATAAAGGAATTTGATTACCCTTCAAGTACACAGAAACTTTCGGAAGTATATTTTTACCTCTAAAATATCAAGAGTTGAAGAGCTTCAGTCACCAAAAAATACCCAAAAACAACTTCAAGGAGTTAGTTTGAAGGATCCAATAGACAAAATGTGGCTAATGAAAGAGGAAGCCAAAAAGATTTGAAATAGTAGAGAACTTCCAAGGAACACTAGGTTACATTTAGCAGGCTAATCTAGATCAGAGAACAGTAAACTAGCATAAAAATACTGGAAAGCTTCCCCATCTAAACAGACTCAAGAGGAAGGCAGTAAAAACTGCCAAAAGCATCTTTAACAAGCTTCCAAACATACGTTCCATATTAGAAGGCATTCCCATCTGAGAAGTGGAAAGACAGATGCGATGGGCATCTTAGAAAAAACAGAAATATTTTGTAAAACCAAATAAATATGGAGAAAGAAAATGCTGTTGTTATAAGCAGTGTCATTACATAACAACATTTTCAATATATAAGTTTCAATATCTCTGAGAAACTAATGAAAGTCCTGTAATGATCTGCTCCTCACTCTCATTAAATCCTTACAACTTACAAAATCTGCCTTTGATGTTGCAAATGAGGACCAAGCTCCAAAAAGGAAAATTCAGCCTTCATCTTCTAAAAATAACCCTACGTTCATATTTATAAACAGTTAAGATGACAAAAATTGTAACACACAGTGCTTTATCATGGGATACCAAATACAAGGGCTCACTTTAAATCTTACAACATGTATTTATATACCTTTGTCACAAAGATATATAAATAAAAATATAAATATATCTGTTGTTCCTTACAAACATGTTACAGAGTCTCAAACTTCTTAACACATTTGGTTTTTTGCTGTTCACTAATCTCAGTGAGTTCCTTTCAAAGTCCTCACTCAAGGAAAACTCACAGGGGATTCACTGTGAAGTCTGACAAAAAAAAAATATCTTGGAAGTTGTACAGATAGAAGACTAGATTTTGAAAAAAACCCAAACAAACAAAAACCCCAACCCCCAGAAGTTAGTTGAGTGTTCTATAAATTCACAGAGGTAGTCTACTTGGTATTTACTGCACTCAGTGTACATTTAAAGACAGTAATTTTTTCTAGAAACTACTTTGAATTTTAATTTTTACTTTTTGTTCCTTCCAAAACATTAAAAAGAGGAATAAAACTGTGATCTCTAAGGCAATGAGAGATACCAAAAGGTATAAAAGGACATGACAAAGTAAAAAATTTTCACAACTACATGCTACAAACGTGTCTGAAGACAGACATTCATTCATATTTATTACAGCAATTGGAGCCTTAGCAATACATGTTTTATCTGGTAACTTGAAATATCAGAAAATACCTTTGTTAAGCTTATCAGAAGTAAATTTCAATACAATTATTCAAAAGCTTATGCTGACTGTTAATATTTGCTGAATTTATTTTGAAGGCTTTTTAAAATACCTAAATCTTGTGAATCAGTGAAGTCTGATACTTCCCGCTTCATCCTTAAACTTGTCAATAATAAAAAAATTACTGTAGCAAATAATCACTCTACATTATAGAAAACATTTAATGCTTAAGAAGGTAGCAAAACAACACATCTTGTTTTAAATAGTGGTTAGGAAAGTTTAACAGTAGCAATGAAATATGCACAACATCAGTAGAAGTTCAGTTGGAGAGCAAATGGAATAAAAACTTTTTCCCGGACCTATAACAGAAAATGTAGCACATACTTTTTTTCTAACTAAGGAGAAAGATCAACAGTAAGTCTGAGCACTGCCCTAAACACACCAGCGAGCTCTTTTGCTGGTCAAATAGCAATAAAATGGCTACATGTGTTTGTTGACAAAAGATCTGTCATGAGCACAGTGCCAAGAGTCTGCCATCAGATATCCCAAAGCACTACCGGACACAGAAAAGACTCCAAGATGCAAATAGGTTTGCTAAGCATTTAATTTTTCTGGAGGGTTGAGACCTCCCTTTTTTCTGAACTGAAGGACATAGAAGAGATTCTACTGGAAAACCTCAGTCAATCCTTTCCATTAGGGAACTTTCTATGGGTTTTCAACAATGCAAGGAAGTATTTTTCCCTGAATTATTACATAAATATATAAAATAGACAAGATAAATATTTTGAGAAATCTTAATACAAGACAAAAATATTTAGCTTTCAGAAATGAGCAGTTGGTGTGTTATCATCACTATTTTCATGCTATTCATAATCATCATCTGTTTATAGAAACCATCTCTCACCTTACATTTCAAAGTCAGCTTGTCAGGCTTCCAGCAGGAACACTCTTTTGTATAGGTGTTTGCATAGTGTTGAGCAACAAGTGATCTTAAGCCATGAAGGGGGTACACAGGAAGTCAATTCTTCACCAACTTCTCAAAAAACCTCACAGCTTCTCAAATAAAGGAAGTGGCTCAAACTGGTCAAAACATGATCCTGACAAAATCTTTTTTGAGAGCAAAATAATCACTGTCAAGTCCATCAGCATATACAATGATTTGAAGCTCTTACTAAGATTTATTGTGTTCTTTGAATGTTGCCATAGTCACGCTATTGTCTGGTAACCAGGCTGTTTATATTTCAAGAGAAAAACAAATCCAGAAAGAGGAAAAACAGTATCATACGTCTCTTACACTGACAGAATTATGCTAAGAAGCAAGCAGCAGTGTGAGAATGATTTCAAATAAGACTTCTCTGTACAGAAGAAGTGACATAATGCAGTAAAAGTATAATACAATGAACGTTTATCACTCCACTGGCATGCATGATGAAGTCTGATTTTTTCTTGTTTTGCTAGGTTCCTTCATGCTTTTAATTATCCCAAAACTACTAATTTGTAATAATTGACACCATCTCCTGAGGAAGACTATGTGTAGTTCTACATTTATATCTCTATAAGATATGAATTCTTAGTACAGCTAAAGCTGCAGTAGATACTTTATGATGAACTAAATGATTATATTAAAAATAAAATGGTTGAAGCATTTCTAAAGCTCAGGTTATTATGCCAATAATTTATCTTTGCATTTTCTGGAATGTTCATCTGAAACATAAATTAAATTCATAGCCAGTTATGTCTGTCTCAGATTTATAAAAGATATTCTGATGCAATAAATAACAGCAGCTCCTGTAGTGTTTTACTCACTCTCACTCATGTAGTTACAGGTTTATAATTTTGAGTGCTCTGTGATTAAAGATGGGTATTGAAAAGTAAGTTCTCCCCTTTCATGGTATAACACTTGGACTAAGATAATTAGTTCTGATCTGTTCACTCTAAGTTCGCTGTCTTATGCAATCTGTAAAACCTCCCCAGTGATGGGAGCTGACTTGCCAAAATGAGAGCAGCAGGCTGCCTTCTGCTGTTTCCAGGCACCCTACCTACTACTCCCTCCTAAAAGAAGGCTTTTGGGATCCAAGGAAAACAAATCTGACAGCATGTAAACTGGCATTATTTTTAACTGAAGAATTCAATGCTATGTAACCCAGTACCATCAGCGAAACCTAGGACGTTACTCAGACACTGCACTTGCATATTCCTCTGCCCCAACCATCAAGAAGAACATGCTGATACAGACCCTAATACACACTGAAAAAAGAACAATACAGAACATGACAATGATCCACGTGTTAAATTTCAGTTGTGCTTAATTAGGTCTGCCACTGGTATTAAACCTCATGTTCAACAATATTTTACTAATGACATTATTTTGAATATGATATTCAAACAAGCAGTTAAAGACATACCTGTTCAGAAAAAATACCATTTAATATTACATCAAAGACAAGTGGAGAGAGAGCTGCCATTGCTCAGCATGGAGAAGGCTCCAGGGAGACCTCATCATGGCCTTCTAGTATCATAGAATCATAGAATTAACTGGGTTGGAAGAGAACTCTGAGATCATCAAGTCCAACCCTGGATCCAACCCCACTGTGATTACTACATCATGGCACTCAGTGCCACATCCAGCCTCATATTAAAAACCTCCAGGGACGGAGAACCACCACCTCTCTGGGCAGGCCATTCCAATGCCTGATCACTTTCTCTGTAAAGAACTTCTTTCTAATATCCAACCTA
>JAWWLV010000121.1:29323022-29419372 GCA_035041135.1 Platyrinchus mystaceus | reverse complement strand
TTGTTGTGGCCAAAGTGCAGGACCCGGCACTTGGCCTTGTTGAACCTCATCCTGCTGGAATCAGCCCAACTCTCCAGCCTACCCAGGTCCCTCTGCAGAGCCCTCCTGCCTTCCAGCTGATCGACACTCCCTCCCAACTTGGTGTCATCTGCAAATTTGCTAATGATGGACTCAATCTCCTCATCTAAATCATCGATAAAGATGTTAAACAGGACTGGGTCCAGCACTGACCCCTGGGGGACACCACTAGTGATCAGCTGCCAACTGGATGCAGCCCCGTTCACCAGCACTCTCTGGGCCCGGCCATCCAGCCAGCTCTTAACCCAGCACAGAATGCCCCTGTCCAAGCTGTGGGCTGCCAGCTTTTCCTTTTTTTTCTCCAGTATGGGAGACAGTGTCAAAGGCTTTGCTGAAGTCCACATCCACAGCCTTCCCCTCATCCATCAGGTGGGTCACCTGATCATAAAAGGAGATCAGGTTGGTCAGACAGGACCTGCCTTTCCTAAACCCGTGCTGGCTGGGTCTGATCCCTTGTCCTTCCTGTATGTGCCATGTGATTGTACTTAAAGGGGGCTTATAAAAAGGAGGGAGAGGGACTTTTTATACAGGCAGATAGTGACAGAAAAGGAGTAATGGTTTTAAATTGAGAGTGGGTTTAAATGAGATGTTAGGAAGAAATTCCTTACTGTGGGGGTGGTGAGACACTGGAACAGGTTGCCCAAAGAGGTTGTGGATGCCCCATCCCTAGAAGTGTTCAAGGCCAGGTTGGATTGGGCCCTGAGTAACCTTATCTAGTGAGTGGCATCCTTGCCCCCGGCAGGGGGACTGGAACTAGATGATCTTTAAGGACCCTTACAACCCAAACTATTCTATCATTCTATGAAATCAACTCTTTGCAACTTAGTATTTATTAGCAGTCAAAAACATGCTATAATGGTGCCCAAAAACCTACTTGAAAATCACAGAATATTCCGAGTTGGAAGGGATCCATGAGTATCAAGTCCAGCTCCTAAGTGAATGGCCCATACGGGCATTGAGCCCACTACCTTGATGGTGTTCTAACCAACTGAGCCAATCTAATGTCAGACCAAATGTGGGGTGTTAGGCTTTATTGATCTTTCAGTTTGTACAGTTGTTACCATTAAAGGCTTCTGTTTGGAGTTTCAGGCATATAAGCAGTGGGGAAAACATAGAATGTACAGGAAGGTAAATACTACCACATGTCAAACCTTTGAAGATGTATTATGTTCACTAAGTGTCTTTTCAAAGAGCATGTACATTCAATGCAGGATAGACTTAAAAAAAGATAAATTACAGCTGTGCCTATACAACATGTACAGTTGTAGAAGTCAATACTCATTCACCTTCAAAGTCAGTCTGCTGTGGGACAAATCTGGACCAGGAATTGTTTTACTGATGTGATGAGATAAAAATTTTCCTGTTAACAGAGATTATTGCATCAAGCTCAGCAGTAAAAAAGTATGACTGCATTTCTCCTACTCAAAGCAATATCTGGATAGGATAGACTAGAAACATCAGTACACATATCTTTCAACGCAGATGTGGTCCTAGATCATAGGGGGAAATCCTAAAAATATGCTTCACCGTAGAGAAAGAGCAGTTCTCTGAGATAATACATTTTTTACCACACTCAGAAACAAACTTTGCCTGCATAGGATTGTCTGTGTTATTAAAATTCATTTACTTTTCAGAAATTTAGCAGCATAAATAATTTTTTTTTTATGGACTTGGTACCAGGTCAATAAGTGTGGAGATTTTACAATGTAAAAGCAGCAGTAAATCTAACATGAAAGTAACAGAATGAAATTCTATTTTCTAACACAGAATGGTAAAGATCTGTTTCTGGGCAAAAAAATGTTAAAGCCACACAACAAGTCAACAGGAAAATAAATGAAAGTCTATCTAATTATTAGATAGACTTTCTAACAACTGTTTCACTGAACGAAATATTTTTTTTACTATGCTTTCTGCTGATTTCCTAATTTAATTGTTTTCAGGATAAGGAAATGAGATAGGAAAATGGAAAACACGTTAGAGACACTAGAAATAACACTGAATTATATTGCACTAAATCAAGCTAATGACAGCTTTGAGAGTACAGAATTAAATAAAGAAAGCTAGACTGTTAAAACAGGTAACATATCACATAAGTCTTCATGCTATTGAAAATTGAAATCTTCATAAATAATGTAAGGTATGTAGAAAGTTTAAATGATGAAGAATAGCTTTAGTATTACACTATTATGTACACTAATATTACACTAAAGCTTCTAGTTGGGAGTTTGACCCTGGCACAGGCCCAAGCCCTTTCACACATCTTTAGTGAACCCTTAATGACTACTGACAAAATGGTATATGTATACAGTTCAGATAGATTTTGAAATTAATGGATAACTTTATAATGATGAATATTATTTTCAGGTTTTCAATATATGAAAAATGAGGCTCTGTGCTTCAGTGAGAGTGATGCCTCATCCAAACTTAGAATCATAGAATGGTTTAGGTTGAAAAGGACCTTGAAGATCATCTTGTTCCAACCCCACTGCCACAGGTATGGACACCTTCCACTAGAGCAGGTTGCTCAGGGCCCCATCCAACTTGGCCTTGATAATGCAGAGTGCAGGAGACATGGTTCAACAATCCAGTCAGTTTGAGCTGACATGCCGGTTCCTATTTATGTTCAAAGTAAATTCATATGAACATACACAAATGTTTGCAAAAAGAGAAGGCATTGATCAGAACTGAGAATTTGCTAATTCTTGCAAATTGTTCTTTAAATTGCTCTTTAAAGACTAAAGAACAAATGGCACTATATAAAAGATGAAATTATGTTAGTCATTTGTTGATACAACATAGCTACTTTTTGCTGACATATTTCTGAGGTAATCAAAAGCTTTATGCTATGCTTATATTTAGCTAATACTACTATGACACCAAATCAAATAAATTCTTCCTATGAAATGAGAAGGAGCATTATAAATAGGAAAATGGAAGGCAAAGGGATTTCCTCAGTAGCTGAGTAACTGAAACAATAGCGAGTGTGACAATTAACTCCTAATTCAATTACAAAGCAATTTTAGAGGATAACTGGCAACCTTAACTAGTTTAAGAAAAGCATTCCCACTAGTACACTAGCAAAATCTAAGTTTCTATTTGCTAGCTGCCATGTCTGAAATTCAAGCTGAAGAATCTCTCTTTTTTCAGTTTAAAACCCCCTCACAAAATGCGTCAAAAAACCCACGAAAACCAGAAATGCAAATCATGAACATGTAATAGTTATATGTGATAATCTAGGATGAGGCATGTTCTTTACAAACAAAAATATAAGCACTTCTAGAACCTACTGACACCAAAAAACCTTTTTACTTGAACAATTCAACTAGAAAATAAAGACAACATGCAACGATGCAAGAAAAATATGTCTGTAGTTACTGGAAATTGTTTTAAGTGCATTTTGAAATAAACAACTTGCAAGAATATTGTTACTTATTGTCAAAAATAACCAGCTCAGGTGATGTAAGGAAAGAAAACTGCAATGGTTAACATTAAGCCTTTTCAAATAACAACTATAAAACTGCCCTACATACACAATCTAGCTGTTTAATATTATTTCCATTGTTTGAGCTGCTCCTACAATGATTTAACCACATACTTAAATCCTGTGGTATTACTTATACAAATGAGGTGAAATAGATCCCTGAAATCTTGTAAAATCAGGTTCTGGGAATGGCTGCAGGTAGTTCTGAAAATTTAGTATGCAGAAGAACACATTTTCAAAAAAATTATCAGTAAATATTTCTAACACCTGCATATCTTTTAAAACTCGCTCTTCTGGAAACTAATGATATGAATATTTAATCCCATGATTTAGTATTTAAAACTTTTGGGTTTGAATACATAAGCTTCTGGAATTTGTTAAATTAATAGCCATATTAATTGAAGTGTGCAAGACAATATTAGAAGAATTAATTGTGAGTTCTGATGAGGCCTGTGGTAAAACCTAACTCCTGAGAAGAACATTTAATGCTTTTGCAATTGTCCCTCTCAAACTTATTTCCCACTCTTTCACAAGCCTCCTCAGCCAGTTGACAATTTCATCATTGCAGTAGCCTGTCAAAAACCATGATGAGAAAGCTTTTCAAACCCATATAGAAATTTGAAGGTTAAAAGGAAAAACTGAAGTCAGAATATATATCTGATGCACACCAGAGTATTAAAATTACATATTTGCAAATAATTTATTTTGCTACGTAAGTTGACAATGATGTTTTCCACCAGATGGTGTTCTTTCAAGACATTGTGCTTCATTCTTAGATAGAACAAATGGGATTAATCAAGTGTGAGGCATACAAATGTGTTCAGGTCTGAGTTCAACAGGAAAGAGAGCTACATCCTAGCCATTAGCAGACAGAAAAAAGTTTTAGCCTGCCAAGGAATGTACCAATGTATCTTTGCACTGTTGAAGCTTTATAATAAAAGAGAAAAATAGTAAAAACAGCTTGGGGCTTATGGTATTTTTCAGCTAAGGGTCTAAAAACAGTAACTTGCCTGCAGAAAAAATTGAATGCTTCTTGGTTACAGACTTTTTCTTCATGTGATATTGATCTGCACCTTGTATGTAGGTTGCTTGTCCTAGTATGGGCTTTCTTTATACTAACTCACAGAACTTTTCTCTTTTCCTCTTTTTCTTTTACTTGAGCCTTCTGGCCTTATTTTACCTATTAGTTCTTGTTCTTAACTACTTGTTTTATGTTTGATAATTTTGGGGTCATGATCCATTCTGGTCGTTGTTATTACTATTCTTCAAATGCAATTTTAAAGACTACATAAAAGCTTTAATACTTCTAAAAAAGAATTTATTTAGGTGTCATTAAAATTTCTCTCCTAGCACAACTTAACATCAGATATGATGGCTTTATGCATATGATGTATACATACACAGTGAGACCTTTTTCAACACTGAACTATCTTCATACGTTTACAAGAGTTAAATGGCAAATTTTTCTCACTTATGTCTCTTGGTGCCATGAAGAATCAAACTAAAAAAGCTGAATTCAAAAATACTTAATCTTCTACAAGAACTTTTCAATATAAATGCTAGTTACAATATGAAGATAAATACTGAGGTTTGTTACTTTCAGAACTTTAAGAAATAAAAAATAGAAAGTGAAAACCAAAATTACTTCTATATTAGGGAGAAAATACTGTCATTTTCAGAGACACAAAGAAATAAAAGAGCTCAAACTCAGTTATATTCTTGTAGAGACAATTGGTCTTCTGAGGTTTGGTTTAAGGCACACTGGCAAGGCTGTACATGCAGTAATAGTAAGTGTTTCTACTAGTTTTTTAGGTCTGCCATTCTAAGTGTTCCCTGAGCACAATAACAAAAGCATTTTAAGACATAACATTATAAGGCATTATCATTATAATAGCTATCAGCTATACATTACAAAAGATTGCAAGTGCAAATGCTGCCAACATTATTCAACTAGTAGCAGAATGTCAGACCACTCTGAAGGAATGCAGAGACATATGCCCACCTAAAATAGTTCAACTTTTTTTAATGAGTTATGCTCAAAAGGATCTTTTTTCTGAGAATTTACTCAAAGATTCAAGGGTCTACAACCTAATTCATACCCTGGTTTTGTAGGGCTGTCCCACAGAGTATTCACATCAGTTTGTAAAAGCCATCAGCACCTTGAGAGAGCTTTAAATTTAAAACCCTGTATTTGTGGATACAGAATTAGCACAATATGACTGATACTGAAAATAAAGCTTTCCTATTTTGGTTCACAATTGAATGATATGCTGTAAATCATATTGGAATAATCCAAGAAATATTCTCTTAATTAATTACACTAACCTGTTTGTCTGGAAAGTAAAGGTAGTCTGTGAACAGAAGAGCTGAAATCTTTTGCCTCTTTCAGACTAAAACAGCTAGATAGGCTCTGCCTATCTTCCAAGTTTATAGAAAGAGACTGCTCCAAGACTGTAGAACAAGCAGGGGTGGCATTAAGCTGGAAAAGAGCATCTTGTGCTTTCTTTTTTTCTTTTTTTAGCATATTTACCAGAATATCTTCAAGATACATTAAGGAAATAATTAAGAATTTATTTTTTTTAATATATATAGCAACAATCATCCACCTTAGTTTTT
Source organism: Platyrinchus mystaceus (assembly GCA_035041135.1). Lineage (NCBI taxonomy): Eukaryota > Metazoa > Chordata > Aves > Passeriformes > Tyrannidae > Platyrinchus > Platyrinchus mystaceus. The sequence goes on along the minus strand of JAWWLV010000121.1, from coordinate 29,413,197 downwards.
CCCAACAGCAGATTCATTTTTACTAAACACTAACAAATTCACATGTTGACTACAAACTGTTGATCCCATTCAATCAACTCCTGATAAAAGCATTTACATACAAACAAGAAGGGAAAGTTTAACATCTGCCATTGTGTGAGACTCCCCCTTTATTTTTAAAATTTTGTAATAAACAAGACTTTCAAACAAAAGAAAAAACCCTCTTAATTTATAGGTAGCCTCGCAAGTGCTTCCCATGTTTAGGCTTTTCACAGTAAGAAGATTTATTAAAATGTAGAAAGGTCTTTAATAAATTTCTTGCAACAATACTATGCATTTACTGGAACTAAATTTGGTATAAGTACATTTGCCTAACTAATAGCTCATAGAGGGCGTACAATAGAAATCATGTGTGTGTTCAGATGAAACCATAGAAGTCCCTGTGATATGTTTTTGATATGTTATTCATTTTAATCCTAATTAATCTTCCAAATGAACAGCGGAAAATCTAAGTAGTCTTTAGGGAATATTGTTAACTTGACTAGGTAGTAATAGTAAAACACTTTCCAATTCAGTTGTTATGATAGCTTCTAGTTACTATAGGCAAGAAAGAACTCATAGTTTATTAACTAAACAGCTTCCATACTTCCCACCACCTCATCACATTAGACATGTTATTAATGTGATGAGGTACAGTCCCTTAGTGACTCTCTAAATCAGTCTTGTCTACAAAGTCTTAATTCTTATATTCTTCCGATATAATTCTAACACGGATTTCCACAAGTGTCCTCCTTGTACAAACAAAGCTGTGTAAATCTATTGAGCACAACTTTGCTTTTTTTCTCATATTAATTAAATAATTCATTTCAGGAAAAAATGTTTCTGGGAATTCAGATATTAAAATTGACATAAAATTGAAGTCTTTTTTGAAAGGAATGAGCCAGTGTTTTAGATAAATTTATTTGAACTCACACATTGGAAAATGAAAATATTATCATCTGTGACAGACCAGATTTAGAGAAGCTTTCCTGCCACCTCCAGTTCAGACTGGTAGCACGTTACACTCCAATGAAAAATGCTGTTTTCATTTGACATTTAAAATTGATCAGGAATTGTTGAGCACAAAGAACGCAACTGAGTTTGCTCATTATTAGTATATGTGAGAGAATCTCTATTATCTTCAAACTTAGCAAACCCATATTTTCTTTTCTCTGCCATATTCAAATTTTACCCACTGAGCAGACAAGTTAGGGACACAGCAGTGTTGCAGTTTGCCCACAATTCTGTCACCCTGCTAAAAATAACTCCCATCCACTGCACTACAGCGCAGCTACTCATGTTTCTCATGAGGCAGTGAAATGGACAAAGCACATCTGAGCAGTTTAAAATTTAAAGCTAAAGATTTTTGGACATGAAAATACTAAAGTTATATGTAAAATGTACAGCTTTTATATTTGTTCTAAAGGCATATAGCCCAACAGTCTCCAAAGTAGCACTTCATTTGGCTAAAAATAACGCATACAGGAAATTCTATTCTTTGTAAGGTAATAAATTGGTTTTTATATTGCATGAGAGTTTCCCCCTCTAAAAAATGGTTTAATTTGCTTGAGGAGAGTGTTTTAGGTGTGACCTGACCCACAGTATTTGTATATTGGGTGGACTATTCTAAAGCTAAGTGGTGCTTGGACCCAGGATTTTGATTTGGGTCACAAAAGAAACGCAGGTGCAAAGCAGAAGTCCTGTCACACAAAAGTTGGGAATGGAGTATTTGCTTTAACACAATGAGGTCAGCTTCCATACAGCCTATCTCACACACACAAAACCCATTGTAAGCCAGATCATCTCAAAACAAAATAATATTTTTTTTCCTCACAAAGGATACTGATTTCATTGTCTCTTTGCTGCAGAAGGTGTTTAAGTTTTTCCAGTTCTTCTCCTGATTCTTTGTTAGTGTCTTCTTCTTCAGAGATGTCTTGTGAGAGCAGTTTTTTATCAGAAGTTGTAGGATGATTCACTAGTTGCTATTAGGAGAAACAAAAAAAGCATACTCTTTTGACTTTACCTCCAGCTCAGTATTATTCTACTCTGAGATGGTCTAGCTATAGTAAGAAAGGTGAAGCCTTTCTAGGCTCTTGACAGAACAAAATCATGCCAACAGTTGACTGTCAACTTATATCCATTGTGTCAAGTAGGGAACAAATTGTATTTGTTAATCTTCACTACCAAGCATACAATTTACTTTACTCTTTCTCGACATAAATTCCAGTGTTCTCTGGTATCATAGAACTTTCAATATTAACCATATAACTAAAAATAATTATTTAAGGACAAAAAATTAAGATCAGGAATGCATACTTTGTTTTATTGGAAAAACTGTATCCCAAAATACAGAGAAGTATTATCTTCTATTCCTTTCCCCACTAATTTCACAATTAACAAGCATATCTTGTTTGCTCAATGATTCAGAAGGGCTTGCAACACCTTCAGGAGAGTTAGTGTAACAGATTCAGGGATTTAGTGGTTTTAACCTACATTTTTTTATCTTTCAACATAATTTGTCCAAAATAAAGCCTCCATAGTGCTGGAAATACAGATGGGAACATCAAGTCATATACAAATAACTAGTCTGTGTTGATTCCAATGAGTACCAGTGCTCTATTACAATTTAATGGAAGCTGAGATCCTTGCTGAGGTTTCCACAAAACACCGGTGAATTTTTCCAACTAAATTTAAAATTTCTATCAGTCCTTCAGGCACTATGAATTTCAGGGTTTTTACCCTTTTCCAGCACCTCTCAACTGTATTGCATTTCTTTTAACACTTTTCAACCATGAAAGTCTTTAAGTTATTTTCAGAGTGCCAGCTGCACTTCCATCTATATTTTAAAAAAAATACCTTCATATGAATGAAGCAATACTTGATCTTGCGCATGTCAGCACCAACATCCAGAGTGCTATCAGGATCATTATCTTTGAGAAAAGTTTCAATTAACTCATCCAACCTGAAAATACATAGCATTTTTTCAGAGAAGAAAAAAAAATCACAAACAAGCAAAGTGGTGTGTCAAATACAATGCAAAATGTACCAAGCTGCCAGATATTAGTAGGCTATTTTCCTTCAAGGTCCATGCATTTGAAATGTACTTTTGTTCTGATTACTAAAAGCTGGACTTGATACTGGAGATCCTACAACTGTATATACATACATACTTGCACCTGCTAAGAAATAGTTCTAGAGCTAACAGCACCTAAAAAGTAATATCTTCTTTTTCTCATTTATTTTATAACCTTTTATTCTTTTGCTATCTCATACTTGACAAAACCTAAAGCCTTCCCTCTCAGAAGATTAGATTTTAGAGGCTTTGGACATAGGATTTGCTACTATTTATGATTATTTGTGCAAAAGAAAAGCTCTTTTCTATTACAATAGTCAGCAGACAGCATGGGTTTCATACATAAAATTACCCGCTCCAAACACCAAGCAAAGCAAATGGTCTTTCAATGCAGATATTTACAGATTTCTCAAAGATCTACTGCTCTTCTGAATAATGAAATGCAGTAAGTATTTTATTTTCTTGCAACGTGTTCTTTACAAACAACTGACAAGATCTTCCTTAGGGAGAAACTATTCTTATTTCAGTAATTCAGTCTTCATAAGACAATCTGGAACACAGAAGCATCTTCTTTATTTTTCAAAACCAAATTAAAACCTGGAAAGCTATACTGGCGTAATATACTGTGTTTCTAAGCTGGATGTCACAGCTATACTAATAGAGTCATACTTCCTCTTGCATACTCTCACCATCTTTCCAGGTTTTGCATTCCAGGATGCATTGCAGATCATTCTCAAGACAAAGGGAAGAGGATTTCTAATCCCACACTAGCCTACTTACTACAGTACATTTCTGGAAAAGAGCAAGCGCAAGTTCAAACTCCACCAACTGGTTTCAGATTTATGGCTTCCTGGTTCCTGACAGATGCTATTACAATTATTTAGTAGGCAAATGGTGGGAAACCTATACACTGTAAAGCACAATTTTATAATTTTAAATGCTTATTTAAGTTATTGTACTCAGAAGAAAAACTTAAGTTCTGAACCTGAGCCAAGGTACCTAAGGTAGCTGCAGGTAGTACCCAACTGCCTGAGAAGACCAAGAGTTCAGAACCATCTCTGTGCTTAGTGTTTCTTTTGGATCAGTCTGGTTCAGCTCTTCACTTAATATGCAAGCCTTCTGAATGTCATTTCACAGTAATTTAAGTGATTTAGCAGTTCAAGGATTGTGAAAACAGCATATGAATTTATACAGTAGCAAGATTTTCATTTTTACAAATGAAAAAACCTAACAATGCTACTTTATTTGCAGAGATTTTAACAAAATAAATCAAGGGGACGATAAAGAATCACAGGAGGAGGGGAAAAAAAACAACTGAGAATAAGCATAAAAAAAAGAATACTGACTATACATTTTCTTTTTCCTAATATAGATTAGACAAGGTATGTCTGCTTGCTAGGTGGCACAGAAACAAATGACAACAGAATTTACAAGATGAATATCCTTTTACTTATCCTATTCCTGACTCAAACAGTTTATTTATCTCTACAAATATCCATAAAAATGAAATTAAATATATGGAATATATGAAAACTCAAGCACAGAATTGTGTAAAATAGGGCTGTAAAAGATTTACAGAATTCATATAGGACACCTACAGTTAAAACTCCAACCCATTCTTTCTAATCAAAACATTGCACACAGGCTGTAGTTGCCCTCCTAGCAAAAGAGACAAAGTGAGAAAAACCTTTCTGCAAGTAAAGGAGAGCCAAACTGGCTTTTGGTTTTCATTTCATTTCTTTCAAGAGATGGAAAATACCCTTTTCCTCAGCAATAAAAGTATCTGAGGTAGTCACCTATCTTGAATTCTTAATTCTCCACCAGAAGAATGCATATTAAACTGTTTTCCTCCAACAAGGAGTTGCAAGAGTATCATCACCAAGAATTGAGCCAGAAAAACACATAAAACAGCCCAGCACTGAACAAAGTTGGGTCTAGGTGTTCAAGAGGAAGAAGAAACTCATAAACAACAAGAATTACAGAGAACTCCTTTGCAAATCTTGCCTTTACTTGCCTACTCAGAGGCATATGTATGTGGTAGAGCAAAGGTAATGTGAAATCATGAGGCCAAGTAACACTGTTCTTTTTCTAAAGGACCTTTTTTCAACTCAATCACAGGAGAGTAATAAGAAGTCATAGGAAACAGAGTCTTTTTAGTCAGTTATTGTGGCTCAGCCCTGAGACATACACCTACATCTTTCTTAGTCAATCAGTATTTCCTGGAAGACTTGTGAACTATCGTGTCTTTTGAAAAAGACCAGAGCAATCAAACCTTACATTTACTGATGACCAGCTTTTGCTATTACACCAAGGATAATGGTTAACATTTGCATGTCCTCTCAAAAGAGAAATTAGGAAACTGCTCAAGGAAGGTTATTTTGATAATTAACTTGCTAAAGGAAAGAGCATGCTTGGCACAGAATGCATACCATATTTGAAAAATTCTAAGTTTGTGACTGAGATTTTCTTCTCCTGAAACAACCTAGGCTGAAGCTTAATTTCCCCATGACATATTGCCAAAAGTCAATGAGAAAATAATTTAGAAAAATCAGAGATATTCATGTACATTGGTTTTACAATGTGACTGAGGGTGCCAAGGTAACTCATAAACTAGAGGGAAGAAAGAAGCCCAAACACTTTTGTTAAAATTTATAATGAAAACCAGCTAGAATTAAGAAGAAAAAAAAATCAACCAAGAAATATATCAAAACTCCTTTCCAGAGTATCAAATACATATATGAACACTGCTGCTTTCAGTATGGTTTTTATCTTCCTTGAGTGTATTTATGAAGACTAGCACTACAGCAGTGCTGGACCTTATTGTTGTATGAGAGATGGACTACAGAAGAAATAAATTCATGTTTCAACATTTTATTTCTTTATTACAACTTACAAAATGACCTTTGCAGGACGTCAATCAGTAGCAGAAAGAATAATCGCCTAACTAAAATGAAAATTCTGTACAATCAACTCAAAGACCTAGTAATGAAATGACACCAAAAACCACTCACTGGAGGAGAAAACTGAATAAAGAGATGATCTCTACACTATCATTTGAAGATCAACACCAGGAATTTCACTTCACACTGGAGATACCTTTATAAAAAAATACTTAGCTCCAAGATTTCTCACTGCTCTGCTTAAAAAGTCAAAGTGCACTCAGCTTGATGGGAAAAAGCCATGATGGAAACTGTATAATTAACTGAAATTCAATGGAAACCTAATTATGGGGTTAGGTAGAAAGACTGAATTGAAAATTACTAAATTATGTACTTGTCACACTTAACTGCTACAGTGGAAATATGCAGTTTGTATCTGTATTTCAGAATTTGATACTCTTTTAAGGCAAGATGGTCACTTTAACTTCTTTAAATTTGAAGGCATTTTGTTATACTGGTGAGTTACATCAGAAAAGGCTACATTAATCTGAAATAGAAGTAACTAACCACGAGATACTTGCACTGAAAGTATTAAACTAACATAACCCCCATTCAAAAAAATACATTTTAGAAATCCTAAACCCTCTATTTTTGTGTAGAAACAAATATTAAAATAAGTCTTTCATTTGTTGTAGTCAATAACATCAGCAAGCCAGCTGCTGCAATCTTCATTAATTACAGTTTACTGAGGCTCTCAATAAGGCTGCCATGCAGAATTTATGCTAATCAAAATTGCAGCAGGGATAATCACAGCTAATTTCACACGACAGCAAAATCAGCGTCATATGAAGACGTCTCATAGAGATCCAAAATATTTCCATTTTTCCCCTTTTCTCTTGTAGGTTGTAAGGTAAAGTAAGTTATAGAGCATTAAATATTTATTATTTAATGTTATTACAGTAGATGAAGCCTCGAAAGGCAATTTTTCATACATTTCTGTTCTTACTTTTAGGACTACAAGGTTCTGCTCTAAGAACAGCAGGCTTAACTTATACTAATAAGAGCAAGGGTGTGCTGAGGCCTATTGCCAGAACCCTGCTGTATCAGAAAGAATAGCTTTCCCAACAGAAATTCCCCAAAGGAGGAAGAATATGAAAGTATCAAACAAAGACCCATTTTCTGTGAAAAACAGCAGTAAACAAAGAATGGGGTTTTCTTTCTCAATGCTCATCAGAAAAATAAAATAAAAAAAAAAGGAAAAACAGATTACACACATACACACACAAAAGCTTCCTAAGTCAATGTGAAGTAAGAGTATAATGTGAGTTAAGAGATTAATTTAAAGCCAATTTTGATAGTGGCCTTTTACATATTAACATAGTACAAAAATAAAGGTATTGCAGTGCTGATCCAGGCAAGTTTGAATCCTGAAACCAGAATAGGAAACCACAAGCTGTGTCAAGCACAAGTTCTTATGTTGATGATGGGAGGAAAACTCACAGTAGAACAGTCATAAGCAGTTGGGATAGAAACGTGTTAAACTAACAGCACTGTCTCATTAGTGACTGTGAATCAGTCCCAAATTCTTGGTCTAGCATTTCCCTCTTTAGAACTTTTTTTTTGCAAATAATGTAAACACACATTGTACTGCAGCCTGGAGACAGCTTTTATATTATCAACTTTCTCTTCTCTTGCTTTCCACCCTTCAGAAATTCTTCTTTAATGTAGCCTGCTTACCATTTAGACCATGCATAAATCACAGCAGCTTTCTATCTACATTATTTCAGATTCCACCCAATTTTTCTGATAGCACAACTGCAAAATGATTAAATGAGCATTGTGCTATTTCACTTTTACCCATTCATTAAATAACAGACTTCCATATTTTTTTAAAAAAAATCCACCTCTCAATCAGTCATATGTTTGGATGAACCAGGATGCAAATCACACAGCTGAAATGCATCAGAAAAGCATTCCCAGCCAACTGAGAGCATGTTTTTAAAGTCTGGAGCTCTCAATAGCTTGCAGGATGCATGGTCTCAAATCACAGATTTGGAAGGACTTGTTTTGACCTTGCTTTATGTGCCATGATTAATTTCCGGGAGAGCTTGCCTTTTAACCCTTGATCCACTATATATTATGTATTGAAACTAAGTTAACTTAAAGAACAATTAATTTTGTGTGTCAGCTGTGAAGTCTGTGACAAGCAAAATGGAAATCCAAGTTTATGAAAAATAGGCTGCTAACAAGGCAGCTACTAAAACACTTGTGGTAATCAGAGAGGTCGCTTTAATTAAAGAAGTTTGTTTAGCTTGATTTCGTAATAGTTTTCACTGGTAACATACTTGATATCAATTTTTTTCTTCATATATTAATTATAGAAATTATATTTAAGTTTAATAATTATGTCTATATTCTTAAAAAAAGTAACTCCACATCTCTACATATTTCATGACTCTATTGATCTAAAAAAATGCATGATAGTTGGACCAGAATTACTATTATATTTAAGAACAGCTAACTTGAAGCTAAGTTAGTTTCAAATGTGCATCAGTATGGGAAGACCATGGAGTTTCTAAGTAGTGGATTTTATGAATAATGCTATGGAAGACAGGAGAGAAAAAGGAAGGTTTTTTCCCAGCATTGTTGTCAATGGAATGACAGAAGATAAAAGTACACAGAATACATTTGAGCTGGCCCTGGAAAGAACTGTAATACATTACTGACAGGTAGTGCACATAGACATATAGAGAGGATAATGCTGTATTTACCCAGAAATAACTGCTTAACCTCTAATTTAACAGAAGTGTGTTAACTCCTGAATTAAATAATAATAAAGTTAACTAAATAGTGGAACCAGTCACATAAGCCCTGGTATAAGCTGCATTGATTTGGTGCAGTCTTAGAGCAGGGAAGTAAGAGCATAAGTCCCTGAGTGTCTTCCATTTCTACAGTCTGGAAGATTTTTATGCTTTTTAAAATATCTATACAGCGCTCTAACAACTGTCTATTACAGGAGATTCTTCTGAATTAGATGGCTGCCATGTGACAAACAGATGTAAGATGAGTTTCTACACCGGTGAAAATCATTAATTTCAATGATGATCTTTGTATCAGTAAAATAGGGGTGATTTTGAATGGATGATAAAAAGACCAAGACTAGCTCATACAGGAAAAAAGTGCCTACAGTAATTCTAAACATGCAATTTTTTTTGCAGAGAAGAAACATGTCAAGTAGCTTGCTGAGATGACTTCCTTCTTCAACAGCACTTTATAAAAACAAGCCAAAAACGTGTACATAAAGAAATGCTACTTACTGCCAGCTAATATTTGTGGCCATAACAGTAGTCCTATTCTAATCACTGGAGTATACATAAAAGTAGCTAGAGAAAATTAACCTTCAGTTTACAAAATTTAAAAAATCAAAATATCTCTAAGGTAGAAAGAACTTGAAATAAAATGAAAGGACATAGGACAAGCATAACAACTATTCAAAGAAGCCAAAACTACTCATACGGATGAGCACCAAGATATTCCTACAGTATAGATGGGAGAAGTAGTTCTGTAAAGATTCAGTAAAGTATCACTTACACGTTATTAATTAAAAATAGAGACTCAAAAGAAAAAGATTTTCAAAACATATTTATAGTGCCATAAGATGCAAACAGGAACTTAGTAGCACTTTCAGAAGAACTCAGATGACCAAATGTTCAGTGAATTTCAGTGAGATTCAAAAAGCTTCTACGATCGTGTATTTGAAAATTGCCTCCAAGATTTTTTCAAGCATCTAAATAATCAACTAAAGCTATGTTATATTTTCCCATACATCTCAGTAATATACTATATTTCATTATGATACTTGGAACCATATGGCATTAGATGACTGATATAATTTTGAATACTAGAAAACAGGACACCATCTATCTTCCACTCCCATACTAAAACAAACTCACTAGCCTTTGAAAAGAATCCTACAGTTTATTATCTCTCAATAGTTTCAGTGTAAAAGGTGATCAGTTTACATAATATAAGATTTTTTTTCCTACTTTCAGTGGCCTTGGAACAAAATGCAGGATCACAGAAAAGTGTTTACACTTACTTTAAGCATCTAGCTTAGGCACCTGCATCAGGAATCTGAACTTTCTGTGCTGTCACTAAAGATTTCATAATGTGTAAGAGAAAAAATGAGCTCTAGAGAAATACATTGATTTAATAGCATTCTAAATCAGGCATCTGAGCTAGCAGTTAATATGAGACATTTTAAGGATACTTTATTGCTACAACAGCTTATTTTCTCTTGAATATTGCCTACACAGCTCATGTTTGTCAGTCTGCTAACTTCTACACAAATCAACAGTCTGCAGAGCTGTGTTGACAAAAGGCAAGGCGATATCCTTTATTTCTTCCACCTTGCAACTGAAATTCAACACTGACATCAGCAAATAAGAACATTTGCTCTGCTTCATAAAGGAAGCCATTTGTTCAACAGCTTAAGTATGAGTAACTCTTAAAGCTTTATATTGTACTACAGTGCAATATTGTTAATACCATGATAGCATACAGATGTCACGATGTTGAAACAGAGAAATGAAAGATAGAAAGAAGTAATGAGATATCCAGAATTTAAGTATGATGAACAATATATGACTGTTGAAGTAAAAAATAGAAGTGTCTGTAATACCATATGTATCTGAAAGAAATAAGGTAAAGTTATTAATAAATTAAAGTGCTAAGCCAGTACTTCCGGTCCTGTTCTAAGAGAATTCCAACTGGCAAAGGCTCTGGAAGCGTGGGTGCTCTGGAACACAGGACCTTGATTTGAAATCCTGACTTTCTGGGCACAGATTGTAAATTGCTAGTGAGCTCATTTATACGATTAAAAAAATAAAAATCTCAAACGATTAAAAAAAAAGGACTCTCTCCCTTTTACTTTTGGCATTCATTTTATAAAAGAAAAAAACCATAATTTGAAGGTAACTTAATTCTATTCTAAAGCATAACGCAGAAGCTTGCGTTGTATTTGGGATGTATGTTGTTATTTTCTATTTTTTAAAAATAGTCCCAAGATCCCCTTTTTTATTTTTTTCTCCTAAACAAGAAACTAATTTTCCAGCTCAAAGAAATATTTAGATCAGCCCTTTACAGCTAAGGAAGTAGATGGTAAGATCCAAAGCAAGCAATTGAGATTTTGGAAGCATTTTATGAACTACATTCTGAACCACTTATGTAGTCTAGCTGAATTTTTTATGCTTTGCTTTTTAAATAAACAAAATGAGAGCAGCAGAATTCATTTATGTTTAAAATTTATGAGAATAAAATAAAAAATATGACATACTAATGCAAATGCTTACCATTTAACACAGAATTCTGAAATAAGAATTATAGACAGCTGTAGCTTCAGTCACATGACTAAGCTGTGTTGTATTATAATTTACCATTCACAAGAAAAGTCAAGAGCATTTGTTTTCCATTTTGTTTTAAACAGTGAATGACAATATAACAGTGATTCTTAGGAAAGCCTATTTGACACATTTTTTTTCCTTCCATTGAATGAATAATAAAAAAAAATAAAATCCCTGAAGACACATATTTGATTTAAGTGTGGAAACAAACCAATGAAGGAACCTCAGCTTATTCATATACCAACGTCAAACATTTAGCAAGTTCAACCACATTGAGTAGCCCACTGATTTCAGCTAGAATGCCCTGAACATAAACAAGTGGAATGAATCTCATTATTGCAAGAGATGTTGGGTATTTCTTAACTTAGTAAGTCAAGAAACATACAAAATAAAATTTTAACATATTATTAATACTTATTTCCTGGGCAATCACGAACACTTAATTCCTGCAACATATGTGGAGAGCAAAAAACCTAAGCATTTTGTTAGACTAAAAAAATTATATTGGATCTACACAGGTACCACTGGACTCAGTTTCATTTTGGCATCTGTCTTCTACTGAAAAGTGCCCAAAACAAAGACTTGTGCAGAACAACAAAATAAATATGTACTTAGTGCATGGAGTTTTTCACTGACATGTTTTGTACCTTTGACCAACTGTATTCAGAATCAAAGAATAAATTAAAAAACTGGCACAGAATATTTTTAGCAGATTAATTTTGCTCTGACCTCCCTTAAAATATGTATGACGAATCAAAAGAAGAAGAATTAAAACACGTCCATTTTTAATATGACTATACTTTGTAACACATCTCCTTATTAGTTAATTATTTGCAATAAAATTAACTACAGTAAGACTTTCATTAAAGTCTACGAAGTTTGAAAAGATCTATATAAACTTGGATTATTTATAGATATATCTGTATAAACATATATATGTGTTGAGGTACAGTTTATTTAAGTTCAAACAGAATATATCCCAACTAAGCAAAAATGTCTAAGAACTATTTGAAATCCATAATGACCTTAATTAGGAATTCCTCTCTGTCATATTAAAAAAGCAAAAATAATAATAATAAAAAAATACCCTACAATACTGGTCCCCTAAGAACCATTCTTGGGTGGCAACTTGAAAAAAACCCATAACACAGAGTGTTCCCTTATCACCTATACTATGTTTCTTTTCTTCTTCTCCTGTCATAACAAACCGATCTGTATGTCTCCTGATAAATAATATTATTCAGCTATCATTATAGATGCAAAACTAGATGCAAATCACAAAATAGACATTGTCTCGCAATAGTCAATCATGATTTTATAAGCCTTCATCCAGGTCAATACTTCTGTTTGGACTACTCACTTGTATATTTATTCTTTAATGTGAACTCTCCAGATAATGAGTAGCTCCAAACTCAGATGGCCAGTCTCAATAAACAGAATTGCCATAACATTTTCCATGTTATGTATTGATAGACTCTAACTGAAGACAGAGCACTTAGATGCTATCTGCTGACTGTCATAAATGCTCAGAACATTTATGGACCTCAAGTTCATACATGTAAAATCAGTGTAGTCACAAATGTTACTTACATATGAAAGCAAGCTCAAAAAGTATACATGTTCAAAACCATAGAAAGGTATTTTCATTGAAGTAGTGACTTTTTTAACTATAATTTGATTATACTGTCATTTGGGTGTTTAGTCCACATCAGTTGTTTATGTGAGCACTCTGTTTGCAAGACATACAAATGCAAAACTCATAAACCCTGACATTTGATATTTTCCTGCCTTTGAACTGTTTTTAAAAAGATTGACTTAGCTTGTAACATTCCATTCAACTACAGCATACAGTACTAATAAGCCAGTCTATCTGTATATGATAGTTATTCTCTAGCACTATCTTTGGCTCTCTGCTTGAAAAACCCCTGTATATCCAGTTTTTTTGTTTTACTTTAAATCATATTAAAAAAATGATCCTTGAGCAATGCCATTACATGGCATTGAGGACTGATAAGGTCAATTGTTTGAGGTCATTCTTTTTTACTAGTGATCTTCAGGAAAAGTATTATATCCCAGTCATCAGTATTTAAATGTTGGTCTATATTTCAATTGCACAGCATTTTTTCCAAGAAAGAACTTATTTTCAAAGCAATGAACACGTGGTACATGAGCCTGAGTAAACATAAATAAATGATAAATTCAAAATTTAAAATTTTGTGTTGACTTAATATAACCTTGAAGTTATTTCTCATTCTGTATCTTATTACAGGTAGAAAGTCATTAAAGTCTCCTCCCTGCTTCCTTCTGAAGTAATCAGATGCAAAATTCCTTGCTATGATCTCAGAAGAAACCTTTTCTGACAGTGCAATGCACTATCTATTGTGCTACGTAGATAAAAAGGAAAAACATACAACTAATACACTTTTTAGTCAAATTTCTGAAAGAAGGCCTCCCAGTTGTATGCTATTGTTCAACTGTATGCAGATGGTACCTTTCTAGTTTTTCTTTACATATTCACAGTAAAACTTAATCACCCATTAACCCTGTCCCATTAATAAGACTGCTATTTTCGTGGCAAAAAGTCAGGTAGAAAATCTTAGGAAGTAAAATTCGTGAGTGTGGTCTTAAAAAAACCGAATGATTTCCAAAACCCCAGTTTCTCTGTACAAACTAAGCATCAAACAGGACCACAAAGAAAATCTATGTGACAGGCTTTTATAATAATGTTAGCAAGGCACATCTTTGAATGAATATATGGATTACATAAGCATGTCTGAATAAAGTCAATGAGTCAGTCATCTTCTGAAGGACTAGTTCTGTCAGGGCAAAAAAACCCTAACTAATAAGGGCATTTAGTTATTCATGTAATACAAAGGAGTGATAATTCTCAGTTCTTGCCGTTTCTTTAATTTTCTTTCTGTGTCTAGTCTTGGTCACATCTAGTGCTACTCTGTAATGTTATTTGTGCATTTGACTCCCATATGTTTGGGCAGAATGATAAATATATACTAAAGCAGTAGGAAATGAGGGGACATTTCTGTTTAGAAGAATATGCCAGTAACTGCCCATGTTGAAAATTACTCAGATTAACAGTATTAAAATATATATATATATAAATAATGCTACCTCTCTCCTCATCCTTGATATGGATGTAATTTCGTTTCTGAATTAAAACAAAGCAAGAAATAATAGTGACAACAATCTACATGAGAAACTCAAGGTTCAAGGTAGCTTGTCCTCATGTCTCCAGAATCTTCTGTATTTCAGGAAAATGTTAATACTGACAGTTGTCTTTTGAACCAGTCCCAAGAGAAATTAAAGTAAGACTAAAAATTCTCACAGCTTCATTTGGGTTACCATTAATGTATTACCAAACAAAATTAGGCAGTTACTACTTTCTTTATAGAGATGAGGTACAGAGATTATGTAGGTCCATCCCACAGAATAAATTTTTCAAAACTGGAAACTGAATGAAGTTATTTCGAACATTTAGACCTAAGTAAATATTTCTACATTATATATAGAAAGATCTTACACTCTGTACTGATCTGTTAAAAAAAACTGCAGGATGTTACAATACTTACATGAATTAATACTGTATTTTCAATAGCATGATCAGTAAAAAGAAAAATGAATATTTGGCTTTTAAGACATTGATTAACTGTGGATCACAAATGTGAGATTTCTTTTGGTTTATGTCAAACTAACACTGTGGCAGGATACTTTTTAGCACAAGAATATTCCTTGAACCTTACTCAGATCACATATCCAGTTTTGAGAGAGACTTTTTTTCATTCTGCACTATTATACAACACTTCTTTTTGCCTGGCACTTGACAGGCATTCCCATCTTTTGCGTTTACTTTACTTCACTTCCTCAAAGCTGAGGCTGCAAAAACACAGCCAACAGCCTCACAGAGCTTTTCATGGAAAACAGCCATTCTAAACTGGCACCTAACTTCACTTTATTATTGACTCAGAGAAGTTTAAAACTCTGAGATGATTTTAAATATTTATGCCAGTAAATGAAAAGTAAACTGATGAGAAGTATAATAATAAAAGAAAAAGTGAAAACAATGTAAGCCATTACTGAAGTAGCTCTTCTTGTGAAAGCTCTGATGTTCTTTGCTTGCCAGTCACCAGCTCCAACTCATCCTTCAAATCCTGGATCTCCTTTTTCAGCTGGACAATCATCTGTAAACAGCAAGGCATAAACCAAACATCATCTACAAATAATAGCTAGTTTATGTTTTTTGCATTAGAAGGCTGAGTTTAGGTAAATATTATATTTCGGTTTTATCTTTTCTTAAACAAGGTCTCTTTTTTAAAAAACTGTTAAAATGCCTTAAATACACCAAGCACCTTTTTTTTTTTTTCCATTTATAAAACAAAGAAAAGTCTTCCAAACTCAGCAAATTCTTGTGTTAGAAGACATGGCTGTACAGAAAGAGTTCAAAAGATTTTTTGCAAAAGAGAAATATAATTTGACATAGGAATAAAAAGAGCTTTTCTGTCTTGTTAGTTTTGCCTGTTAATAATGAATGGACACTTAAGAACTTACATCTTTGTTAGAGAAAGGGCAACTACACACCAAAAGTGATTTTTTTTTTACTTTCCCTTTTGAAACAAAAGTTCCAAAACACTTTTATTAGAATTATAGCACACTATACTTCTAGGATGCATCAGTTGCTAACAACAAACTAATATCATAAGGCAACAAAATTAAATTGCATTAATGAATAGTAATGATCGTGAGAAAATTGCTTGGAGAACTGAACTCGATTTTCAAATTCTAATAGTTCATTGTTGGAACACTACTTTGGGAAAAAAATGTCTGTATGAAACCAGATTTTACAAATGAAAATATTCTAAATATGCATTTGATTATTTCTTTTAACCCCAGATCTACTGTTAATGTATTTTTTACAACAAAAGTATGAAAGGCTAACATAATATTTTATTTAAGAAACTATTAAAGTGATGAACTGTTAATTAGACAAGTTGAAAGAACACTTAGAGAATATTGCAGGCAAAATGTTTTAACCTAATTCCATATTGCCCCACTCTGGTGCCACACACTGATGTAGTCTGTGCCACTTACTGAGTCAAGCAAATAAAACTTGGGGCCGGAGTATAAAATGGTAGACAGCTGAATGATAGAACCGTCTCTGCTCAATGTTCAGATTTGTTAGCATGATTAATTTCAATCTGACAACAACAGAAATACTAGTTTCAGGATAAGGATAAAAGATTTATTTTTAAGTGTTATTAGGACAAGCAAAAATCTACAGAAGCAGAACAATTCAATTTCTATTTTACATGAATGCCAGAGGAGATGAGGTTTAATTCAGGCTCAAGACTTTTATTTTCAGTTTTAATATTTGGTCATGAGTGAGAGAGGTTCAAAGATGAGTAGCTTAAAAGTACAACAGGTACAAACTCATCTCCTCTAGTAAGATAAAAAGTCAGGAAGTCTCCATTATGTAGAATAAAGTTTACACAACAGTCAGATTTAACTCAGATCTATCAAGAAGTATTACGAACTCCCTTTATAAACCATGCATTCAACTCACAGATGATAAAAACTGCCAATAAATTGTGTTGGATTTTTATGAAAAAAAAAATAAATCCTAAGTTGAGCAATTTACTGAATAATCAGGTTGCATGCTGGGAATGTACTTAAGGTAGTTAAGATGGGCAACAAATTCCACAATGAGCACAGAGCCCTATAAAGTCAAGGTACCTGTGTACCCCTGCCTTTTCCACAAGGGGAGATGGTTTTCTAACTCTCCCGAGTCCACTTTGCTTTACTTGCTAAATGATCCTGCAGAGCAAGACATACCAAACTTGTGGAGTATAGCTCCACAGGATGTAGTAAATGCTCAGGAGCCTGCATGTGTTTCACCTCAATCAAAGGTTTGTGTGGCCATGGAAGAAATGTTTTGCATGATTTGCTACTATAAAGCCTATGTAGGAAAGAAAAAATAGGACAGACAGACAGAAATGAAGAAGTTGTTTAATGCCTACTGGGTTTATTTTTTGGCTTTTCTTTTTTCTTAAATTGTGATGCTGTTACTATTAGAAATTGCTTGGAGAGATAAATAAATAAATAAATAAATAAATAATAAAGAAAAACAGCTGAAAACCTGACAAGAATCTTCTATTCCCAGTGAATTTCAAGGGCAAGAGACAACAACAACAAAGCACAATCATTAACAGTGACTGAAATATGCTAATTACCATCAAGTAACAATTAATGAAATCATTAATCATCTAATTCCCAGGTTTTAGACAACAGATGATTCTTACACTATATAACCTAACATTCTGCAGATTCTAGAAATCCAATCACTATCTGCTTTACTTGTCTTCATTTTTTTTCCTAATGGAAACTTCCCAGAATTCTCTCTTCGTAGCTAAAATGTTCCTTGAACCAGTTTCAAGGAAGAACTGCGACTGTATGTTTTTAGCTTTATAATGCACAAATTGTTTCAGTGCAGCAGTGTGCTTTCATCAAGTGAGTAGTAATCTTAGCATATTTTTGAAGTGTTTTACAGCCATCGAATTATGTGTGTTTATGATTTAGAAATTAACACTCTGAAAAAAAACCCCCACAAAACCGATAATGAAAGTGACCATTAATACTCAGATGCTTTAAGAGCTGGTAAAGCCTTTAGAGGTTTTATAAAGGTCCACTTAATTATAGTTATAGTCCAAAAGAAAAAAAAAATTAGAATGGTAGTTATTTTATAGCAAACAGTTGAAACTTGCATGTAAAAACAATTTATTGGGATGATTCACTATAAAATTCTCAACATCAATTTGACTGCTACTGATTATTAAAATGTAAAACAAGCAATCTCTTTCTCTCTGTCCCCAGACAACTCTCACCAATCTGGGGTCAATTTCTTCATTAAGAACTGCTTCATTCTTAATAAGTGCAACTCGCTGTGCAAATCTGCAGGTTGATATAGACTCCTGGAAGGAAAAGAAAAATGAAAGAGAGAGGAAAGAGAAGAATTTCAGTTAGCTTTGCACCAGGTAAGTAGACCAGACTGCTAATGAAGTCATTAAACTATGTTTCTATTTTTTGAGGATTTTACAGAAATAATCGATCATATTTCAAAATAACAATATTCAAAGGAAATTAGGTTAGCATATTAATGACAGTGACATATAAAACTAGGTATCCCAACTATCATAACTGATATTTTATTGGTCTAGTTAATCTCCTGACCAACTGTGTCTCAGGTAAGTCCCTGACTGGCACTATAGGATAAGAAAGCCATGCTACTCAGAAGGTAATAAGGTTTGAATTATGAGAAAAAGAGAAAATTATCTAAAACTATTTTTGTTTTGGTTGAAAATGGGACTAAATCATTTTATGTAAAAGATGGTGGGAAAAGAGATGAAGGGAAGAGTGGAGGTCCAGGAAAAATGAGAAACAAGCTGGGAGACTTGGAACTAGAAGGCATACAGGAGAACTGAGATACCAGATAAAAAATGTCTGATGAACTAAGATGGGGTGCAGGAGAGAGGAAGGCAGAAAAAAAAAGATACAAGACTGAGTTTGTGAAGAAAACTCTGTGACATCCAGTGTATACTCCCATCTAGGGCACAGAATGAAATCAAAGATCCTTATATGTATCGTTCCTCCTTTGAAATCAGCTGATACTTGAATGTCAGAGCCTGCTAGAGAACTGTATGATAAAATTTTCTGAGATGTGATTTACTGCATTTAAAAGGGAATTTACATGTACTTTACTACTGTAGTAGAATTGATTTTCAGAATCAAAGTAATTCTGCAGTTTTCAGTCCTCCAACATATGAAAATACCAATTTAAATGTTATGTTCATATAGTTCTTTTTCTGCAGGACTTCTGTCTCTTTCAGTGCTTGAAGGGGTGGTATCTGAATTAGGGTTACATGAGGAAAAATACTATTGTTTCTTGCCAAAACATAACATACACAGAGAATCAAAGGAAAGGAAGGCCTTACAATTAAGAGAGTTGTACACAGTATTAGCTGGATTCTATGTTTGCCTCTGCTGTACTGTTCTTGTGCAGTGATGATCAGCTAATGTGATTTTAATTAAGTTCTGTACACATATTGAGTACAGTTATACATACAGTACACATATATACATTTCCACCAGATCTCTTTGCCCTGTTTAGTGTGAAGCATACATTAAATTAATGAGTAGCTAATCAATTCAGTTCTCGATGTTCAATATGTAAGCTTACAATTTATTTATTCTGTGCCATGAAAACAGTAATCAAGCCTGACATCTAATTTCCCAATCATTTTTCTACCATGCTTTATCATCACACCACCTGAGGGCTGTAACCTCTAGTTATGCTTTGCTGCAAGTGTGTGGAATGACTACACAATAGAAAGGAAACTGGAGTCAAAAATACCAAAAAAAGTATATGCAGTTGCTATCAATATACAATCTTCTGTTCAAAACAGCTTTCATTCAGCTTCAGCTATATTAAGTAATATATCTATAATTCAGAATCAACATCTTCATTCAAGCACTCCACAAAACTAGCAAAAAAAAATTCAGAATCAGCATCTTCATTCAAGCACTCCACAAAACTAGCAAAAAAAATGTGATGTGGTGATCTGAGAAATTCCATATAAACTCATTGGTAGAAGTAGGGATATAATCTAGTTCTCTAGGATAATATTCCATTTGTCCTCTTCATATGAGGGCCCTTTCTTACTTTGAGTTCTCTGCTTCATTGCTTTCATTGCAAGAAACAACACTAGATCCTTAAGAAAGTGGTTATTATCATACAACTTCAATTCTCACTGGGCCGTAGCTGTCTTGTGTTTCATTTGTGAATGACATGTATATCCCATGGGAAAAAAAAAGCAAACATGCAAACCAAACATAATGAATCATGAAGCTATCCTAATTCTGACATTTTCTAATGACTTATCATTAATTGATAGTAATTGATTTATCATCTGTTTATGTTATTCAGACAATATTAACTTATCATCTGTCTATATTATTTGGACATATCAGACTGTGGGGAGCATGGAAGAGATTTTGATTTTTCTTTTATTTTTGGGAGGACTGAACAATAAGATCTGTTGTGTGGATTGTATATGTTAAAGCAAGAACATGAAAATTGTCAGTAGCTTACTCTGCATAATTGCTTGGGCTAAATATTCCCAAAATAGAAATCTAGAACACAACGTGAATACATATACCTGATGAATTCTTATACAAAAGGGTGCGAATACCACAGAGCCTAAAATAAAATTAACAAACTTACCCAGTTGCATTCGTAACAAGACAATATGCTTGCATAATTACATGTTTGCAAGTCTGAACGATCTGTTTTCATTTAACAGCAAAGTCCATTTTCTAAAGAAAACGAAGTCTACAACTAGATGAAGTATGGTTTTAGTATAATGCTTTCCACTCTATTTCAGAAAACAGTCTTAAGCTGAATAGTTTTTTTTTCTTGTTTATTCACATTAGAATGCTTTGATGTTAATAAAATCAGGAAATAAATATATTATAAATGGCTCTGAGTGGGGTTTCTATGTATTCACAACACTACATATTTTAGAATGAAATAGACCAGACTATTTCAGTTGAAAGGGACCTACAACAATCATCTAGTATGACTGACTGACCAAGTTAAAGCATGTTGTTAAGGGCATTGTCCAAACACCTTTTAAGTACTGACAGGCTTGGGACATCAACCACCTCTCCAGCCTGGTCCAATGTTTGGCCATCCTCTTAATAAAAAAAATGCTTCCTAATCCAGCCTGAATCTCCGCTGGTGCAGCTTTGAACCATTCCCATTCATTCTATCACTGGATATCAGGGCAAAGAGCTCAGCACCTCCCTCTTCGCTTTCCCTCCTCAGGAGTTGTAGAGATCAAAGAAGCCTCCTTTGCTTCAAATTAGACAAGCCCAAATTCCTCAGCCACTCCGCACTGGACATTCCTTACAGCTTTTCACCTGCTTTGTTGCCCTTCTCTGGATGTATTCAAGGACCCTCACATCCTTCTTACATCATGCTGACTCACAGTGAGCCTGCTGCTGACCAGCACCCCCAGAACCCTTTCTGCATGGCTGCTTTCCAGCCACTCCTCTCCCAGTTTATGTTGTGCTGGGCATTACTCCACTGTAGGTGCAGAATCCGTCATTTTGACTTGTTCAATTTCATGCCATTAATCACAGCCTGATGCTCCAACCTATGTAGATCCCTCTGCATGGCCTCCTGTCCCTCAAGAGAGCGAACAGTAGCTCCCCGTTTGGTATCATCAGCAAACTTGGTAATGGCCCATTCAAATCCTGCATTCAGATCAGTGGTGAATATATTGGAACACAACTGGCCCTAGAACTGAACCCTGAGGAACACTGCTGAAGACCAGTCTCCAGCCAGATATAGCCCCATTCACTACAACCCATTGATAAAAAATACAGCCCTTTTTGTAAACAAAGAGAAGAAAACATCACTACACATAATTCCAGGGCAGGAAATTAGTGAAGGAACATAAAAGTATGTAAAAAAATTCCACAAGTCCCAAACTACCCCATCCAATTCCCTCTCCCATCCAGTGAACTCTCCAGCTGTCTACCACACTCAGTGAAGACTCCAAAGAAGTCTAACAGAAGTTCTGTCAAGGCTTTCAGTGGAAATGCATTTTCATAACTCAAAAATTTATTCATCAGGAAATCAGTAAATTTAAAAAAAAAGAACAGTTCATTATTAGGTGCAAATCATTTCCCAACTGCTCCTGGACTTGAGATTACTTAGAGAAAAGCACATTTCCTAAAGGACATGTCTATATCCTAGTGCAATTTCCACAGATAAAATTATCTCCTGGAAAAAAAGTTAATTTTGTTTTTTTTCATAAGGATAAGAATTAAAGCATACGCATTTGAATTGTAAACTACAAAAAAATTCAAAAGAGCAGGATCTTTAAAAAATTGGAAATATTGTTGTTCAAAATAGATAGAAATAACATACATCTATGTTTCTTTTGTCTACAGAGAGTGTTGCTATCATGGCAGTCATGCAGTTTCCTCCCAGGCTGTCTCTTAGCACTGAGGTCATCATAGAGTTTCGGTAAGGAATGTGGGACCGGTTTTTCTCTGCAAGGGCAATTATTACCTAGAACAAGAGCAAAAATAGAAAAGACTTGGAAATTTATATACCTATTAATGACTGACACATAAAAGAACAAAACCAATATGCTCAGGAACTTCTGATACAATAAAACTACACTTATGCACCTTAGCTGCAAAACCACTGGTTTTATTGAATGAATTTCAACTTAAATTTCAGCGTGTTTATATGTCTTTGTAGGAGTTGGACCTGAAAGACCAAATAAATTAAATTTTATCATACCCTAGCCTTGCAGTCTCTCAGCAACATGGAAACTGAACACGATAAACTTAAACCCACAGATTTTCCTAAAACACAGGAACTTAATGAAAATCTTCCTCATACTTTTTTATCCTAACAGTAACATATGGATAGTATTCAAGTAAAAACTTCCTCAATATTTGCTAAAGCATGCTTTAAAAATTATACATTCTTAAAGCATGTGTTTCTTAGATGGGTTGATACCTTTATTTCTGAGAAAATGTCTTGGAAAGCAAAACACAAATAAAAGGGTGCACAATTACAATGTACTGCTGGAAAGAAATGATTCAGTTTAGAATATATATCCCTTAGCCAAAAAGGAAATTGTACACCTCCTATTCTCAGTTTCCCTTCTCAGCTGTTTACAATATGGGACCTAATTATTATTAAATAAAAGGCTAGATTACCCCATGATCTCCTGTGATATAAATGATTCAAACTATTATCTGTCCAAAGACTCTACTGAAAAACTGTAGCTATGTGAGTTGTGCAAGCTCTCCTAAATGATTAGGGAGTTGGTTTTCCTTTCATAAATATTACATTCCAGCATATATTAATTTATGATGCATTTACAAAAAGTTTTATTTTAGAAAATTCAGTAGCAACTTTTTTGTGGCACTAGTTTCTCTTAACAGTCTTCAGAAAGTTAAAAGTATAACTTTAACTATAAATCTTACACTGGCAGCCCTGAGGGACACTATCTTGTAAAGGAATCTGGAAAGCCATTCCTGGATCAAGGTTTTCAAATCTCATATATTACAACTTGTTATATAGAAACATGTTGAAACTTTGTTGGTTTATAATATTGCATAGAAACCTCATAGTAGTCTAGCACATACATTAATAAGCACACTCTCAGCCTCTGCCACACAGAGACTATAATCCGAATAGACAAGATGGGAAAAGAGCCAGAGGGATGATATGTTATTTCCATTAAAAATGGGAACTTTGTTACG
This sequence comes from Platyrinchus mystaceus, assembly GCA_035041135.1. NCBI lineage: Eukaryota > Metazoa > Chordata > Aves > Passeriformes > Tyrannidae > Platyrinchus > Platyrinchus mystaceus. The sequence continues at coordinate 29,389,471 of JAWWLV010000121.1, read as the reverse complement.
GAGAAGTTCATTTTTTCTGAAGCTCATGCAGGAAGTCTGTACTCAAGGTGGAATCTGAACCCTCCCACACCAACACTGGAAAGCTTTGTGACCAACTCTTACGATGCAAAAGCCACTGTACCGTCATAACACAGAAGATTTTGGTCTTAAGACCCCTTAGTAAAACCTCACCTAAGTCACTAAATTAATCTTTACAATCCAATCAAGGAATCTAGAATAGAAAGAGGAGAATCTGAAGGAGAGGGAAATAATGTTATTTCATAAAGTGAGAGAAACCACTTGTACAGACTCTGAAACTGGGTGCTCTAACAGCCACCAAATATGATAATCAGAAAATTGCCTCATTTAGGAAGGCATTATTGTCCTTTTAATATAAAAAAGGGTGGGGGTTTTTGTTTGTTCGTTTGTTTTTTTAAATACTGGTAGATCTGAGCTTAATAATATTACTAAACCAGGGCTGTAATTATGCAATATGCTGATTGAAATCAACATACTTTAAGGCAGAAAGTTTCATTTTGAGTGGGTCAAACAAACCTCTTTAAAGTCTAGTTAATTTTTTAATGTGGAAGCTGTCAGAACTATAGTTACTTGTATCCCACATGATACGTAATAGTGTAGAGTAGGTACAATCACTCAGAAATGATTTCACCGAAACATGGAAATATTGTTAAGCATAATGGAAGGCCTGAGATTCACAAGTGGTTCTGACATGATATGAAATGTGCCCAAGGGTCCCTGTTCCTGTCCACATCCTTTATGCAAGGAATAGATTTGCACCAGTACCTCATGCCAACAGGCAGCCAGAACACGTTCTCAGAGCATTCTCAAGAGATGCTTGCAGATACAGAGCTATCAGGTACATCCATACATACAGTAAATAAGAAGGATCCTGGGTATAATTTCTATGATTCTGCAGCGGTTCATTTTAGAATCACTAATCCTTATCACTCCCCTTGAGTACAACTGGAATACGGACTTTTTTTTCAAGGTAAAATTTAAACAAACAGGGGGTCTGAAAAATATTCAGGGTAATAGTAAATGACTGACTGCCACCTGCTGTGCTTTAAGCTTCTTCTTTTGACAGATGAAATATCTCTCATCGCAGGTTAAATGAAATGCATGAGATTTGTTCTTGTTAACAGAAAAACACATAACACAGTAATGAAAAATATTCTTCCCAGCAAGTGAAACAAACAGTTATATTTCCTAATCATAATTTTAAAGAACTGTCACATATAGACACCCACAAAATTTTCTGGTTTTATGGATTTCCTCGACTGTATATTTACTAAATAACACATATACTGATGTGTAAATTAAAAAGGACAAATTTAAATTTCAGAGTTAAGCATTTATTCTTCTCTCTACCCCCTTACTTCTCCCACTAAATGAAAGCCTCACAGACCTGATATGGTTGTACATAAAAATTTTTAAAGAAGCCTTAGGAAGAAATACTGTATTCTCCATCAGAACTCCCCAAAATAATTAATTTCTGGCAACAAGAACAGTGCTTACTGTACTGTGAAAACAATATTATGTATTCAGTCGTAGGAAGAACTTAATTTCTTTTACAGGTGTGAGGTCTGAAATCAACACTTGAAAATCTTCAACGATTGCATATTAATAGCACAGCATTCACAAAACAGATTTCATTCATTGACAAGTGTTTCTTACCCTTACTTTGTGTTTTACAGCATTCTAAACATTGAACATACAAAACATCACAGTAGATCAGGGAGATATATATTAAAACCTTAATAATAATTACAATTAATTATTAACAATAAAATAATGTTAATAATAACAACAAATTAACTGTTATTTAATTTTTGTAAAAATACAATTAATAATAATCATCATAGTTAATAAAATCTTTCATCTCCAAAGTTGTCATTCACTGCTGCTATCTTAAGAATTCATTTTTTCTCAAATTAGTAAGATTTGTTGGGAGTAATCTATTTTCTCAATATTTGCCCTTTCCAAAGAGGAAAAATAAAAAGCAACAGTGAAAGGAGGATAGGAATTTTAGCATACCTTGAATCAAGAGGCTAACTCTTTTCCACTAACAACAGGTTAATGACAATAATTTGTGGAGATTTATTATTATCATTATTATCATGGTAATTACATCTGTGAGTAGTAATAACTGATTATGGTAGTTACTCCATAAATACATTACCAAAGGTAACTCCTGTGTTAAAGAGATCAAAGTTTCTCATTGGTAGAGGAATAAAACAACACACGATAGAAGAGCCTAGCAATTTTCCATATTACAATGCTTCAACCAGTTAAAACAAAAACACTTTAGTTCACTGATCCTTGAGTTATACATCCTGATCTCAGCTGTGGAAGGGGAAGAAGATTACAAAGAACATTTTTAGTAAAAATATGCATGCAATCTCACAAATACCTTTAGTATTGCAGATAAAACAAGAAAAGTATTTTGGAAATACTATCCTGTACACCTACTATAATCTTACTGCTTAACTTTTAAGCTTAATTTTTAAGCTTTTCCTAAATTAAAATATGTTAATTTAAAGGAAGACCTATCAATTAAAATTTTAGAAAATCACAATAAATATCCTAATATATCAAGTTTTCCAAAACATTGCACATTGCTAAGCAGGGATGTAGTAAAGGGAGAAATGTATTACTCTATTATACCTGTTCCAAATAATGTAATGACAAGTTGATATATTTGGCTTCTGTCAGCAAGTGACCTCCAATTCCAGTCTTTGCAACACGCTCTGATCCAGCAAGGTCTACCAAGTGCAACTTGGAGCGACGGATAGTTGCAGATCCAGGTTCCTTGCTGGAGATGTGAATAGTGAAAATGCAGTGAGACCGGCTGGAGGCTTGATTCATTGGTGTCTACAGTGAAAAGAAAGGAAGAATCCTCAATGTTCAGTGGGAAAACAAACTTAGATTTTTATAGGTCAACAATCTGGCAATTAAAATCCCCTGTCCAGTTTTTTAGCTATAGGACCTGTAATAAATATGCAAGAAGAAGCCAAAAGGATTTACCTGACATTCATATTCTGGCCAAATACTTGGATAACTTTTATCTGGACAAATTGTGGTACAAGCAACCAAGGTTACTCCAAGACACTCTGAGATTAGCTCAGTTGGTTAGAGTCTGGTGCTGACAACACCAAGGTTGGGGGTTCGTTGCTGGTATGGGCCATTCACTTAAGAGTTGGACTTGATGATCCTTGTGGGAACCTGTGACTATGTGATTGAGCACATCAGCAAAGCAAGTTGTCTAGACTGAGGAATATTAGAAAAGGGCACCTTGATCAGAGGGAAAGTTACTAACTCCAGATCTCTGACAGGTTATCAATTTCCCCATTGGTGCACCCTTTTTTCCTTTTTTTTGGTTTTGATAGATAGCTACCAGTGTAACTAAGATTAGGGCTTTCTATAAGGCTTCAGACTTTTGCATTGTTACTTTTATCAAATAAATTAACTTGGCAGAATTGGTGTCAGAATTTTATGTGACATGGCAGAGTTTTCTAAAAGGTTTGGCTTTAAATGTATTTATTTGGAATAAACTACTGCCATACTTCCTTAACTAGACACATGGAAATTCTTCATCAATTTTTAGAGATGCTCAATTTTAGCATAACTTTAAAGGTTTTCTAAATATATTTGAAATGCAGAACATAAAATTTTAAACCACTCTCAGTTATTTAGATTTCAAATGACCATATACCATCACACAGGCACTTTTTTCTTAAAAAGACATATAAAATGTCTTTAATCGTCTAAAACACCTTTCATTTAGTTGTATGAAGATATTGTTAGAAACTTTAAAAGAATTCCTTATTATCCTCATTTTATAAATAGCTAAAGCTTTAGACTATATATGGAGATTAAAGATTAGCATACAGATAGTATTTTTATTTATAAACTATAACAAGTATGACAACATTGTTTTCAGGACTTAAATGCAGAAAAATAGGGGGCTGAAAAAATTAGCAAAATTAATATTATTTACTTAGCAACTAAATCTATATTTATAGCTGCTGAAAAAGATGATAAAAAAATCCTAGTTATACTGTCTACATTAGTCTCTTGTCTCTACTTTATTCCTCTGTTATTCTAGAGTAATTATTTATGTAGGCATACCCTGTGATTCAGAATAGAAATATCAACATACTGCTTTTTTTTTAACATAGTCTGCTTTGACATGAAACATTGTAGATGTTAAAATAGCCTGTCCATTGCAGCTGCTGAAGATGTTGTCTTGTTAACACAGAAAGGACAGCTCTTAATAGAAAAGTGCAAGCTGAATGATCCTGTAACGGGAATAATATGGACAGCTATACTGCTTGGTTCAATTGTCTCAGCTTCAATTTCTCCATTTTTATTTTTTTTTTTTAGCCTTAATGGTGCCAGCAACTGAGCTGGTTTTGGGAACTGATTCAGTTCAAAGGAAAAAAAAACAAAGTCTGCAAACCATAGATATTTAACCTGGATTGGTTTCTCATTTCAGCCACAGCACAGCTATGGACAACAGTTCTAGTAAAATACCTGAAAATGGCAGCATATAGGGTGTGAACAAGTAGGTAGTGTGCAAAACCAGCATACGCTTGTAGCTGTTGGTGAAAATTCTGTACGTAAATTACAGCGTTAGTACTATTTTCTCTTGGGCTGCTTTATCTAATAAAGGCAAGCTCAAAGGGAGAGGGAGAAGAATTTTGAACTTTTGTTTATACAGATTAGGAATTCTGGAATTCCCAACCCTGTGAAATGAGCATCAGAGCATCAGAGTGCAGTTACATGTTATGCTGTCTTCAGAGGTGATGCTCAGCAAATGAAAAGGAAACGAGTTGCGGTGTTGGAATGAAAATAAACAGGCTCAGGGAAAGGTGTCAAGCAAGAAAATACTCTAAAACTTACTTAAAATGCAGTTATACTAAGAAAAAGTTATATGCTGTGAAAATGTACTTTATTCAGCAATTCTGATTCCATGAATAATCAGAGCCAGCTTCACTTGCTCTACTAGGACAGCTATAATTTTATTACTTGCAGCTCTGTGAAGCAGGACTGGATATTTTATTTTTTTTCCAGCTCAAAATCTGCAACACAATTAATATTTAAGGACATTCTCCTCAACAGAACTGACATCTGAGGAAATTTTGCGCTACAGACATGGTATCAGTCACACTGTACTGCTGACCAAATAAGCCAGATCAAATATCAATACAGATTCAGCTGTGAAAGCAAAAAGCAAAGGTTGCTATGAAAGAAGCAGAAGAAGTTACTATACTTCTGAATAAGTATTATTAAGCAAACTTGAGTTTCACTATACAGCAAAACCTCATCTATTTCAAAATGTGCTTTTAGTCACACCTGTTTAATGCCAACAGAGGCAAAAAAAATAAATTGAAGTATAAAAGAAAATAATTTAAGGACTCCGAATTCCAAAACAGGGCAATATTTCGTCTATTAAGTCCTTATTGTCTACTGCAATACACTAGCCACAACTTTATTTTGCATGTTCCAAGTAGATTTGGCTGGACTGGCCATTAGAAATTCTCTTGTTTTTCTCTCCACAGCTTCCTTTTTTCATGTAAATGGAAAAATGAATGAAGCTGATTTGGGAGTCATTGGCTGGAATCCCAAACTGATATTTTTGTAAAGTCCTTCTTCAGAGTTGAATCATGGTTTAATAAGACACCAATACTCCTTTTTACAATATAATGCTATCACTGCTTTGCAGTTCCAACATGTAGGAAACTCTGTTAGAACTTTTGTAGGAAGCATAAAGCAATAAAAATTTAAACTGTTAAATGGGAGGAGATTGTGAAACGTTAATTGCAGTCATAATCCCCCACACTTTGCTCTTCTACCACACAAGTAGATGAAAGCCATACAACAGAAATGATGACTTGTCAGCATCTTCAGTCCAAAACCAAGCCTTTTTTTTTTGTTGTTTGGTTGGGTATTTGCTATCTTACATATGCAACTTCTGAGAATCACCATTCATCCTTTCAGAAAGTTTGAAAACTCAAAATCAACAAACAAAAATTTCTGGACAGTGTCTCAGAGCCTACTAAAATGTTCCTTTAGTGGCTTTCAGAGTTCGTTTTGGCTTTGTTAGCAGTATTCAAACCATATGTATATGAAATCACCCTCACACTAATTTGATGTGATGAAGGAAAAAAAAGAAAGAGGGGAGTGGCCTGCTTCTCAGCAGATGGTTGCTATTGTGAGAGTTATTTATAGAACAACTGATGAGCTGCAGTTACTTACAAAGAAATGTTTTTTTTCCAGGAATATTGTGACATCATAAACCACATAAGCAGATTTTGGATGGCTTGTGATATCACAAGAACACTACAAAGGAATTAATGCCAGGTCATCTGTTGCTGCCCATTTGTGGCAGGGTAAAAGAGGAACTCAATAACATTTAAGATCACGACTTGGTCAAGCAACAGTGTTTCATTCGCAAAAAGTGAATAAGGCATATTTCAAGCCATACAACACAGAGTTGTTTTTTTGCAGAACCAAAATATACCTGTTTGCTGAAATTAAATTAATTGTATAGAAACTTTGCGACTTTAACTATTACATCTATTGATACAACTGTTGCAAGAAGGTGGTTTCTACTTAAATGAGAATCTACAGCGCAGTCATCCTGCAAGAAACATCTGAGTTCGATGTTTCTGGCAAGGAAGATGTCATGAAATGACCAAAAATTTGCTGGAGTCCAAGTTGTCCATCTTAATTGAATTCTTACCTATCTTAAGTCAATAAAACACTGTAGGAGTTCTTCCCTATGCAGGAATTTATGTATTTCCCAAATATTTAATTTGTTGCAGCGGCTATTATAAATGTTGCTTTCACTAAGAATAACCATAAATGTATGCTACTGGTCTAAATAGAGTTCTTAATAATTGAGGACCTAAGAGAAAGTTTCTTAAATAGGAGAAAGACGTGTGAAAAGCTGCTTGAAAATCCCCATTAGACAGAAGCTGCTATCTGGAAGAATAATGTGTTGATTACAGCTGCCAAAACACTCTGACAGAGAAAATACATAAGAATGTTCAGGACTGCTGGGACAAAAAAATTTTACAGGTGATAAATGCAGTTGTTCAGCCCTTATTGCAACCATCTCCACTTGGCAGCTTACACCATTCCAGTGGAATCTTTTCTTCCTTGAATCAAAATATTTAGAAGAACGTGAATTCCCTGTATGAGTGAATTAGTGACTAGCCAATGCATAAGTGAAGAAAGTCTTATTCTGAAATTTTGCATTTTTTTTTGAGAATGAAAAGGTACAAAATTTTCTTTAAAGGAGTGTTTCTTTTTCCTCTTAAGGTTTTTTCACTTTTGAAGTTTTTGAAGTCAAAAGAGAAAAGCAATGATAGCATCCAAGACCGATGTCAAATTGATTTTCTCCAATCACATGCTACATTCAAAGGGATATCTGTAGGAAGAAGTTCTGACAGCTACAGTCATTTCACAGTTCAGATGGATATCTCTGCCTAATGAATATAAACTCTACCAGTTTCAACAGAACCAAGCTATATGGAAGAGTATATAAGTTGATGATAGGAGATTCCCACCTTTATATTTGGTAGATGAGTGAGACCTTAATGCATCTTTAGTTTCCTTTCTAAATAATATGGTGCAAGTGTACTTAAGTACACTTGACATAGTTGAAATTGAAATTTTTTTGCTATGAAAATATAAGGATCAGAATAGGTGTAATCATTTCCTGAAAGCAATACCTTATCTTTCCATATTTAATACAAGTACAGTTTCACAGTTAGACCACAGGAGCTCAGGTAACTTTAAAGTAATTAATATTCCCTGGTGAGGATATTATTAAACTTTATATTATATAGTGCCTTTTATCCATATAAATCCCAAAGCATTTTAAGGACTATTCAAAGTAGTATGTACAACTAGTGATTTCTTTACCATACACGAAAATGAATGCACCTGTGCTGAAATGACGATGCCATTTAGTGTTATTAATACTATAGAACAGGTTTTTGGGAGTGGAAATAAATTAACAGTTGACACCAGTGAGGAATCTAGTAAAGCAGAAAATTTTAATTCCTTCTGGAATACAGTGCTAACATGAATACCATGCTTTTTTTGTCAAGTGTCATTTAATCTCATATGTTCACACATTCAAATTCTATTTTCATATTGTATCCAATAAAAAATGCACTCAAACACTACAAGGGCTTTCTAAATATATTCAAGAGAATAGTGATGGACAAGAAATACAAATGGAATGAGTTCAATTCAGAGGTCACAAGTCAGTCCCCACAGCTATCTTTAAATCTTTAAAAGTTTCATTCTTTCTTGAAATAAATATATTTAAACATTGCCAAAAGCTTACTGCTAGCCCCATGTGTACTTTGAACATTTTAAATGATGGAACAAATACTGTGTAGTATGTATGGTCTTCCAAATTTAAAAAATGAAGCACTATAGGTATAAAACCATATACTAAAACATTTCCTTCCTCGTTAAAATGAAGTACTTTTTCATTGGAGGAAAAATAAAGTCTAGCTGTACATGCAACTGCAGCACTCAGACATGTTAATCTCAGATAAAGATTTTACAGTTTGGAAATTGATGCATGTCCTTGGGAGACTACCTTACCCTGCTGTTTTAAGAGAAATACTGAAAAATACCAAGAATTCTCAAAATCATAGATGTTTAGGCATGTTATTTCAAAGGACAAAGATCATAAGAGATTCAGTTGAAGATATATTAATAGTAAACCAAAATGAAATGGTTTGTGAACACTACCTAAATGGCCAAACACTTATTTCTGCACAGGAGCTCTATTAGATGTTGCTGCTATGACCTCTGTCATACTGAAAATTAGATTTTGAAATCCCCTGTTTGCATGTATATCAGATAACTAAATCAAAGTTGGCTTACAAAATTAAAATACAAAAAATGAGTTCAGATCTTATAACCTGTTGCTGCAGATTCTCATGCATTCAAATGTAACAAGAAACTTGGCATTATGGGAAAACCAAAAATATGGCCTTTACATTTAGCAGAGCTGCCAACAAAAGAATCAATTTTTTGGGTTTGATCTCTGCCTATTTCTCTCTGGAAAAATACAAGACAAAATATTCCTATTTGGATTTATACAGTATGAATTGTTTGTGCACAGATGTGTCCCATCTTATTACCTCCCCAACTTGTAGTAGATGTCAAAACTAGAGGAAAGGACCAGTTCTATACTGACTAATAAAATAATCCTACAAAAATTAGATTAGCTTCCTTTTTTACCCTTCTCACGAGCTATATAGTTATGTGTGGGAAAGAAGTACTCAGCTATAAATGTTCCCTTAGGTTCTGACATCTAATGAATGAATGAATGAATGTAGCCTGTAAAATACTTTTAACATTATGATCACTTTCTTTTTAGCACAATCAGTGATGAGGGAAAAATGAAGCCTTCAAATCACAAGTTAGGCTGCACTAGCACAGGTGATGCGCAAATTAAATTGTCATTCTTATTTTCAAAACAATCAACTCTTCAAAGAAGGGTTATTTCAGGGGTAAAGCATCAGACCGCAATTTTAGAGGCTACAGATTTCATATGTGATCCATGACAGTTGTCTGAGTTTTTCCACAGTAAAACTCATCATCATTAAAAAAGATGAATCAAGCATTTCTTTTACTTTCTTTTCTATTTAGGTTTATTAGTCCCGTGTCTTTTTCTTTAGTTTACTTAAGAAGATTCTAGTTTTCAGAGGTCAAAAAGTATTATCATAACTCCATTAAGATTTAAAAACATGGATCTCTGGAGAAAAAGTTATGTTTTATGTCTTAAGTCCTCTTTCTTAGACGTCTACATTAATCTATCATTTTTGCAAACACTATTCTCTTGTTCTGATAAGTTATCATATAAAGTACCAGAGTCACCTTAAGCCCAAAATGCCATATAATAGTGGGGGAAAATTCTGTAATGCTAAGAGAAAGCAGCAATCAGTAAGTTCACTGAACTGTACTGCAACATACCTGCTGCAATCATAAAGGAAAAATGTATGACATAAGTACATAAAAAAAACTTCTACAATGAAATCAACCTCAGTTGGAGTTTTTAGAATCATACTAGCATTCAGACTAAGCAAAGCAAATATTGTTGCAATATGTGGTAGTTAATCCAAGCAAGTATTCTCAGTGCTTTTTTAAAGTATTTTTCATTAAAGACCAGTGAAACAGTAACTTTATAGTGTTTATATAACAAAAAACTCTTGCAAAAGCAGCAAAAGTGATGTTGGCATAGCATTTGCTTACCCAAGCTATTGAGACTAGTGAATTCTCTACTATTGGGGTGCCACACAATCTAATGTCTATTCTTATTGTTTTCTAGCAAGTACTAGCATGCTCCAAATAAAATTAACTAGTTGTAGATTTAAAAACAAGCTAAAGAATATTTTCCTCACACAATTCACTTAACACATGGAACCTTGTGTCACTTGAGATTTCATGATAAAAATTTGGCAGCGTCAAAAAAAAGTATCTGGGCAAATTCATTCAAAGAAGTACAGCAAAACTCATTAGCTGATAGTCATCTGAAACATATACTAATGAAGATTAGATTTTTTTAAAAAGGTATCATTATTGACTTGGTTTATCTTTTACTCATCTCTATATATTTTGCTATTGGCCATTACTTCATCTTGACATTTAATGACTTACCATGTTTATTAGTCTTGCTATCTGTCCACAATTTTCTGTGTTTGGGATATATATTCTCTTTCCAAATACGAAACAAAACTGCCCTTTACAATTGCTGAGTTATGATCCTGTTACCCAGCAGCGTATCATTTTTTATTCGGTCTCATTTTCATACAGAGGGCCTCTATACTGATTAGAGATTTTCTGTAGATCTTTCTCCATACAATGAATTCTCTTTTTCTGTTGACCCTAAGATTAGCTCAGTTGGTTAGTGCATGGTGCTAATAATGGCACAGGTTGTGGGTCTGATCCCTTTATGGGCCATTCAGTTAAGAGTTGGACTGGATGATCCTCGTGGGTCCCTTCCAACTCTGAATATTCTGGGATTACTCACTATCATAATAGGTTTTAAAGCTTCTGAAATCAATGTCAACTTTTTGTCTCCCCTACTACACTGTTTCAAGTTCCTCTCCTCTACAATTTTTCCACTGCAATACCATGAAGCAGTTCCTTGCCTCAATACGCATACTTATTAACAGCCCTTAAATTGATTATTTCTTGCCTCTCAAAATGTAACTGTTAAAATAGTCCTTCTTGAGAAAGAGAGAACAAATATTTGTTTTGCCTATTTACGTTTTGTAATCAAGAGCTTCTTCCCCTCTGCTCTGGTGTTTGTAGTCAGTCAGCAGGAACATAGAACTACTTAACTATTTCATATGCTTTAAGTGTCTTCCTTGTCAATGATTTATGATATATCTTTCTGGTGATTATAGAGGAAGAAAACTCACAAAGTTCTAAAATAGAATTAACTGTATTGTAGTAAAGACACATTGACAGTGCTCATTTTACAGTACACTTTTTATATTTACATTCCACATCCAAGCACAAAGATAAGGAAAAAAAAGAACCCTAAAGATTTTGGATATGGAAACATTTCATTTGAATTTTTCAGAATCAGTAAAAACACACTAGTCTATGCATATTTGCACATATGTATTTTGAATTTGCTTTGCACTACCATTTGGGGTTTTTGAGAGTTTTTCTGTGGTTTTTTTTCTTTTGATTTGGTTTTGTTGTTGCTGTTGTTGTTTTGGGGGGGGGGGTTTGGCTGGATTTCTATTTTTTTTTTTTTGCTTTGTTTTTACACATAACAGCACATTTCTGCAATAAAAAGAAAAATAAGAGGGGACTGATAACTTATGGTAAGCATTTCAAAGGCATTTTTGTACTTAATCATAGAATCATGAATAATTTGGGATGGCAGGAGCCTTAAAGATCATCTAGTTCCAACCCCACCTGCCATGGGCAGGGACACCTTCCATTAGACCAGGTTGCTCAGGGCCCCATCCAAGCTGCTGTTGAACACTTCCAGGGAAAAACTTCTCTGGGATTTGTAGCTGACAATGTTGTGTAAGGGCATGTTTCCTAATCTTTAAATATATATGTTTGATGATACAGGCAACATTCAAAAGTCAGGCTACAGTTTACAAGAACTTTTGTATTCTACTTATTTGAATTTCAGTAAGTTATGACATCAACAACCACCAATCAGATCCACTATGGAAAAACGGAAAGCTCTTTGTAAAGTGAAAGCTGTCATCAGAGAAATGCTTATTTACTTTCACTGTGGAAATACACTCAGAAAGAAGATACTAATTTCTCTCCAAGGACTTCCAAAATATACATCTTATGTGGAGAGGTTTATGGCCATTTTAACTCTGGTGGTGCTAAGGAGGATTTGGAGCAGCAATTCTCACCTCAGCAATCATTCTGTTGGTGTCTCCCAAGAAGAGTAGGTTTAAGGCTTCCTCTTCATTGGTTGCTTGCTGAAGAGACAGGTTTTTCAGATGAATGTTTTGATCAGAGTCTTCCATTATTGTCACTTTTCTACATGGAAAATAAAAACAACCACCAAATGAAAATTGTAGTTTTAAAGCAATATTTGTTACATACTCTCATTTTGATTGCATGCACCTAAAAGGTGAAACCTAAACCCCTAAACTGATCATAATGAAAGAACTAAAGAAGTGAAAAATAAATGATACCCATTAAAAGGAAGTGTTGATTGCTTTTTAAACTGTCAGCTTCTTTTTATTCCTTTATTATAAACCTTCACATAGAAAAGGAATATATGAAATCTGTATTAGAGAAAGCTTTGGGATTTTTATTTTGGTGAGATATAGTAAAATTGCATGAGCAAGAGGTTAGATGAATCATCACAAACAAATAATAAGTGAGGGTTTGTTTTCTATTACCAAGCAAAGATGATACATGAAACATACCATAATCTTGATGTAAAAATGGAATATTTCAGAATCAACACACTGTAGTCAACATGTTTCTAATAACTTTGCATTTGTAAAGATTATTTCTCTTTTCATTCTTCTTAAATGGTAGTAACTACAACTGTAAATTATCCCATTCTTATATTAAAAGCAAGGCAACAGAATGATTTTATTTATTTCCACTGACGTCAGAAATACTCTTAGCTGTACTTCTATAAGCCATAAAGTTTACAGAAAGGAAGTTAGATGCAAGTAGCAAGGATATGGCAAAAGCTCCAAAAGAGCTGCTAAATATTACTGAAAACCCTTTTTATTTATTTAAATAGTCCTTTAACATAAGATTTTTTTTTTCTTTTGAAACAGTTACTGAGAGTTAAACTTTATTGGCATTACTGAGTAGCCATTAGGATCTCCTTATTTGGAACATTTTTTAGTATCCAATATGGAAGCCAAGTAGTTGCCTCACTGGATTTGGAAAACTTCCAAAGTGAATAATGTGTTAAAATGCAAGTACACTAAATCCAAGGATGAATAGCCTATGCTTCAAGGTGAATTACACGTTCTGATACAATTTAAAACAAGGAAATTCGAATGTTTTTAGAAGTTAGAGGGTTTTTTCCTAAAAAAAAAAATATTTTTTTCTGCGTAAGTATAGATAATACTTTATATCTATACATATACACCTATATGTATACATATATGTATACACATATTTTTTCATGTTCTTCAAGGTTAACCACAAGAGGGAGTATGGGGCTTGAGTTTCTATCAGTAGATAGTTCTTGCATGTTAACTACTTCAAGTTGCTTCAAAACCAGAAAGATATGTTTTTGTTCTGTCTTTTTTTTTCCTCCCAAAACTCACAAATCAAATCAAGCATATAAGCAGCATTCCATAGTATTGCTCTTTGATATTGGAGAAGTAGTTCACAGTCTGATGGTCAAAACATTTGAATGGATATAATTTTAACAATATATTTTTACATTAACAATATATTTAACAACATAATTTTAACAATTGCACTACACTCTCTATTTTCAAGACTAAATACATGTAAAAGTATACACAATGCTTCTTTAGCATTCATAACAATTGCTTTTCCAAGTGTGATCGTCTCCCACTTATAGCTTTATTTTTGTGTCACAAAACTCAGCTTCCCCATTCAAAGCATAAACCCCAAAGCATAATTCTGCTCTTGCTTAATGAATTTTTGATAATGTCAAGTTGTATTCTGCCTGCAATTCCACCTGTGCATGGATCACACAGTAAAGCCCAGAGTGGTGCTGATTATAGTATGATGCTCTGACTAATTTTAATATTTTGAAATTGCATAGTAAGCATCATCTACATAATTTAGGAAAACAATGTTGTTCTATTATGCACATTTGGCATAGTATTTAAACTTTTAAAGATCTTTTGAGTCTACACTTTGATCAAAGATCCTTCCTCAGAATATTCTGTGATTCTGTGAAATAATTTCCAGAGAAATAAGATGTTAATTTGGATGTAAAGCTCTGGAGGATTATTATATCAGACAGGAGACAGTGCAGACCTCACAAAACAGTGACAGCCTCCTATACAGTAGCCTTGCTACTATTAGGAAGATTTCCAAATGGAAGCCTACATTTGTACATCTGGAGAGGCATCTATCAAAACTTCCTCAGAATGGTATGTTCCAAAATGACAACAAAATTATTTTTTACAATTCTATAAAGTTATTATATAGTATGATATATTAGTAAAATATTTAAATTTCATGGCCCTAACTTGGGTGGAAAAACTCTGCTAAGTTATTCATAACGACTGAAAGAAGGCAGAGGCAAGATTTGTATTCTTTATAAACAAAGAATCTTTTCCATTTGGCTTAATGGATGAAATTAGTAGCTGACTAGGAAGCCTGTAGGATGGGATCAGGCTTTCTTATACTGTTATTAGCTTGGGCCCTTTCCTGCATCAGCTGAGCTGCCACTAATGCAGGAGAGCCTTGCACACTGAATGCTTTAATTTATAAAATTCTTGTTACTGGTAAACAATGACAAACAATGAAGTTAAAGCTCCCTTTGATTAATTAACACCGTCTCATATGTTATATAAATAATAAAAAAAAATCCTTAAAATATTTTGGAAAAAATTATGACTTTAAAAATCAAGTTTCCTATTATTATATCTGTCTGTAGGGCTTAGAATTGAAGACATCTAAAACAATATTAAAAACTTTATAAACAATTAAAAATTAATCATGATACAAATAAATAATACATGAAGATACACACCTTCTACAATAATACATGAGGAGATTATAGTGACACTACTTCAATGTGAGGAGGTGAGTATAGAGCGAATAATAAATTTAGGGAAGAGATTAAAGAGAAAAGCAGCAAGCATGCACCTTGGATTCTGTCTAGAAGAACGGAATAAATTAATGGATAAGCATAGCTAATGATTTGTAAAATTTAAGTTTTAAGAAAGAATGATCAAGATAATCATTTTATAGATCACCCCCAAAAAATGATCTTTCAGAAGTACCTTGAATACCACAACAGAGGACAAAGTCAACACTGATTCAAGAGGCAAAGCTACAAAGTTATTCAGCTACCAGCACAACTTTCAGTAGCACACAGATATTTTCCATTGAAGTATAGACCTAGAGCATAATCTCCTTGGCATGTGAGACGTGGCAGAACTATGAGATGAGTAAGTATTCATGCAGACTGTTTGCTTGACACGTCATATTGTGATAGCAAGTTTTTCCCACTGTCTCCAACGGATTCTGTTGTGAGACAACAAAAACACACTTTGGTTGTTCTGCATATTACAGACATGACTGGGAGACTTATACATTTAGGAGCTAGTGATTCACACAACAGTGACCCAGAGCAGGCACAGCCTGTGATGTGCTGCACACACAGAGGGGCATTCAGGCCCGTGTCGCACTGCACAGATGCCTTGGCTGCACAATAAATCCACTAAGTTCTCATAAGAACACCTTTTAGAATGGAGTTGTTTTCTTGTAAGCAAACTATATGATAGCTTGGGAGGCCAAAAGGGAGAGCTTCTCTCCATGGACTGGAACCGTACTGCTCTGTGCAATGCACCATGGAGAAATCCATTCAGGCCAATGCTGCACAAATGTAGGGCACCCAGCACTTGATGGGATGTAAGAAATACTTGCCGCCTATATTCCTCTTCTTATTCTGTCTAATTAAAGCAGTTACATTAGTAAGCCATGTGTTGTCAGGCCTTTCTTACTGAGATCTGGAAAGAGCTGTGCAATGTCTCTCTCCCCTCATCCCACCATGCTGAACAAGGAGACCAAACTGAAACAATGAGATTGGTGGTTTGTGTAACAAAAAAACATACAAAATATGTTAGAATTTGCAGGCAAGTGCAATAATCTCATTACAAAAAAAAAAAAGTTTGTTAAATAAGCTTTGACATTCACATGCAAAATTGCCTTGAATTAATTTACTTATCAAATGCTTTTAAAAAAGTCACCTCAGAAAAGTTTCACTGACTTCCTACTGGTTTTCAGGAAACAAATCAACATAAAATCTGGATGTGAATAAACAATACATAACGTATGCTGAAGCTACTGTATAAAGTGTAATTTGTTTGAACTGTAAAGAAAAAAAACCATAATCTTTGAAGAAATGATTCAGAACAGTTTTCAGTTGTCTCCTCTATTCCTTTAGCCTTTTTTATTTTTATCCTTCTTTGTTAATAGCAAAGGAATTATTATACTAGTTGTTTTAGTTTTCCACATCAGTAGTTTGGTATCTCTTAAAGTCCTTGGAGAGCAGTAGAGAACAGAAGAGTACAAACCCATTTGAGGTACTAACCAATATTCAGTTACAGATTTTTTTTTTTAAAGTGAACATATTTCACACTGATCCCATGAAACATAACAATTCTAATATATGTTACTAATATATATTGATATAGGCAGCATTGTTGATGTTTGAAGTTAACTGGCTCTTAGCTTCAAGTATGATTTTGTTTTAAAGTCTGACAGCATCATACTTAAACTTCCACATCTCCGTCTCAAAGACAAATTTATAGAATCTTCACACAAAATCATTTATGTTGGTTTGAAGTTCAGATTGCATTTTCCCTTGGCTACATCACTCCTGATTAATGGTTGTCTAAGCCCCTGAGAAGTAGCTCCTCAACTACTGCAGTTTAAAGGCTAACATTCTAAGGCAAAGCAGCATTAATTTTAGTTTGCCTTCACACACAAGACAGGTAAAGAGGTAACTTACCAGTTGTCTATGACTTAAGTCATTCTTGACTAATGGTTCTATAACCTCTTTCTTTACTTTTTTGTAATTATTCAGTGCCAAGAAGATTCTTAAGTCTTAATAAATAATACGAACTAGTTAGGAAGAGTACTGGTAGGTTGTAACTAAAGTGAAATTTGTTAGATTCAGTAACATTGAGTTATACTAATTACAAATATGCTACAAGAGAGAACCTATTGGAGATTGAAAGCTTCTGCACAAATTCAGAGCTTCAGAAAAATATTCCTAATTTGAACAGTCCCGTAAAACTTTTTTGAAAACATAAGGTGGCAGTGAGTATTTAAATAGTCTTCTACCAGCTGTATTTTATAGCAACAATTTTATACTTTTTCCATGTTTGAAAACAATCATAATTTCCTTGCATAAACATGGAACTCTCTACAGCTACAAATGGAATTAGATTGTCAATATTAAATTCAATTTTTGCATTCTAGTAAGATTCTTCAAATGCTTTTTTGCATCTGCATATGCTGGATTTCAGCTACAGTGTCACAAAATTAAAACTGTTAGTTTTGTATAAGCAAAACAAGTTACAATTGTAAATAAGACATATTTTGGATGAAGCATTAAGGTATATCAAAGGATATCTTCTATGGGCTACATGTAATATCATCTCAACAAAACATCAAGAAAACTGTTTTTTTTCCATTAAAAGTTTAATGTGCAGATATATAAATTACATTTATGCATTTTTCAGGAATTTATTTCCAGAAAACCGGTGACTTTTTTGTGCGAGTTTTTTCCCTTCTCATCTGGCAGACTCTAATGAAAGGATTAAACAATGTTAAAGATGAAAATTTCATAGTCTACAGAAAACACTAAGTATGGCTATACACAAAACCTTGACTTCAGGAGCTGAGATTCCAAATCTAATCATGCAATGATTAGATGCAATGGACAATTTTAAAAATGTTTATTATTCACTTTGCCTTAAACATCAAATACAATTTTATGTCTCATTTTTCAAGTACTAGCAACGAGCTTGTAGTGAGCTTTTCCTAACTTGCATTACCTGAGTGCAATGTGTGTTTATTCTTTTCATTGAACTGGTAACATAAACCCATTAACGTAAAGTTTGCTAGACAGAAGTACATATCTTTGATTCAAATTCAATCCCTTTCTTTTGCAGGAATATGGGTAAAAAAATATTCCTCCAAAACAATCTGCATACTTTATGATGTTAACTAATTTTTTTGCTTACTCTTCTAAAATGACACATTTCTTCAATACTCTGGGAAAGTATCAGAACTGACTGCTAATATTTACCCAAGCACATTGAGCAAATACCTGCCTTTTACTTTGTATGGTGCTTAAAGCCTAGATCTGCTGTGGAGTTCAACAGAAAATTATACATGTGACCCTTTTACAGTACAAAAAACATTAGTTCCTCTTAATATTCCCATTAAATACAGGCTTTCAAACAAACTTGAGAAAGTTAGGTTACTGTGTATTTGGCTACAAGGTTTTAAGCCCATAAAATTCTCAGAAACATTACATACATATAAGGTAATAAACACCTGATAAATTTTAAAATATGTGATTGCTACTTACATCTAACTTGTACTTTGTCATTTACAAAAATTAATTGAGTAATTAAAATAATTAATCATACAACTACCCATTCCTGCAATTCACCATCCCTTTCTAGCTCAGAATGACACTATATTTTTTTAAATTTTGAATCCTCAAACTACAGTATTAAAAAATAAACAAAATATAATGTATGAATTAAATACTTTTACACATGTGGTGATGCATACCCCCTCCCCTGCCCCTGACTGCATTATGAGTTAAATATGACTGGTCAAGGTACAGTTTTAGTGTACAGAACACATTTTATTGACAAATGATGTACTGGAAATAATAATGTCCACATACAGTAAAACCTCAAAGCACTTGTTAAGATTACTCTGCACAGAAAAATGTATTATCTCACTAAAACCCATCCTGCAATAATATACACCATGTAAGTTTACAGACAATTATGATTATCCCAGTGTACTTTATCCCTAATTTATAACCAAATTATCAACTTCTATTTTTTAAAATAGCCTAATACATAACAAGGAATTACTCTTAAGCTTAATTGAATCAGCATACATAAACCAATTTGGAGACTCTAAAATTCATAATTATTAGCAGACAGTCAGTACTCAGTTTCAAAATATGAGATACTTTCCAGGGTATATGACCTCCAAATATCTGTTTCAAAGTTTCAATTAAATTAATCAAATTCAGTTTATTTCAATTGAATAAATTCAGTTTCATAAAATGTCAAATGAAATTACTTAAAATATTTCAAATAACTTAATAAATCATATTAATAATGCAATAAACTTGAATAACTTAATAGTATTAACTTTAATAAGTTGAATAAATTGTAACATGCTTTTTTAACATAAAACCTGGAAAAAAATCTGCACTGTAAAAATGGGCACAAAAATTAAATTATTACCTAAATTAGCCTCTGATGTAAATTTTTTGTCTGCATAGCACAGGAAGCAGACAATAACTTAAACTAAAATTCTAAATTTTGCCATGAAAGACATTGGTAAATATACAGTCTTTATAGCACCGACGTGTCAAAAGGTGCTAAAATTTACTTCCATTTTACAGGTGAAGAAAGCAAAACAATGAGATCAGTTCACAGTCCAGACTCATACTTTGCATTTGTCTGCTGCCTTCCAAATCTCTAGACTAGTTCATTTTATAAAGATCAATCATGAAAATGTTTTTGTAAGTATGTCCCAGATACTCCGTATTGTGTAGAAAACTAAAGCTCTATTCTAACACAATAAAATATTGTGTTGTAAAGACTTTTTTAATAAATAAAATTGGTTTAATAATATGTAAATAACATAATTAGATATTTCACTATAAAATTCTACTGATTTTCAGTTATTTCTCCATTGCAAATTTTCAGTATGTTTCCTGTTCTTGGATCAGCAATTATGTAATTGCTATTTACATGTTTCTCTTACCATTATGTTGAGTGATAAAGTTTATGGTGCCCAGCATTATTTCAAAGTATTTGCAAATCCAGTCAACTCCCTTATTCATACATATTTACTGTTTGCTTAGTTATTTAAAGAATAGCAAAGACTATAAACTATTATTTCAGACTTGCAAACTAGGATTTGGATTTCCTACAAATTAGAAATTTTTAATTTCACCAGGCTGGAGTGTTCATGACCTACAAACCTTTATTTACTACTCTTCTCTAAGTATTAGTAGGTGCTGGTGTCCGATCAATGAAAACTATTATAATAATCATCCATTTTGTAGTAAACATCCTGTTCTTTGGAGTTCCTTGTGGCCTATTTTCTAGCTGTTACTTACCTTATTTCCTAATAGCATATTCTAGAAAAATATATAATTTTTTTTTTTTTTTTTTGGGGAAAGGTGTTTTTACCTTTCAAGCCTGCGCAATGGATTTTTTAGGTGAGACACAGCCTGCGCTGAACTGAGCCCACCCTTTAATCCTAAGGTTCATCTGCCGGGCCAAGCAGGCTTGGACAATGGCAGTGAGGTCCTCATATAATTATCCTTGAAGGAAAAGCCCAAGCAGAAGCAGGGAGCTTTTCTCACTACTGTTGCAAGGAAATAATGCCTGTTACATATGTCTCTGCCCCACACAGTCATGTATACCATACAGGGACAGGCTGTCATGAGAAAAACAAGTACTTTCTCCTGTTTTCAGTGGCTGCAAGAGATTTCCTTAGCAAAAACACTTTCAATACTTTCATCTTCAGTTACTCCCATCTAGTCTCCCCAGCCTCTATATACACAAAATTACAGAAAATTAAAGCAGTGGTGATAAAATTGAGAAAAAAAAGTATATTGATTAAATTAATACTGAGATCAGTAACACAGCTGCAGAAAAGTCCCCAAACAATGCAACAGGGTATATGAAAATGATTCCTGTTGGTTTTGATGTTTCTCTTAAGTGGTCCTATTACTTACGGCAAGTCTTCCAATCTGGAGGCCTCATGCCTTGGGTCCAGCAGATCATAACCACATTCATTGTAGATTTCTAAGTAGGAAACATGAGTTGTATACACTTTACTGCTGTCCTGGATAAGAAAAGAAAAAAAAATATTAAAAAAGGAGTGCTATAAAGAGAAGTCAGAATTAGATTAGACTACAAATTTATCACTACGGCTCTTATATTAATTTCTCACTCTGTCTCTTTTCCTGGGTATGGTGTACATTATCAATTTGTTATACTTTCATATTTTCTGTTATCATATGTATAAAGGCTGAAGAAGAAAAAAAAAAGAAAAAAAAAACAATAAAACCCCCCAACTAAAACAGATACACACACACATAAAATCCACTAAAACAAAAATCCCCCCCAAAACTCCACCATGCCCATGAGTTTAGTCTGGGATTTTTAATTGATTCCTTATACCTAGAAAAGTCTGTGTATATTTAGCACATGGGAGCCTGCTTACAGAACAATGCAACATGACATTTTTCACTTCTACACCAAGAAAAGAATGCTATTATAAAAAGGTAAACCCTCATATTATGGATAGAAAAACTATGCTTTAAAAAAAAAAAAACCAAGCAAGGACCAACAAGAATAAGATTTACTCCATTTAGAAACATCAGTGACATACTGCTTTTCACTCTCTTTATTATAACATTTAAACACTGTATATGATGTCGCTGTTCTCTGCAATCACCATTTTTTTGGTATATTACATTGCCAAAATGTAATTTAACACAAGTGGGTTTTGCAGACAGAACTTTCTCCTGCCCCAAACCTCAAAATAGTGGGCTATGATTTCCAAAATAAAACAAAAAAAACCCAAAAACCAGTCACTTCTTTTTGTCAGATGAAGCCACTGTGAAGGCACTCATATCGCAGTAGATGTTTAATAATCCAATCCATTACTGTTGTTTTGCAAAATACTTCAAGATACAACTTTTCATTTTCATTGAATAGTTATTTCCTGTGGGGATTTTTTTTATTGATAATGACAGTTCACTATTTCAAGGGACATGACTTAAAAAGATACACTACAGATGGATGGAAAAAATGAAGTAAGAAACTGTTCAAACAGGAAACTGTGGAAATAGGAGAATTTCTAAATTAAAAGGCGATGTTATTAAAAACAAAGGGCTTGATTTGCTTCTCATTTAGGGTAAAAAGCTTTGTATCCTTGGTTTCAAATTGCACTTTCTTTGTGCAACTAAGAGCTTCACAAGTTTTTTATTTTGTGTCCCTGATTTCACTTTCTCCTGTTTCATCCTACTTAGGGTTAGAAGGCAGATGTCTTGTCTACTATGTCAGCACCTTCCAAAGCACAGTTGTAGATATAAAGAAACAGGTGAAAGATATGAAAAGAGAAGCAAGTGGAAAGATAAAACACCAAGAGATTCTTTACAATGCACCAAGAAGGAAAATATATGAAATACAATGATTTGACAGCAGGAAAACAGAAATACCCCTGTAAGCATAAATAAGTATGGCTTTTGATTCAGAACCCAGTCTGAAGAGGGAAGCCTTTTTATTTCTGTAGAAACTATGTGCTGAGAAGATGACAAATAAACTAGTTAGTTTTCATCCTATTTTGTTTTGATGACATAATTAGCATTAGAAAAGAATGTTGGTGTGTTGACACTGGTCACTGCTGGCAATTGCACAAAACCTGTTCACTTTCCACCACAAAAGTCCTCCATGGGGTCATGTGAATGCAGCAGAAGGTCTATGGCAAAATGATCACATGGGGGTTTATTTCATTTCCATTCCCACAATAGCAAGCTTTTGTGCACCTGCAACATCATGTGTACTTTTACATGCCAAAGCCATACTTTCAAAAAGTCAAAGTAATTACTTACTATAGTTAACCCTTACTGAGACAGGGCATGTTAATTTGACTGAGACATTCATATACCCTTATGAACTGGTACCCTGTATTACGTGAATGTCAGAGTATGAAAGTACAATGTAATGATTGATGTTGATGTCAAATAATATTTAAATTGGTTTAATTAAATAGCTTTGTTAAAATATGAAGATAAATCTCTAGTGAATCATAGGTTTGGCAGAGTAAATGAAGAGACAAAACATAAATTACACAAGACTCCTCTCTTCACTTTTGCCTCCTATAGTTATGGAAGCACCAGAATGATTGTGCTCACTCATGTAAGTATTTCAGACACTAAAGGAAAATGAAATGTCTTGCAAATGTAATAAACATAATGAACAATCAGAGTGCTTACTCTGGCACATCCTTTCACTTACTCACTCATTTATTGTCTGGAACGTCAAAATGAAATGCAATGCATACAATACAAAACCAGAGTGGAGCTGATATACGTGTTAAGAGAAGGATAACCAATTATGTGATCTGAATGTATGCTGCAGCAATCAAAAATAGCATGGCTTTTAAACCTACAAAAAACCCCCTCCATTGATGTCCGTTATTTTCAGTCTATTGAAATAAGCCAGGTAACCAAAACTATTACAAATGTATTCTTGCATACGGTATTGTGTCAAGTTAGATATTTTCTTCGGCATTAATTTTAGGGCTTCCTCTAAGACTATTACAAAAACAGCCTCTCACAATAGTTAAGTATTTGTAAACTCTACATTAAAAAATAAACAGAAAATAATGTTCCATACCTTCTGCAATTGATCAAAAATATAAGATAGAGTCCGGGGAATAATGCCTCGATCACTGTAACGTTCTGCTCCTCCTGTGATGGTAAAAGTTTTGCCACTGCCTGTCTGACCATATGCAAAGATAGTACCATTATATCCAGCCAAAACACTATAGAATCAAGAAAAGAGAAGATAATTAATATTTGAGTCAGAACGTATTTTTCACAGTCTACTTTGTAGAGAATCAAAATACAATTAACAGCAATTCTTAATTACATAGCAGCTGTCATTGATAATAAAGAATACACTTCAAGATATGTATTCTAGGTTCTATAGAATCTGAATTCTCTAGAACTGAAGGACTTTTTGATGCCTTGACTTACCCCATTATTCAACCTCATCATTAGTTGATCATACTTATTACCACCTTTTAACAGTTTTTTCTTTGGCTGGTGATTTTTTGCAAGGATGATATTTAGTCTCTTTAAAGTCTGCAGAGGTCAGGAATTGTGCCATTGATACACTAGACTCAAGAATCTAGAAATATTTCACATGCGACTTCATTCAGTGAAAACAGAGAAAACTATATTGGGGTTAGAAACTTGTGTAAAGATATAGTTATACAAGGAGTCATTTTTATTCTGAGAATACTACTACATTAAACTATCAGACTACTCTTGTATGAGGGTGTGCAGGAAAACCTGTGCTTATATCAGTGTAGTAAAGTCTACATTTACTGTGAAAACACACAAAACCTCATTGGTAATAACAAAGTTTTCTGTTACAACTGTGACTGTACAAGAAGCTTCTGTGGAACAGCCATAACAGCTATGCAATGGCATAGCACGAAATGCCATTCAGACTCATCATCTTTTTCCACACCTCTTACTTCTATTTGCAGAAGTGCCTAATAGAAGTCTAGTTCAAATATCTTTCTCTAATTCACCACACTCTCCCCAGTGACTTCCATCTGATTTCCACCAAAACAGTAGATAAGCTTAATAAACTTAAATTTTGGATTTGATTTACTGTGCCTAAGAACCTACTACTTCTGTTAAACAAAATGAAAGCTAAGATTTTTCTTGTGCATTTTGTTTATTGAAAAAGTGATAAATAAGCTAAGATCTTCAAAAATAGAAAGAGGGCAAACAACTCTTGCATAAGAGGAAAAGAAACATATATATAGATAGCTGCTGGTCTGGCGCCACAAGAGATGCAATGATTCTCCAACTTACTAAAGTTTATTTAAATGCCTGAGTAGTTGCCAATTTGCTTATTTTAATCCATTACAGTAGGATGTCAGGGACAAAAGCAGAAACATGTTGAAAAGAACTACAGTGAACATCTGCTCCCAAAAACCAAAACGCCCAGAGTTTATACAGATTTTAGATTCCAGATGTTAAAAATCAAAATAATTATTACTATAAAACACCTAATTTATCTACCTTAGGAATTTCTAGTGCCCACTGTCACAGTATCTGAACGCTGAAGACAGTAATGAGTAGTCAAAAGGTAGGGGGTATCAACAGAAGTTCAGAGACAGCAGATTCAAAACAAGCAAGGGGAAATGATTCTTCATGCAGAATGTAGTTAAGCTGTTCAACTCTTTGCCATGCCGTGTTTTGGATGTGAAAATTTCACACAGGCTTCAGCAGAGATTGGATTAAATCACAAGAAAAATTTTCTCTCAGGGCTACTAAACACTAGAAAACAGAAAGTCACTAAACTACAAATTACTAAAGACCAGCAGAATACATGGGGAAGCAGGTCCACATGCTTACTCTGTTTATGTTTTTCCTTTGAGCATTGTCTGTTAGTCCCTGTGAGAGATAACCTGCACTAGATGGAACTTTGGTCTGACACAATACAGTCACTCTTCTGCTTTTACAGAAGAGCTCTTTGGCTCTTCAGATCTAGCATTGCTCCTTCCCTTCTTCAGAGTTGCTAAAGGTCTGTTTTTCAATTTGTGTAAAAAGTAGTAAAGGTGTGGCTGTAAACTATTAACTTGACATCCCTGTACTTCAGAAAAAGCTGTAGATTAGAATCACCTCCCATGCAAACATAAGATAAAATGTCACGTACCATATGCTGTCAAACTACAAAAGTCAGTGAGTTTTCTTTGTCCTATTTGATTCATATATTTGTTATATTTATTGCAGTGCACCAGCACAGCTCAATTGAAGCAGTATCTATTTACTAAATATTTAGGAAGCTTAAGATATATACTTAGTGTTTTCAACTCAAGATGCACAATTCCTTTCGGAAAATAAAAAAGCAGAAAGTTTCATAAACCTTTAGGCACACATAAAATGTTGTTTAAAAAAACAACATCGAACTATACTGCATAACTACCCCTGACAAAGTGATGGGTCCCTCAAATGCCAGAAGTTAGTACAGTGAGCAAAAAATACACATTCTCCCTTTCATCCTGAAATACAATTGCAGCAGTTACCAAAAAAAGTTGGCAACACCTATTATGAAATGACAAGAAAAGAGTGTTATTTTCTAAACAGCATCCACCAAAAGGATCCTTGAAGATTTTCATTTGCAAATTAAAGCTGTCCCCAACAGTAGAGGAACTGATTCTTTGCTGGTATAGGTGATAGAAAATCAGCAGCTCTTTCCTCCCTATTCAGCAAAACCTACTTTGCCTGTAGGCAAGGTCTACATCTCTACTCTTCAGATTCTGCAAATAAATATCCCAAACTTTTGTCAAACTTAGTATTTGAAACATTTGATTGACATGATTGACATGGAAAGTGATGGTAGCTGTGTGAAAACTTTAAATTATGCATAAATAAAAATCATACATGAAAGGGATATTTTCAGTCATGACCCATTGGTGTTATCAGAATATCCAGAAATTTGCATATTTTCTTTTTCTCTCTGAAAGCTTAATTTCAGCATGGTTAGGAAGACATTTTGTTGAATAAATTGTCTCTTTACTACTTCAAACAAAAAACATAAAAGACACATAATCCAAGGAGAGGCTTTGCAGGAAAGATCTTTCATGCACTTCTATAATGTTGTGTAGCACCCCGTTCAGAAGTTCATGGAATAATTCCAGTCAAATTAGCTAAAATCTTGCTGAAGAAATCTGTCTCCAGCACATTTTAGCAAACTTCTGATTATCCAAGTTCCTGGAGGGTCTCTTTTTTATTAATACCAAGCTAGCATTCAAAGAAGATTATTACAGAGAAAAATAACTTTTTAAAATATGATGACTAAAAACGTCTCCAAAATTGTATATTTATTTTATTGTATTATGAAATTTGGAGGGTTCCTTTTCATTATTCACTAAAACATGCAGGTATATATTTGTAACACTTCATGATAGACTTAGCTTTTATAAAAAGAAGAGTAATAGATATTAAAAAGTCAATTTCTAACAAATAATTTGTTGTTTCAGCTTTGCTTGTCTGCTCTACAACCAGGTATGTCATGTTTCTAGCTGGAAAATATGGATCAACTTAAATGTATATAGGAAAAACCTAAGTTGCCATGTGCACGAGCACTAAGTCTGACATGTTGAATTTTGTACCTGTGAACAATAAGATCTATTGAATGTGGACAAGTATCATCGACCTAAGTTTCTGCATGTGAAGAAGTCTCAAAGAAACCTGCCCAAGGCTTCAAATTCTGTGAAGGCAAAATTTCCAGAAAAAGATGACATTTCAGGGAAAACACAGACATACAGTAGGTCTGCAAAGAATCATATTTCAATCTCATTTAATATTCTGAGCTGTGTTCATGTCTTGTTTTTAGTGTGGAAGATCTTGATTTCATGACTGTCAAGAAAGGCCCCAAAAAGTCAAAAATCTGCAAATTCAAATAGAGCAGAAGGGCAAAAAGAATTGAATCTTAATATTTTATACTTAACTCATGATGCCAGAATATTAGAATTTTCAAAATTTTGTAGCATAATTATGCTTGCTCAAGAAAATCAGTTTTGGCTTTATGAAAAGTGAATATATAACATGCTTTCTCTTCTGCACTTTGGACTTTGAGAAACTGATAAGAAAATTAAATCAATAATTGATTGAAATAGCAAGGGTTCAATATTTTAAAGTTCCCTTATCAGTGGTAAACAATTTAAAAATAATAATCCTTAGAGTCTAGAGGAAAAAAAGAGTTAATAAGAAATGGTCATTACATATAAGGACTTAGTCAATAACACTGAAGAAGAATAAGATATGCTGTAACACTGTAGCTGCAACTATGATACTCTAAAAGCGTAGGAAAAAAACAGGTATTTAGAGAAAAGTAGCATCTTTTATTAAACTCACCAATAATTGGGAAAAAAGAAGACGGGCTCAGGGCTTCAGTGGATTATTGGGCTTTTTTTGGCAACATCAGAAAAACCCTGCCTCTTCCCTTACAATCTTGCTAAGCAGAAGCTGTTAGTACAACTTTGTATCGATTATCAGGCATAGGACAATTCTTTCCAGTATGGACTCATATATGAATGTAAAGGAGAGTAACACTATGAAGATTTTCCCCTGAAATTTTCTTACTTTCTTATCAATTAACTTGTATGTTCTAACTTACTCCTAATTAGTGGTAATTTAAAAACATGCACAGTGAGATTTTCATTTGAAAACTAATTTTAGACCCCTATTTAAATGAATGGTTGTTCCAGAGTTATGTACTGGCATTTCCACTGCCTTGTCACTCCACTGCCTTGTCTCATGCCTGAAAGATGTTTAATTCCTAAATATAGGGTGTGATACAGAAGTATAACTCATGGAAGCAGTTCCACTTAAATTGATAGATATGTTATGTTTACAACTGTCTAACATTCCTCAAGTGAGAAATTCCTCAAGTGAAAGCTAGACAATTTATGGGTCGTTACTACAGTCTAAAATATCATTCAGTACTTTGTCCTTGAGTATCTGAGACAATATAAATAGTGGTATAAAGCCCAGTGACAATAGACAGAGGTTGAAAGCAGACTGAGGTTGTTTTATTGTGGTTGGGTTTTCTGACTACATTTTGGTTTAATTTCCAGTGAAGAACATTTATTCTATTTAAAGTTTATGGACACGGAACTTTTCATTTGCTTCTGTGCTCATTGTTAATGAGGCTTTAGGGAGGCTTTTGCCTAAGTATAGCGAAGAACTCTGCTTCCTCTGCTGCTGCACCGGTTTTGCTGAATCAAACAGAACAGTTACCATCAAAATTTGCAAAAAAGAAAAGAAACTCCCTCTTTGGGTTCTGTCTCCAGTTTTGGAGATGAAAAATGCTCTAAAGAAACTGGAGTGAGCCTGATAGAACCAATTTAGTTCAGGTTGCAGCACATAACATACAAGGGGAAGGCAAGGGAACTGTTTCCTATCAACCCAGAGAAGAGAAAGCCATTCATGTACCTAATTACCACCTCCTGCAGTGGCTTGTTACAGAGATGGACTCAAACTCTTCCCAGAGACTTACAGTGTTAGAACACCAAGCAGTGATCACAAGTTGCAAGAGAAGAAACTCCAAATGGGTATAATGAAAATATTCTTCACAGTAAGAGTAATTAAGCCCTGGAACAGGTGCCTAGATGGATTGGGGGATCTCCATCTTTGGAAATTTTTTAAGCTCTACTGAACAAGGGCCCAAGAAACGTGACCTAACAAAACCTGCTTGCTCAGGAAGTTGGACCAAATGACCTACTCCCCTAATTAGTCCAATTTGCTGAAAAGGTTCAAAGTTAGAGTTTTTTACTAAATTTACAATGTGAATTAAAAAAACAACAACAAAATCCCATTTATAAGGAATAAATTCTGTAAGTGAACCAGAAACAACTTGCAACTTTAAAATGTAATAATTTTGATTTTCTTAGTTTATTTCATCTTCATATTATTATTCTAATTTGATTTCTGCCATCTTCATTTTAAATGAGTAGTAACAAAAAGGCAGGTGATTGAAAAAAATATTCAATAACTATTAAAATACTAGACTGATGAAAAAAGCAGAAAACACCAGTAGTTTGATCTTGGGACACTGTTAGCCCTCTCCTCATCTCAGTTCTTACAGACCTGAAATATTCTGCCACTGTCCCTCACTTTCATTCTTATTTATTTATATATATATATATATATATATATAAAATCAACACAGTCCTTGCAAAACCAGCACCTAGAAATGATAGTGAAGAAAAAAAGAAGGAAGGAGTTAATTTGCAGGATCTGGAAAACAAGTTTTCATGGAGAATTTGTCTTCAGAGACTCAGTTTTTAGGTATCTTCTATCACTTGGAGCTCAGACTAAAGTTTCTTTTAATTAAAATAAACAAAGTGTCTCAGTATGACATTTTTTCTTTATGTCTTTGCCAGATTTGTGGAACGAATCTAAATTGGTAATGCCTCATCTTTAAAAAACAAAGCCAATGTGACTGTTTTTGAGACCTTAGTGCAGGCAAGTTTCCTTAGAAATTTCAAAAGGGCTTTCCAAAGGAAAAAGAAAAGTAATATAATTTCCTATTTTAACTAAGATCTCTACATATATTTAGAATTCCAGCACAACCACCGTAAACAGACAAGTGGCACAAAGACACTCTGAATCAAAGCTGTCAAACTGTAACTCATAACAAACAGCCTTCTTGAACAATTCTAAGCTGCACAATTTAAGTCAAAGCAAACACAAGCAACTAAGTAGTAATTTTAAATGAAACATCAATGACACTTTTCACTTTTTATTGCCTCATAATTGTACTCACTTTCAGAAAGAATTGCTGGCATTACTATCAAATTTCTCAATTTAGGGGAAATTTTGAAGCCAATTTTGTTTCTAGCTGACATCCAAAAAAATGTGTCCTTTTATTATACATGGATTCTACAGGTCTTTTGTGATGCAGATGAGCCAAACCACTACTTTCAATACTGTGTGACAGATATATCCAGGTACAAAATGGAAGAAACCAGAACCTGAGGCAATGGGAGCATTATCCTGGAGGCTCTCTGATCTCTCAAAAGAACAGAGGTGATTGTCATTAGGTTTATAAACAGCTGAGGTATTTCTCATTTGCATGAGACATCTGAAGAGAATGTATTTTCAAATGTTATTCTTTAATAAATCAAGACATCTAATACCAAAATATTGGCCATATTAGAACTGAAAATAAAACTAATTCAAAGCAGTTCAGATTTTTAATTAATTTCTGATTGCACTAATAATCATAACACTGGTATTTGAAACATCTTAAGAGTACCCTTGTTCTGTTGTGAGGCTAACACAGTGCTTGATCATTAGCAGACTGTAAAAGTAGGATGTTATTTATCTTCTCTATTTCTGATAAAATAACAGAATTAGTCAACATCAAGTTGACTCTGTCCAAAAAAAATATCAAGAATATATATTTAAAATAAAAAGGAAAAGGGGAAAGCACAACCAAATGATAAAAAGAAACCATGCAAGACATGACTCAAGGATTCAAAAAAAGTAATAAAAAAGTTCAAGCAAATCACATGCTTATAATGGCAGGCACTTTTGTCTGAAGAAGCAAATTAAACAAGCTAATGTCTGGTGCCTCTGAAACCACAGGCAAGATGACAATGTAACTGGACTTAAAGAAGGAAAAGTAGTGGCCCAACATCAAAGAAAACACATTTAAAAAGGGGGTGAGAGGAAGACAAGAAAGTTGTATCCAAGTTCCATCCATCCAAGAACAAACTAGAAAGATTTTAGAATCCTGAGCATTGCATTGCTGGTTTTAGTTTAAACAATGCCCAAGAATTTTTTTTTTTTTGAGCATTCAAGTCTGTAACTGAATCTTCTCAGGACTGTAGGTATGCATGGCAAAGAGTGTTAAAATGTTACTGAACTATTTCATTGATACTTTCCCACTACTTTCTTTTCCCTGGCAATACACATGTAAAAACTGTTCCCTTAGTAAAGGGACTCCAAGACCAGAAATGTGTGTATTTTCAACAGCTTTTTCATGCAAGAGAATGTTGACTTTGAAAGAAACAAATAACAAAGAACATTTTGCTATGAAAAACTGTGGTCTCTCAGAGAAAGAGGGTAATTCTTATTGTCCCATGATGGAAAGGAAAATCAAGTCATTAACTAAAGAGTAAAATAACTTTCAGGCCCAGTTCAGGACTCCATTAACCAAGGAACCTCATAAATATAAATCTATTTTGAAATACATATTTTTGCCTAAAAAAGGTAAAAAATTAAGGAAGTGGATGAGGAACATGAACGTACTTCAATTATTGCCTACTCTATTATAAAAACACAAGTAAAATTATCCTTCAGTATTATCAGTAACAACACAAACATCAATAAGAATACAACCTTTAGCACATTACAACACTCAGAGACAAAATCTTGATTTCATTAAGAATGAATTTATAAATCAATTTTAGCATTAAAGATAAAGACTTGGCTATTTGAATATAACTGTATGCCTAAACAACACTGATTTTAATAGCATTTAAATACTTTTAAGTACTTAAAAATATCTAAACCCCAAAACTAAAGCCTACATAATGTAGAAAATTAATGTATAACAGTCTTGTATCAGCCAGCACTGAAATAAAGGAAAAGAATACCACTTCCTGTTCATTAGAGCACTGTATAGATGAATTATTCTACTGGAAAACCTTTCCATATTCTAGCAAAACACTCCAAAGGGAAAAAAATTAGCCAGTCTGTTCCTAGTTAATTTTGATACTCTGAGCTTTTGTTGAGGATAATTAAATCCATAGTATGTAACAATGAGATTTTTAACCCTTCTCTTTCCAAGCAAACTCAAATAAGACAAAGATTTTTTTTTCCTGCAGTCACCATTGAACTCAGAAATATTTAAAGTTAAGTATATGAGCTAATCTGAAGATATATGTCCTGATGTCAGATTAGCTAATAAATCTCTTTTGGGAGAGAAAATATTATAACAAATACTTTAAAGTCTATTTTAACTTATTCTAATGAAGTTTAAAATTCACTGGCTCTTCATTTTTACTGTCAATTACCCTTCTGCTTTATGTTGGACTTCAAAGAAGAAAATAGGTGGGGAAAAAAAAAGAAAATTAAATTATAAAGAGATAGATGTATTTTTCTTCCAAGTAACAACTTGAGAAAGGCCTAGTGTCCAGCTGAGGATGTCTATTTTCCTACAGTGCTAAACACAGGACAGGGAATAACGTGCAGAATCATAGCTTAGACAAACTCCAGATAATGAATGAGAAAGAAGCTGGCATCTAAAGTAATACTTCCCAACTCACTACAAGTTTGGATTCTGAGCAGTAAGTTTGATAAGCAAACATTATACAGAAATTCTGCTTCCTACAGCATGGCATTTTCTCCCTCACTAAAATCAGTACAAACTTCAGCAATTCAGACAATAAACTGAGCAAAGAGAATAGCATATTGGGAAATCCACCAGTTTCAGAGTGGCATTCAATCCACACAATGAATGCAGAGAGCTTCATCAGTCTTAAATGCCTGCCTTTACAAACTGTCAACTATGAATAGTGTTTGATTATTAAATGGAGGTGAAAAAAAACCC
This sequence comes from Platyrinchus mystaceus, assembly GCA_035041135.1. Classification (NCBI taxonomy): domain Eukaryota; kingdom Metazoa; phylum Chordata; class Aves; order Passeriformes; family Tyrannidae; genus Platyrinchus; species Platyrinchus mystaceus. The sequence continues at coordinate 29,356,112 of JAWWLV010000121.1, read as the reverse complement.
AGCACCAAAAGCACTGTCTTACATGTTAAGACAAAAATAATAAGGGCAAAAATTAGGAATATCTCCACAGGTATTAATGAGCATTTTCAACTTAATGAAAATTAAACCAGGGGATAAGATTTTCATTAGGTTTTACCTCTTCATGAAACTATATAGGGAATACTTTTCTAAGGCAATGAAGTGAAATTATATTACAGCCAAAAAAAGAATCAGACATGGATTTCTATGGCTATACAACATAAGAGGTAACAGTAGCAGTGCTATTTTAGGAGTCAAAAATGGAACTTTTGCATACATAAAATTCTCAGGGGAATTTATATCTCCTAGATTCAGAAATGTTAGTATTTAGAAAATTAAAACATCAATCCACACAACAATGAGACAAAGACTTGCCAGATCTCCTCTGAGTAATATAACAAATGCAAAAGTAGCTTCACCCTGATTACTTGCAAGATCAAAACGTACCATTCTGCTACTGGTTTGGCAATGCTGTCAAAAATCACATCTTGTTTTGTCTCTTGATCAAAAATTTTCTGAAATCTGAAAATATTAAGCAAATAAAAATTTCTTAGAATGCTAAAACACTACTCAATTCATACATTTTTGTTTGTGTTTGTAATAGTCAATGTTTACATCATTAGGCTTACATAACTTAGTACAATGTTTTCCCTGTAGTCTTAACCACAGCTTGCTGTTGTGCTATTGTACATAAATAGGCTGTACACAGAGCTGCTTTGACAAGATCTGTACAATAAAATCCTCTGATAAAATGATGTGGTTTAGAAAAAACTAAACCGTATTTTAAATCTATCAAGAGAATCAGTGTTTGTAACTGGCACCACACTCAATCCTGGATAAATAGATTACACTATAACCAAATACAGCATCCCACCAGTACAGCCAGGCTCAAATTTTTTCATAGCTATTTCCTTCACTCTGCTGCACTATTACTATAGGTCACAAGGAGATATCTAATTCGATATGTTTTGTCACTTTTTATATAAAATATCTGAAGTTGTCTTACAGAACCTAAATTCTTGAGGTTGGAAGAGACCATCTGCTCCAATCCCCCTGCTCAAAGGAGAGTCAGATAGAACAGTGGTCTGTCCAGTTAGTCTTTGACTATCTCCACATATGGAGGCTCCACAGTGGGGTCCCCAGCACAGAAAGGATATCAACCTCTTGGAGATAGTCCAGAAGAGGGCCACCAAGAAGATTAGAGGGATGAAGCACCTCTCCTATGAAGAAAGGTTAAGAGAATTGAGATTGTTCAGCCTGGAGAAGAGAAGGCTTCGGAGTAACCTAATTGTGGCCTTCCAGTATTGAAAGGGAGCCTGTAAGGAAGATGGAGAGAAACTTTTTACAAGGGCATGTACTGACAGGACAAGGGGGAATCGCTTCAAACTAAGAGTAGGTTTAGATTAGATATTACGAAGAAATTTTTTACTGTGAGGGTGTTGAGGCACTGGAACAGGTTGCCCAGAGAACTTGTGGATGCTCCATACACGGGAGTGTTCAAGGCCAGGTTGCACAGAGCTCTGAGCAAGCTGGTCTACTGGATGACTTCCTGCCCATGGCAGGGGGTGTTGAAACTAGATGATATTTAAGGTCCCTTAATCCAAGCCATTCAATGATTTCTGTGGTATTTCCTGTATTTCAATTTATGCCCATTAACTCTTGTCCTGTCTATGGGCACCACTGAGAAGCATTTGGTTCCTTCTTCTTTATTCCCCCTCTCCCTATCATGTGTTTATAGATACTGATAAGATTGCCTTGAGCCTTCTCTGGGATAAACAGTCCCGGGTCTCTTAGCCTCCCCTCACATGTCAGACTCTCCGGTCCCTTAATCATATTTGTGTCCCTTTGCTGGAGCCCAGAATTGGACACAGAATTCCAGATGTGATCTCACTGGTGTTGATAAGGGGAAGGATCAACTTCCCTGACCTGGTGGCAGTGCTTCTCTTAATGCAGCTCAGAAGCTGTTGGCCTTTTTTGCTACAAAAGGTCTTGCTGACCCATGTTCAATGTTTTGCCTATCAGGATTCCAGGTCTGCAAGCCTGCTTTCAGTCAGCCTTGAGCCTGCTCTGGTTATTCTTCACCAGGAGCAGGACTTGACATTTCATGAGATTCCTATGGACTCATTTCTCCAGTCTCTTGAGGTCAGCAGGAATGGCAACACAACTATCTGGTGCATCAACCATCCCTTCCAGTTTCATATTGTCTGTGAACTTGCTGAAGCTACACTTGGTCCCATCACTCAGATCCTCAATGGTAAACGGTACTGGATCCTCGTATTGGCTATACTAATGACTGGCCTCCACCTGGCCTGGATGACAGACAGCCCTCTGAGCCCCTGATGCAGCCCTCAGCCCAGCAGCTCAGTTTGTTTTCAACACCCCTCACTGTGCGCTTATCTAGGCTTTCCTGATCCCACTCCTCACACAGCCTTCCTGGGTCACCTGACACTGCTCCCACCTCTTCCACACTTCCTTTTAATATTGTCCTTTAGGCAGGAGCTGCTTCCTAATCCAATCAGACCTCCTGCTGCCTTTGCATCATTTGCTGTTCATCTGGATGGACCATTCTTGAGCTTGGAGGAGGTGATCCTTGAAAATCAGCCAGTTCTCCCGGACTTCTCTCCAGGGCTGTGTCTCATAGAATTCTTTCAATCACGTCAGTGAACAGGCCAAAATCTGCATTCATGATGTCCAGGGTTGTGATCCTACATTTTGCCTTGCTCCCTTCCCTCAGTATTCTGAATTTCACTATCTCATGGCCACTTCAACCTAGCCTACCCCCAGGTTTAATATCTCATCAGTTCTTCCATTTTTGCAAATATGTGACGCAGCAGAGGTTTCCCCCTCATTGGCTTTTTAATCGTATGTTAGGAAGTTGTGATCTGTATACTCCAGAAACCTCCTGGACTGCTGGTGTCTGGCTGTGTTGTTCCCCCTGTTTGGAAACGTACACACACAGAGAACTTCCCAGGGTATGTAGAAAGGCATTGCAGACACCAGGTATACAGAAAGGCACCATGGTGACCCATGCAATGTGCACAGTATCTCAGACATGCAATACACAAAACATAAATGCATACATTCTATCCTGCTAATGCTTAATTAGACAAGTAAATCAAACAACTGTGCTTGGTTCCCATACATGAGAGTAAGAACAAACGAGAATAATGTTTGATGTGACCAGGATAGATAAACTGCATGAAGGCATGAGTTTTATGGAGGAAAAATAAATGCTTACTCCATAGAATTATTTTTACATTGTCTTATGGGTAATAAGACACAGTGTTTCTCAAAATCCATCTCTATAGACTTATTAATAAATTATAAAGTCAGAAAAAAATATCAGCATTCATTAAGTCAGGCTTGGGCATCTGCAACCTAGCCTAATGTTGCATATTAATCTATTTGGAGAGAGCAGCTCCTCTCTTCCCGAACAAATTTCCTTAGCTGATGTAAAATGACATCAGTCTGAACTGCAGATGTTTATCTAGGGCTCTCTTTTTTTAATAGCATAGAGCAACAAATTGACTTACTATTACAAAAAAATAAAGAATATTCCACTTGGGAAAAGACAGCCTTGACCTCATCATTAGAGGTGATTATATATCTAGCTTTATTTATCATCAAAATTCTAATATGTTGCCTCAAAGTTTTCTGCTGGAGTGATGAAAATATTTGATTGATATTGCTGGTAGTGATTTTAAGTTCCTAATGTATATTTACATTCTACAAACAAGGTTTTGTTTTTTTCAACTATTTCTGTTTTTCTTTACCTTGTTTTGGTAATATCTGAAACATAGTTTCTAAACAGAGCGTTTTACATAAAGACAACTTTTAGCCTACGACAGCTGCTTAGATCACAAGAGCACACACAGTCCTGCATTCACTCTTCATACACAAATTCAAAACAACCAGTAAAAATGGAAGAACTGATAAATGAAAATGCAACCTTTGAGATGAGACTTAGAAAAGTATAATGACTTGCAATGGATAGACAATAGTACCACAACTTTACCCAACGCTATCAAACTCGTGGTGAGGAGCATATGCTGAAGTACTCCTCTTGTTAAGGGAGTTGTATAAAAATAAACCTATCTATACCAAAACTTAAGATTACACTTTTCCTGATTCTGTACATCTGTATCACTACACACAGAGTTATCAATCACTAAAGGAAACAGATGCAAAGATAATGCTTTTACTCACTTGAATTTGAAGGTTTCTCGTTTATTATTGACGAACCCATCTGCTAAGTCACGTGGCACAGTAATCTCCAGACTGGAGAGAGGATCCTCCTCATCATCCACTGAATAACTCTAATAAGCATGGATATGAATTCACAGCATAATTTCACCAATAGAACAGCACAGCCCTTAGATATAACAGTTTGTAAGCTTAGCACCTGTAACTGCCTTAAGAAAAACTTTGTACAAATTTCACTAAATATTTGACCAGATCCTCCTTCGGTTATTATACAACAAAACAAGCAAATACCAACATTATCCTGTCACCACGTAAACACTACAACAATACTTGAAACGAAAGTGTAGCCTCTTTGGCATAATTGGTTACTAAACTACTTCAATACCTGTGGTGATGTGAAAACCAAAGCACAGCCGCAAGTGCAAACCTCTCCAAAAAAACCTGGAAGAATACATTAGGAAAGGCTATGACAAAATGAGTTGAGCTGGTTTAAAACCAGAAGACAATTAAGAGACCTAAATGCACGGTTTCTGAGGAACACTTTCATTATCTTTATTATCCCTTGCAAGAACAGCTACAGCCTGGGAGCTACACGTTCCCCTCCCATGCACACAACAGGGTTGAACTGCGTAAACCCGGCGACCAGCGTCAAGTGCTTTCCTGCGGAGCCTTTCTCTAACAAAGTAGGCTGGAAAGAAGTTCCTCGCCCGTTCCCCCAACAGTTACAGCCTGAGCTCTACTTCGTGATTTTATGAACTTAAGGCTTCGGAGCGCAGGACGGGGCTGTGACCTCCCCCGCTCGCGTACCCACCCCTCCGCCCGCACCAGCCGGCCGAACGTCTCGCAGGGAGGGGAACCCGCTCCCTCCCCGCTCCCGGGGGAACGCGGCCCCCCGGGACGGCCCTCGGCTCTCCCCAGCAGCCCCACTCCAACCCTGGCAGCGCAGCGGCACAGCTCCCCGGCCTACCCCCGCCTGCTGCCGCCTGCCCAGCGGCTTCACCCGCGCGTACACCCGGATGGTTTCCTTCACCATCGCTGCCCGCCGAGCCCCTGGCAACGGCAGCGCGGCGCGGTGACCGAGCACGGTGACCCGGCACCGTAACCCGGCACGGTGACCGAGCACGGTAACCCCGCACGCTCCGCGACCGGCAGCGATGGGAGCCGGCCCCGAGCCACCTCACGCCCTCGAGTGGCCTTGGAGGGGCTTGGAGGAGGGAGCAGTCGGGCTCCACCTGCGAGGGGTGACTGCCTGCCTGGCCCTTAATGGCAGTTCCCCGGCAGCGGTGCTCCCCGAGGCCGCAGTGTCGCGGCTGTGAGGAGAGGGGGCTTTGTACACGCTGCCCATCCCAGAGGTGCGGGGTTGGTGTGGCGTGTTGGGCGCTCCGTGGGCACGCCAGGAATTCCCCGCCTGACCTGTCCTGCCTTACCTGTGTGTCCGCATGGCTCTGCTTGGGCTCAGCTCACGCGTGTAAGGCTCAAGGGAAGTCTCTGTTGTTACGTGGTTGAAACACCATAAAGGGAAATTGAAGCAAAATACCTAGATTGCAGGCAATGAGGGCATCAAGTCCTTAATTCTAATATAAGAAGGATTGGGGGAAAACTGCTACTGGGAAATAGAGGGTGTGGTCTTGTTAGAAGAGCTAAACTTCGAGAGTAGTAACACAGGACCCCATTACCCTATAAAGTGGTTACTGAAGAGTCGAACAACATGATAGTATTTTTGGCCTTTGTTTTGGTGAAACGTAGTGGTAGAGATCAGATTACAAGTGACTGATTATAAGTGAACTAATTTAAAGTAAGTGGAAAATCAGAGAAATTATTACGGAGGAGGATAGAAATTTCTTCTACTCAGATATGGTAAAAGTATGTTGAACTTGTATTCCAAATAAGAAAAACAGTAGGGAAAAGGTTTTTCTCTCCCAACTGAATAAACAACTGTCTCAGAAAGCATATGAGGCATAAGTAGTGAGCCTTTGGGGAATAAAATGGAAAAGGACTAATCACCATCCAAAGTCAAGTGCAAAAGTCAAAAGGGTAAAAATGAAAACAAATGGAAAATATTACTTGGTGATTAAATAAAGAGTGAAAAAAAACCCCCAGGACACCGGAATAGGATAGTGGAATAAATAGTATCTTCTCAACATTGCTCCAAAACTACAGAAAAGTTTGCCTCTTGTCAGTGTAGGGATGGGGATGTTGAAGGTGATGTTAGAGGCAGAAGTGACTAAAAGAGGGAAATATGAGAGGGAAAAAAATGCAGCAAATAGGGAAGCAGAAATCACAGTGTTCAAGGAATTTAGACTGGAAGATCAGGATTTGGGAAGAAACCGTAAATAATTTCAGTCCCAGAATTCTGAAAGAATTGGGCTGTTTAATTGAAGGCCCAGGAACTGGGTTAATTTGTTGGGTTTTTTTGGTTTTGTAGTGAAACAGATGCAGGAGAGTACAGTATTGTTTGAAAACTACAAACGTAATAGTCAAATGTGTTATTTAGCAGCTTAGCTGGTTTCTGAATTAAGTGGGCAGTAGACATTGTAACTCTGCAGTTAATTGTGAGGAAAGCCATTTTGCATCTGCTGGTTTTCAGTAGCTGGAATATGGAATTGGTGAATGAGACTGTACTGCTTCTGGGATCAAGTGTGCTCTGTAATTGGTTTAGGTGCCTCTCTTCAACACAAAATCTGACCTGTCAACTCTGAACCAATGGCACAGTGAAGACACATTGGTTTTACACAGGACTAGTCTGAATATGATCTGGCCTGCACAGAGAAGCCAATGAGACAGCTCAGGTTCAAGTTGCTTCCAGAATGAAAGCACAGGCTGAATTTCTGAGAGGGGAGAAGGAATTCTGGGCCACCTGCAGAATGGCCACTTGCATAGCAAGAGAAGAATAAAGATAACAGAAACGACACAATTGTCTTCTAAAATACCCTTTCTGTTACACAGCAGTCCTTGCAGAAATACTGGAGTGCTTCTGTGTTGCCCTTCACAATATATTGCCTTCAAGACTGGCATGTTAGCCCAGTAGCACCCAAATCAGAATTAGTACTCCAGGCTTAGTTGTCCTTCTGCAAAACAAAATCTGCATTGTTAATGAGAGCATCAAAATTATCCAGGTTTTCCTCTTGGGTGGAGTATGTAATATGCTGACTGCACAAGATGGGAGATCAGTGGAAAAATTATAAGAGGGATGAGAACCTAGTCAAAGGTGCTCTGTTATAGTTTGTTAAGAAAAAGAATGTTCTTGGACTGTAAGGAAATTTTTGTGAGACAGAGCTTACGTAATATTTTAGTTAATAACTTTGCACCAAAAATGGGACTATGATTTAAACTCTGATGATGATGTAGCTGAGGGTTATATGTGCTGAACAGGATAAAGATATACAGGAAAAGATGAATGACCATGAGGTTTAGAGTAATAGATATGGATAACCATTAAATGTGGTACGAGTTGCAAAATGCTGAAAGCATGTGGGACTGAGGAGTAATGACAACATATTCTGCTAAAATCTGAAATCCATTCAGCTAGAAGTATCAGAAGATTTTCTGGTTGTGGAAGTCCAGATGACAGCTGCCAATGAAAAAAAGACAGCTATGGTTCTTCAGTGAATCGAGAATGTGTTCTACAAAGGAAAGAAAGCATTCACGCTATTTTACAGTGTCCTGGTGAGACCTTCAGCATACTTTCCCTGTGTGTTTATGGTCAGTTCTTTCTATTTCTGCAAGTTTTTGAATACAGGGTCTACCAGAATGATTAACCTGATGGAGATTTTCCTGTAAGACAACAAAACTGTAGGAGTTAATTTATTTAGCAAAGGCTAAATATGAGAGGCTCTATGGGTGTGTATGAATATGCTATGAGTAATGGATGTGGAAGTAAAAGAATCTTCTAAGACAGACATACAGGAAAAAAAAGAAAATAATTTCAGGTGAATAAATGCACACTGGAAAGCAGAAGAAAAAGGAAAGCATTAGGTTCTTGATTATTTCCTTTGGATGCTGGAGAAAACATGATGAAGTTATGAAAGAGTACTACATGATCACTTACCTTAGCAGGGATAAGGGACAAGGATAAATCAAGAACCTCTGTTCCAAAAAGTCTTTTTCAAGCATTTTTCTATAACCCTGTTATGAACAAGAACAAAAAGTGAAAGTGAGTACTTTCTCTTCCCCCAAGCCACCTGATTGGACTCAACCTCACCTTATTTTGTTTTCTTAACCATTTTTTGTTACCTTAACCATTACAGGATGTCCCTGCCTGCGTGTAATCTGTGTCTATCTTCTGTTTAAGGTCACTGTCAACATGTAATCTTGAGTTCATTAAATAAACCCCGTGCTCTCAGTTATACCTTTTAGGCTGTAGGAAACCTTCTGTCAACTTCATAATTTGAAAAGCTGTAAGGCATACACTGCTCCTAATGAGATTGGTCAACAGTTGCACATTTCACAGAAAATATAAAATAAAAATCTCTTAAGTCAAAGAACTTCAACAGCTTGATTATTTATCTTCTTGTGCATCTTGAAGTCTTCTTTTCATCTGTAAGAAATCAAATTTCTCCTTTTACTGACTCTCATTTTCCTAGTCTCTATGTTCTATGTCTACTTCAGCTTGTCCAGAAGAGAAGATAGTAAGAAGCTGATTGTGTTTCTTCTAAATCTCATCATCGTGGTTTTCATTTTCATATACAGTTCCTAAGATATTTAAATCTAAAGTTCAACCTTTTATGTCATCTTTTTAGGGGAAACTCCTACACTCAGATATGGTCAAGAAAGAAAAGAAAAGATAAAACTTTTCCTCACTTGGTTCAATCATTCCAGCAATTTAAGAACAAGATCAGGTGTTGTCTGCATTTATTTCAGTGGGTTGAATGCAGCTTCATTTGTGCTTAGGAGCAAGAAGTGCTGATAAATACTTTATGAGGTTCAAAGCAGTTTCAAAAAGTGCTCATCTTAAGAGAGATTCTAGTTCAATAAGAAATTATCAATTTGCTTTATGAGCTAATGGACAAAGTTTTATGTTGTCTTATACAGGAGGTCAGATTTTGTAGCTTTAAAGTCACTTCCAATTTCAAAATAAATAACCTCTAGGTTTTTTGTATCTCTGAGTTATGGCTAGCTTATATGTGAATATTTTCATATAGGATTTTAAAAGCGTTAAGCAAAGGAAAATTTGTGCCGCTGTGGAAGATAAAAGTATAACAGGCTCTCATTTTTGCAACTGCTGTGAGATAATGCATTTAAGAATGAAGACGCGGAGACGTAATCTCCTAATATCTTGTAATAATACTTACTGTCTCCTAGTATCATATTTTATTATTAAGAAATGTGGGTATTGATATGACTGGCACATTTTTATAGGCGTTAGTCCCACGGAAATTTTCTCTAAACTGGGGTTCTTTTCCCAGAAAAGTTATATAAATGATCAAAGTAGTGTGCACAGGTATGTATAAGGACAGAAACTATTAGGCACACTTAGAAGCTAACTGAAGGACTAATTAAGCTACTTTGTTTGAAGCAGTAAAAATAAGTAACAAAATAGTAACAAAAACCCAAAATAGGACAAAATTGTCATTAGCCAAGAGAGCTTAAGATGTCTGTTTCAATCTCTTCACTATTCCATGCACTATTTTATGTTATAACTTAATTTTCATATGAAGAGGGATTTGATTGGAGTCCCCACTGTGATGAGTCTACAGACTATGTCCAGTGCTTGCTAGAATGAAGACAAAAGAAAAGAAAAAACTAAAAGAAAGGTGTTGGAGCATGTCCAAAGATGGACGACGAGGCTGGTGAAAGGTCTGGAGCACAAGTCCTATGAGGAAGGGCTGAGGGAGCTGTGGTTGTTTAGCCTGGAGAAGAGGAGGCTCAGGGGTGACCTCATCATTCTCTACAACTGCCTGAAAGGAGTCTGTAGCCGGGTGGAGGTCAGCCTCTTCTCCCAGGCAACTAGTGGCAAGACAGGAGGACTCAATCTTTAGGCTGGATATTAGGAACAAGTTCTTCATAGGAAAGGTGTTTGGGCATTCTAATGGATTGCCCAGGGAGGTGGTGGAGTCACTGTCCCTGGAGGTGTTTAAGAAAAGACTGAACATGGCATTTAGTTTCATGGTCTAGTTGACAATGTGGTGTTAGATCTCAGGTTGGACTCGATGATCTTAGAGGTCTTTTCCAACCTAGTTGATTCTGTGATTCTGTCGAACAGCAGATTTCCAACCTCTAAGAGAAAATAAAAGGTAAAAAGATACAAGAAGAACATGATTAACAAAAGCCACTTAATTTAATCCACAATTACAGAATTGCTTATTAACAGAAGTCTTCTCTTGAGGCCTATCCTAAGAAGTAATTTGGCTGTTAAAATTTTCCCAAGATTTGGAAAAGAGGATTGTTACTAGTGGTAAAGAGCTGATAACAAAGATGCAGGAATTGTAGGACATCTTTTTGTTGTTACCAAACAAAAAGAACTGTTTTCAGATTTTGTATTTCTTAGAACTTTGAAGAAAGTCTTGGAAAACGAAACCTGAAGGTGACACCTGACTGTTCCACATAATGGACTGGTCTACAGGTTGCATCTTATGATGTAGGCCTGAAAAGTTTTTGTTTGCTTTAAATTTATTGTGTTTGAGATCTTCTTTCTCTCTTCCCTGGGAAATCACCTTGTACTTGAAGAATTTTTGGCATTTGCATTTATGCTAAACCTCAAAGATGTGTCAACTTTCTTCAGCTCCAGTATTAGAGAAAGTGCACCACAGAACACAAGCACCCTATAGGCTTGAAACAATTAGGTGACTGTATGAGTTACAGGATCTGGCAATTACATGTTTTGAAAAGGTCAGCCATTGCATTTTGAAGTAATAGTTACAGTGTCACAACTAATTGTCTGCCTTTACCATTATAGTTTTCTTCCAATTAGAAAAATAATATGGGTCATAATATATGCTGGGGCTGGCAGTTCAAGGACTTGTAGTCCATTATGTCACCTAGCAACTTAATATGCTTCCAAATAAACAGCCTTGTAAGTTTTATAATAGCCCAAACTTTCAAGTCCTTTCTTTTCTTTTCCAAAGTTTTACTTTTCATAGACTTTACTTATTCTTGGCAACTATCATGCCATTTGGCTGAGATAATGATTAGAAGTTAGAACATTAAAATCTTTCCACAGATCAACGGGGCAGGATGAAGGGCCAAAACTCTTGCCAAAGTCTGAGTTTGTCTCATCATCCAACTCCTGAAAACATTAGTGCCAAATATGTATCTTCTACATGACCAGAAACACTTCTTAAATGACCAGAACCTAAAGTTTGAAATGTGGCCTAAATTTATGTATAATATCTGTTGAGTTTGTTAAATAAGCTCTGCCAGAAAGAGTACAACTTTTATTTGTAAAAGGTGTGGTAATACAGAAACCTAGGTTTCTGTATTTGAATGGAATGGGTAATAGTTGAGGCAATATTTTTTGATATTTTAAGTATCATCCCAAACCCCTATAACCTTTGGTTTTTTCTGCTTTTCTGTTCAGTGTTAAAATGGTTAATGCTTTCATCTAGACAAAACTGCCTTCTTCAGGTTTTAATAGTCCAGCCCTGTGAGAAGGGCAGGGATGTTTTTCTCTTTTAGGCTACTGTTGCAGTCTGTTTCTTGGGAAACAGGGATACATCTTCATGTGTGTAAGAGTCAGATTTGGAAAGTACTTTAAAATTTCACTGTTTTCACATTCTCACCAAACACATTTATATGTGCCCTAAAAATGTCTGTCCTGGTAGACTTAGTCAAGCTAGAAAATCTTAAAATATCCTCCTGAGGGCTTATGTAAATATCTGTCTTTAATTGTTTGACTCTTTTAGAGTAAACAAAAATTCACTGAAGAAATTTAGGGATTCTTAGGACTTTGACTGCAACAGACAACAAATCTTTTTTTTTTTCCAAGTTGGGTGGTTTTTTTTTTGGTTTGGGTTTTGGGGGTTATTTTTCATCTTCTATATGGTAAACTGGATCTTTTGTTGCAAACTACAGTGTAAGAAGTGTTAGCAGGAGACAAAAACATACTTCTAATGCATTGCAAATGTTATCTGCACAGTTTTCACTACCTCCTTCCCACATTTATCTTTAGTATTATAGTTTTTCTTACTTGTTATTAAGTTATTTGTCATGAAACCTTCCAAAGTCCATTGTTGACTTGTCTCTGACTAAGGACAGACAAAATACTAGGTGACCATGAGTAGAAAAGTCTGTGGGGTTTGTGGTTTTTGACCTGAAAACTGGTGAGAAATTTAGAAACTTATATTCAGTTCTGCTCAGCTAATAATTCCTTTTATAGTCATTGTATAACTACTTTTTGTATGCTCTTGTTTGAAGAGGATTACAATCCCACCACCTTCAACAAAATATTATGAAACACAATTATTAGACATCATTGATTTATAATAAGTCTTAAATTGAAGCCATGGATTAGAAGTTTGGTTGGATGCTGTGTAATCTTAGAGGTGAACCAAACAGCTCCTGCTATACAAGTTTAGGACAGGTGGCAATGCTGGAAAAGAGGGAAATAAACAGAAATAATGTGAATAATATTAGCACAATAATAGAGGCTAGAATTCTCCTATCAAGCTGTTGTACAGACATTACTATAAAGAGGATTTAAAGAAAGACGGCTATGTAATTTTACAGATTTTTGCAGAGCTCTATTCAGGAATGAAAACTAGCACCACAGAAAGCAGGGAAAGATTTATTTGAAAGTGTAAAATGAAGCTGTTGATTGACCATAGACAGAAACCTATCTGCTACTTGGTCATGATTAAGGTGTTACAGAATGGGCCTTAAAGACAAATAAAATAATGTAATAAAGACAGGAGAGTTGCTGGAGGAGGCACAATTGCTTACAGCAATAACAGTGATAACTGAAAGGAAGATATTAGCAACAGTGTTTTGAGGACCTGTGTATGGGATTGGGTGGAAGGGGATGGTAGAGAAGCTTTTATTCATTGAGGCTAGGTATGAGGAAAATGCAACAATATATGATGGAAGGTGACTAAAGCCATGGAGCAAAATTAAGTTTTGTAGTTCAGAAGAGTAGAGATAAAAAATAAGGATAAGGGCCATGATCTCAGTTTCACAATTATTATTAAGTGAACAAAGAAGGCATGATGCAGGGAGCGATAGTGAAGGAGGCTCTAGAATATAAGTATAAAAGAGAACTCCAGACAGTAAAAATAAACTTCATAGCTTAGGTAATGTAAAAATGGAAATGAGGAGGAAGAATTAAGTATTACTTCAGAGGTAAAGGGAAACAAAGGTAGCAGACCCCTTGAGGCCTTTTTGTTTAGCTTATTTATCTGGATGGAAAAGATGGAAGTCTGGAGCTAGTGTGAAGAAAGTGAAGAGACACAGAAGAGTTAGTAATCAAGCAAAATACAGAAGCAGACTAGTTGATCTCATGAGAAGATGGATTAGGATGGGGTGACCACTACTTGAGTAGGTGAACAGATGAGAAGCTTTGTACCTACAGGGTGATGGAGTTGTACAAGAAGAGAAGACCTTCTGTAAGGAAGCAAAGGCTTGCATCATAATTTAAGTAGAATAGCATAGCTAAAACTAAAGGAAATTATACTCCCCAGGTACACTGATCTCAGGAAACTGTCATAAAGAACATGCGTAAGTACTTGCACAAGCTCACAAGTGCTTCAACTTAGGTGTAATAATACAGCCAGCCAACACAGTAATGGCTCCAGCCGGGTGTGCCAGACATGAACATGTTTAGCTCTAGAGTTGGTATGTGCCTTTTTCTTAGAGGAGAAAATTAAGACATAAAGTAATTAAGCAATGTGTCCAATTGTACAAGCAGAGCTTCCAGTGAAGCCAGAGAAAATTGTTTCTTCAGTAGCAAGGTGCTAAATGCCTTAAAATACCAAGACCAACCTTCCCACTAGAGTTTTCCATGTGTTTTCATATTGTTGTAAATGAGAGACAGACAGGACAATACCGTTTTCCCCCATACAACTCTGTGAATTAAGAAATTTAGAAATACTCGTGAACTGTTTGAAATCAAATAGAATAGCCCTCATTTAAGGACATTTCAATGATATTAAAAATCCTTTTTTTTTTTTTTATTTTTACAAAACTACATGTTTTCAAGAGATGATTAAAAAAAAAGGTTTAGTTTGGTTGGGTTTTTGTAATATCCAGATTTTAGTTTAAAATAAGCCAACTACTATTATTCATTCGACTAGTATTGCAAATTCAGGCTTGGTCTAGTGGAATGTGTCCCTGCCCATGGCAGGGGAGTTGTAACTAGAGGATCTTTAAGGTCCCTTCCAACCCAAACCATTCTGATTCTAAGTCTCAAATGCCAGATGCATTTAAAGCTGCGTGATTTTGTCACATGCTGATGTTGTGCATCAGTAGTTGAGAAATCTTAACTGGGTAAGGGTTGGTATCCAGGGACTCCAGACATCAGTTACTTGCCAATGTGAAGATGCAGACTTCCTGTCTGAGTCACTATATTAAAATACAAAATGTTCATTTACCCAGTGTTGATCTTCTATCTCTATCTTGGCCATGGATTTTATATTTAGTCGTTGGTTAGAATTTCTAAACTTCTTTCACTTAAGAATACCAAATCATGTAATGAACTAGTGAGTTTCAATTCTCTTGGAATTAAATCCTCTTCAAATTAAAGCTGAATCTAGGACTCTAAGATTAAAAGCACAAGCAACAATATGCATTTTACCTGTTTTTCATGTATGACTGAAGAGCACAGAGGTAATGTGCCAAATGTGAAAACAAAATAATCCCTCTTTCCTAACTTGATAACTGCACTGCACTTTATCTCCGTTATTTCTTCTCCCAATTGAAGTATTATTGTAAGCACTGTCAACAATTTTAATTTTTCACAAATTTATAACCAAGATGGTGAGTTGTAAGTTCAACAACACTCTACATAGTATGGGTCCTTGTTTCAGAAAGTGAGCTTCCAAAGACCTTGAAGGTAATTTGACAGAAGAATATATGCCAGCAGCATTTTTTTCACATGAAGTCATTAGTAATCTAATAGTATACTTTCTACTGGGGATCTATGGACAAAATCAGAAGCTATTTTTCTCAAATTCACATTAGTCTTTGACCTGCAGGAGGGGCAATGATTTGTACACACACCAGTCAGATTTTTCATAAGCTAATAAACATGAAATACTAGATATTACATCTGAAAACATAGGTCAATATGTATATCATATCGCCTCCGTGAAGAGCGAGTTTCAAGCATTGCATATATTCATTTTTTGCGATTCTTTTTCAGAACATATTTTTTTCCTGCAAATGAGTAGCACATAGATACTCATTTTCAAAACAACAGATAAAGATTGTTAACAGTTACTGTTATTGAAGAAGCTATGATTTCGTGAGCTAAGAAAAAAACACTTTTCCCATTGTATAAATCTTTCACATCTTACAAGTCTGATCCACTGAGATGCATGAATGAGAAATGCTACTTGAAAAACAAAAGAAACAAAATGAAATCTCTGTCTACTGCCAACATTCACATAAATAATATCTTTTTCACTAACGAACAGGCATTCATATATATAGAGTAGGACCAATCTTTGTCAAATGGATACTCCAATAGCCTCCCTTGAAAGGAAACTGTCCATCTAGATGAGTTACATGGCTAGTTAAACTAAGTTATTACTCATAACATTTGCTTTTCAAAGGATCTTATTTATATTATTTTATAATTAATTTATAATTATATTGTTTGTCTATTGAATGGTTTATCAGAAGAGTTGCTTAAGTAAAACTTGCAGTTTGGTGCAAATCACTAGCTATAAAAGGAATGAAGCATCTTACCTTAGAAGGTGGTAGTGTTATTTTGGATCACATTTAATAGTTTAAGAACAGATATTAATTTAGTCCAGCTTAAGTACACTGGGTTTCATCTGCTTTTATTATTAGTTTTTGAACATTTAAAATTCTTTTTTTACAGTTTTGATGTATTTACATGCTCTCATAGGCCCTGCCTAGGCCCCAGTATATGCCAAAGCACCTCCAGAAGCTTAATACCACATTGTTGAAGTGCACTTTGTTTGGATGTAGGCCAAATGTTGGCTGAAAAAGGGAAAATGGTAGGAAGGATTATATAGCATCTCAGAAAGCAGCTAGGCTGTCTAATAAGCAATTCTTTAGGTTACATATCGAGGCTTCAGAATAGCGCTGATGAAAACTGAATCATGTTGGATCAAGGGACCATAGAAATAATTGTTTAGTATCACAATTGTTAACCAATTTGTACAGTTATTGAAATAGTTTTCTTTGCATTTTAAAGTCTCCAGGTGCCAAGTGTGTATCATGATTTTCTTCCACCGCACATAAAATTCCTTAATGAATATTGGCTTTCAGGATTGTTATCCTTCCAGCTAATTCCCAATCCAACTTAGCTTGCCTTTTCCTGGGCTTCTTGCCACATTCCAGTTTTCCCTATGCTGTTGATGTTATGTATGGCTGAAATGTGGAATAATCAGTTCATAAAAGAATCAAGTACCTTAGGCTGTTGTGTTCATCTATTATTAATGGACAGTAAATGCAAACATGAGCTAACAAAAGGCAAAAGATAAACACATTTCAGTCAGACAAGTTCCCAGAGAAATAATTTCAAAACTTGTCAAACAATTCTTGAAACATGGAAGAATAATGATTACCCAAAGATTCATTGTATATATTCTGGCACTGTAACTTTTTCTTTATATAATATTTTTATAAAACTTGAATAGTAATTTCCATTGGAAGATCTCAAAGAGCTTTACAGATATTAACACAATCTGACTTGTAACACTTGTGTGAAGAAAAGAAGCTGGTTTAGATATTTGTTGCCAAAAACATGTCTTTGCCCCAGTTAGCTGCTTTACACTCTTCTGCCAGCACAAAGTTTCACAAAATACTTCATTCACCAATTCATAATCATTCTCCTCCATTTGGATTCCTTTTACATTCCCTAGTTTCTAGTCTTATGACTAGCCTCTCAGATATATTAGTTATCCTCAGAGGGCTTGATTCTATGTGAAGGAAGCCACTTTCTTATGATCCCCTCTGCTGCTTCCAAACATTACTGCACTCCAGTAGTCCTGCACTTCTGGAAAGGCTTCAGACAGCTACTGCGCCTCTGTATTACAACTGTAGTGCAGAACAGTTTTCATCACATTTCAGAGATGGGCAGGAAGCAAAAGTGTCTTCATTCAGTTTTTCAAGTAAGCCAGGCATTGATGCCAGTACTTAGTTGGTAATTTCTTACCTGTGTTTCACTGTTCAACAGTCCCCACACGACCCATTCTCTTCCTGCAGGCTCATGGACCCTTCCCTACCTTCTATCCCTCAATTTATTCTTAAAATTACTTAAGTTGGTATAATTTTGATCTAATCATATATTTAAGGCTTTAGAAAATGTCTTTTCCTCCAAACATATACTATTACTATAATTTTATATTATAATTCTTATATACAATATGATATTGAATGATTTTATACATGTCAACTAGAGACTATTGAGTATGCAGAGGCTTTGAGCATTTTTCTTATGAGCAACTTGTGTTTTCAGAAAAAAAATGAGCAAAATACAGAGCAAATACACACCAAAAGAAGTCCTCTAGAAAATATATCAGTTTGCCAATTCGTTACTACTAAGCCTTGCTTATGCCTAAGTAAGGTACAACCAGTTCCATAGATGGCCTTATCCAATCTCCTTGAGAGTGAGGGCTTTATAATCCACACTTGGTGAAGACTCCCATGCGAACTTCATCTATGGAGTACCGTACCAATTCCTTATATAAGGGAACCCATAGAGTCCTTTTTTTTTGCTTCATAGTTGTGTCCCAGGCCTTCTTCCTGAATTGTTTTTCTGCCTGCTCAGCCAGGGTTCTTTTTTTCCCACCATCTGAACTGTTTCTATTCCTACCTTTTTCTTTCTCCCAACTCCAGCTTTTAATTTGCAGTCCCTGACATCAGCCAGTGACGCCTCTCACCTCAGTGCTCTTAACGATGAATGTGGTACCCTTACAGCTCTATCTATATCCATCCTTAACTCAAGCCTGGCCTTGATTGCTGATGATACTGCTTATGTCTCACTCTCTGGCATCCTTCTATTTTAACGTCTTAAATCTTCAGTAAAATATTAATCAAACAAGGCATGTCTATACAATTCTGTTGCCAATGCTAAACGATTAATGTTTAATGATTTGCTTTTTTATTGTTAATAAAATCTGGTATCATCAGGTACCTTTCTGTTAAAAGCAGTCCTGTGCCAGACAGTGCTCCTTCAACTATGAAAGCAAAGTTCTTATCCATAAAACTCTGTCTTGACGTAAAAATACTCCTGAAAATAGAAAAATAGTGATTTGTTTTTCAGAAGTAAGACTAAATGTTCTCTGTCAGCTTTCTTTGAGAAGATAGGGTATCTGTGCTGCAGGGTTTCAGCTGGTCCATCTGCATGTCAGTTTGTACCAGTAGATCCTGAAATTTTCCGTATTCAGTGGCCTTGCACCAGAATTTCGTTGTCACTGTATAGAAGTCCTGCAGGAAGAACTTCGTAACAGGTACTGTGGAATGTGCAAAGAGGTGTACAGTGCTTGACTAAGCTGTTCACAACCTGGCAGACCTTTCTCATCCATACCAATGATTTTCTCTCTTTTGTAAGCTAATTTCATGTAACTTATGTTAATTTAATGTGACATGACATGCACACAGAAAAGAATTTGCCATATCTTTCTGTTACTCAAAAGAATTTTTATATTTTCAAAGTATTCAGGAATATAAGCACAATCATCAGAAATAATTGCTTGGTTGTTGTCCTATGTAAAACAAATTATCTGAAACCCTGTCAAATCAGGTGCTCCAAGAAGGATAAAGAAAGAAGTATCTTCACGTAGAATTATTATTCAACATCTCGTCCATACTTGTGCGTTAGAGATGCAAGCACTGAATAAATTTGTTGTTCTTCAGCTTTTCCAGTCTGAGGAGCTGACAGATCTTTACAAAGAGGAATGAGATTAACCTCACAGCATCCATGTCAATCACTTAATTTCTGAATTTCTGTTTTGCAGAAGAAGAAACGGGCCCAGAGAAATTAAGAGTTCTGTCAAAGAGACTAAACTGTATTTATGTGTTTTACATACATTTTCATGTCTTGACAAATTTGATCAAATGTCATTAAATTGTTATACCTCCCTGGATCTGCCAAATTAATTAGGAAGAAGTAAAGGAACAAAACTTCTAGGTTTTAGGTAGTTCCTGTGCCTAATCAAGAATCTTATGGTAGGAATTTTTATGACATAAATTTTATGAAATTAACAAAAGTTACAGAAGTATTTTTTTAAACCTATCACCTTTCTGTCTGTACTTGAAATGATCAAAGAAAATGACAAACCAAAGATACATAGCCTTTTCTTGTCAATCTGGTTAAAAAATTTTATTTGAACTGGTTCACTGCTAATTTTCATCAACTGTGTGTCTTCTACAAATAGCTGTATCAGAACAAAATGGGCTAATTTAGGGCACATTTGACAATATGTTGTATCTTGGTTATAGAATATGCTGAACTTCCCAACTTTGTTTTTTTTCAAAGTGCTCTGGAATCCTAAGAAACACACTCTGGTATTCAGGTGAGAGAGGATATATACATATGAGAATTGTTATTCTGGTTTATTTTTTAGAATTTCCAGCTCATTGGATTTTAGTGATGTTTTGGATTTTGTTTGTTTGTTTTTCATTGTTGAGTGAAACACAATAGCCATCCCACTGCATAATGTAACACACACACACACACACAGACACAGCCCACCATTGCTTTATTTGCTTTACTTCAGACACAAAAACCCGGTGCTGTGGGATGTTGAATATCTTGAACTATGGCTAAATCAGCAGTGACTAAAACCCTGGAGAGTCTGTGTGCTCTTAGCATAAGTTTGTAAAGCTGTTGTTCTTGCATATCTTCACCAGAAGTCTGATTGTACTTCTGACATTTTTCACCGCTCCCCAAGTCCAGTCTAAAACTGGGTTCTTCAAATGAGTATTATGTCTTCAAACTTTCAGTCATTTATAGCACTAACTTTTATTCTATCTGGAAAGGAAAAAAAACGTAGTCTGGACTGCAGACTACTGGGCAGGTAATAGAAACAGGTGTTCACAATAAATGTGTGTGTTACATGAGAATTATTTCTTATTTGTGGTATTTAATAATGACAAAGGAGAAAGAATACCTAAATATCGTGGTTTAATTTTGTCCTCTTTGCTTAATTCATTTTTTTTATATTATAAAAGATTAGGAAATGATGTTATGAGTCAAGATCCTGCGTTCTTATCCTGTAGGCAGATTGTCTTAATTTCTTCTTCTGCAGGTGAGGTAGCACATAGGGTCACTTTTGGCTGACCTGGTAATAAAACTTGGGGCTCAAGTATAGCAGTCTCTACAGTTTCTATATCTTCCAAGAATACCTATGCCAAGTGTTTCTGCCCAAGTTCACAATACTGTGTCATGCTTCAGCAGCAGAGCTCAAGAACTTTCTTATGTTTTCCTGCCTGAAATAACACTTCCATATGTCATGGTTAAGCTGCATTACTTCTTGAAATGGCAGCTTCACAAGAGGAGACCAGTGTCATGACATGACAGTAGTTGAGTAAAACTCCAATATTCAGGAAACTTCAGGGATTATGTTGATATCTCAAAAATTCAGTAGGATTACATGGGCAAAAGTTTTGGAACTGTTGTTGAGGGGTATTTTTTCTTTAATTAGCAAATAATACAGAACAACAGTAAAGAGCGTAAACATTGGTAAACCAGATCACCTAAAAGTGTAGAAGCACCAAAATTGCAGCATCAGCTCTGACTGTGTGCTTACATTTTATAGATACTTGCTTCATCCCATGCATCATGTTCACATCAGCTGTGGCAAGAGCTGCAAGGAGAGAGTTGTCTGAGCTAAATGTCTTGAACTGAAATGCAGACATCTGGGTCACATCCCATGTTCTGCCACGGCTGTTTTTACATGGGTAGAGTCTAAACATGTCCATATCATAATGTGTTTGCTATCTGTCATCTTCCGTCATTTGATTTTCCAAGCTTGATATTCTTTCAGTGTTATTAAAAATATAATGTGGTTACCTGTAGATTATTACTCTTTCAGGTTTATTAGTTCAAATCTGTAGGCCACTGATGTACTTTTGCATTCATACCCACAAAACAGATTTTCTGCGAGGTTGTTTTAAACCATTGTAGGAAGTGACTCAGGATAATTGCCAGTCTAATAGGCTCTCTTGGCTTCCTGGAGTCTTTTAAAAATAAATTCTTTGCAAGAAAAAAAGAATGTCTAGGAAAGAAAAGAAAAAAATATACCAGTCAAGACATTTAAATTTGATACAGTCCACAGAATTTAACTCTCCTTCCAGTTCAGGTTCCCCTGATGTATTTTAACATACGATGATTGTTGCTAATGTGGTATATAATTGCTGGCGTTTCTGTCTGCATCATTGTCTACTGTGTGCATACGTTTTTCTTTGGCTTCTTTGAAGCATCTCTGCTTTAACAGTTGTCAATTCAGTATGTGTGTGAAAGAAGCCAAGAAACTGTTGTCCCACAAAGCTCTCAAAGGACCCTGGTTAACCTGAATTCACTATGTAGCTTTTGGGGGAAAACAAAATTAACCTAAGTTAGTGCTGGGAATAGCTTGTGATATATTATAAAATGTTGTTTAATTCTGATGTTATATATCTGCAGAACAATTTTAGTTTACAACTGTCCAAATAGTCTTGCCTATCCAATTCTCTTTGGTCTAGTTGACTGCTGCAAAGGAGTCAGAGCCTAGCCACAACTCCCTGTGTGGGACAGAGCTCACTCTTTCCTACCTCCTCTTCTGCCAGCAGTGGAGGCAGGGTATTTTCAGCCCATGTTGCCTTCTGTCTACTCTCATGTAAGAATACTGTCTGTCTAAGTTGCTACTTGAGTTTGAGAAGTCCAATCTGTCTCTCAGGCTCTGAGTTCAGTCACAGTGTACTGCAGATTTGATGGCTTTGTAAGTCTTACTCTACTTAATACTGCACTAGTTTTAATTTGAAACTTTCCTTCTGTTGTGTGAGCTTTATTTTCCTCTGATTCTTACTTTGTGTTGACTTTGATACTGGAAGAAACTGAGTTTAAAATGCAGTCACTTCATTGCCTAGCCATAAATACAGATTTATCCAGTGTTATGCGTTGATTATGATGCTCAGACACTTACCATACTCTGCATGATCCTGTGTGGCTACAGGGACATCTCAGGTACACTGTGGTACAGCTCCAGAAAGCGCTTTCTTCTACTTTTCCTGATTAGAGTGTGATCCCCTGCATGGGACAAAGACAGATTTGGCAGTGTCTTGGAACAGTCCTTCTTGCTGGCACATGTTTATCTGCAACAGATCATCAGCTTCCCTTCCTATCCCTTGAATAGTTTACTAGCACCTGGCAAGCCGTGGTGCTGCTTCAGGCCGTGGAACTGAAAACATGTAAAAACCTGTAAGTGGTTTCACTCTGGACAGTGCAATGGAGATTTAAATCCAGGGGCCAAGAGTACACAGAGAATAGAATTCCATCATGCAAAATGAAAGGAAAATCACTGGGTGGATTTAAAAACTAGGGCCAAGGCTGTGTGCGTCTGAGGACAAAGATGCACACAGATGCTCTCTGCGTGCTTTGGTGTGTGCTATTCTTTGAAGATATGCCATAACTTTGCATTTCCTGACTTCAGTAGATTGGAAAAAACCCTGGCAGGTTCCCAAACTGAAATATATGCAGAAATAACACACATAGCAATACCAGAGCAAGGAGAAAAAAAAAATAAAAATCAGCATCTGAAATAACCTCATGCTTCAGGGTGTAAACTGATCAAATATGGGGTTCAAGAAAGAATTTTCCCTCCCTCTTTTTCCCCCAGTCCTTATGTAATATTCCAGCCCACAAATGGCTGGATGTAGTATGTTTTCCATTCTTCATGCTCTGAATCATCAGGTAACTAACCACTGCTTGAGGCAGTGTACTAGACCAGCGAGCTGAATGGTTTGTTCCACTATGGCAGCAAGAATAGTATTTTAATATGGTTTCATTTCCTTTGGTTTATTATTTTGTTATGTAGCACTAAGGGAGTGATAACTGGACTGCTATAGTTGCTCATGTGAACATGTATTGAGACTGGCTTGGATCTGAAGAATGCATGCTGTCTTGTTTTGTCAGTCATGTGCAAGTGATGCAGAGGGTCTCACTCAATTCTCTCTTTTTCATCTGTGAGTAATGCCTATGCTTGTGTTGGTCCCGTGCCCAAGGTCAATTCTTGCCCTCCAGAAGTGCCTGCCACTATTATCTTTTGGGAAAAGTACTGTTTGAAATAAATTCTGTTTAAAATTTTGCTCTTGCATGCACACTCCCAGTCTAATAGAAAGGGTTATCCTGTATAGGAAACAGGAGTACAGATTGCCCACAGATTGTATATTTGTGCTCTTCATATAATGGTATTCTGTTCTAGAAAGGAGTCCTGTGGCATCTTGTGGAAGTGACTCCTATTGGATTCAGTGCAAAGGTTATGAATATGCAACCACACAACTGGCTATTCTACCTTTCATTTCCCTACAGAAATGCAACAGGTTCATAGAGGTGCTGTCTTAATCTGCAGTAGCTGGAATATTGTAGCATGGATATTTCTACCCTGACAACTACATGCTAAGGGGCATATCCCTCCAGGACAGAAATAGAATGAGCTATTTGACACAGGTTAATAGCAAATTTTACTGTCAGTGTCCATATCATGTGTGGCTAAAGAGAGCATTTCAGTCTCTTGGCATTTCAGTCTTGCTGCAAAGTCTTTTGAAATAAAGAAATCACATTTGTGCTTGGGTCACACTTTAAGACAGGCTGTGGTTATTCATGCTTTACTTCTCTGTGAAAGTCAAGATTTTCATGTTCCTCCTTTTCCACTCACTAGGGAGAAGATGTAATATAATCCTGTAAACTAAACAGAGGAAGTAGGACTCATGGATAGCTATTTCATATTTAGCAAACACCAGGAGCCTTTACTGTGCTTTAAAGGAGCTGAGTCAATGAAAGCTGGTGGGATGTGGAACTACCCATAAGGAACAGTTCTGGTATCCTACAGAGAAGCACTGAATCACTCTGCCCTTTGGAGTTGCCTGTGGATATCTATAGGACAAACTGCCAACAGGTAGCAATGTAACTCCAGGGTTGATCTTTAATAAGATCAGTATGCAGCACAGTAGAGTGGGGACTCATGTTCTGAATGATCCTTGTTGATCTTAAGTAGACAAGTAGCTACTGATAGCCAGAGGGAACAACACCACCACCACTTCCTCAGTGCTTGGATTGTACTATCAGAACATTTTGCTTCCTTTACTTGACTGAATGCTGCTATGGAACTGAGATAATTTTCTTGTTCCTCCATCTGCCAGGTTCTTGGACCTATCTTTTAAGTATAAATGTGGAAATCTCTTTAAAGAGACACCATTTTCTTCTGGAATGTATCTCAAGGCTTTTGGTGATAGTGATGATATGACCATGTATGGGGCTAGCTACCATTAGAAAGTTATGAGAGCAAATTCGATTTTAAACCTTTTGAAGTTGATCAGACGATTTTTATTGATTTCAAAGAGCCCTTGCTCTTGCCCAAAGGTGATGATGGTAGAGCAGAAAAGAGAAAGCATATGTATATGAAAAACTAATCCACACAGCCCCAGGTGGTAAATTTTTCCTGCTAGAATGTTGCACAGTAAAGAACCTTGGCGTGTTTTGAAATAGCAATTGCATCTCTAAAAGTGGTACCAAGACATATACTTCTTATAACTGCTTACAAATGGAAATGATGGGGTACCAAAAAAAAAGCAAAAACACAGCTGCTTATAATAGCAGCACATTTGTACACTCCTCCAGAAAATGTTGAATAATTTTAAATTTCTTAAAAGGGTGTTCCTGTAATCACGCAAGGCTCATTCAAGGACTTTCACCATATATCACTTCACCTTCAGACCTCAGTTTCCTCATCTCTTAGATGGGACTACTGATACTTATAGGCTTATAGCTAAGCTCAGCTTCCAAATACAAAACAAAAAAGTCTTATTAGTCTAAATTTATCATCACTTGCCTCAGCAGGATTATACCACAAGACCATTTTACTCTTCAAGTACTGATTAACGTTAATGGAATGAACAATCTAAAAGTTTCTCTAGGTAGAGTTCAGACTGCAGTTTGGGAGGGTTCTGTTTCAGTTTTTGCTTTAGCATCTCTTCTACATAACACTTAAGTGGCTTTCACAGCAAGTGAAAGGTGTCATACTGTACAGTAGCAAAGAAACTATAGAAAGAGAGATGCAAATAGGCAGAGCATAATAGAGATCAAATATCAAATTAGTTTTCTGAGCTGGTATTTGTCTGAGATGAGACACTTCTAGAAGGTATTTTGAAGTTAGGAGGGAAGATGTTTCACATGCCTGGGAAAACATTCCAGCTGGAAGGGGTTAGTGCAAAATGAAACAGGATGTGGACAAGATGCTGTTTCACTCCTGTTTTAGTTAAATAGAGTCAAAGTCTGAACACAGCAGGGGGCTGTGGGCTAGGAGTGTGTCTGTAAGAGACCTCTATGTCAGGCTTGATTCAAACCCTCTTTAGGCACAGCTGAGAGACTGGAAAACCACTTTCCAAATGGGGACTTACATGACAGATAGTTACATCCTGGGTGTGGATATAATATATCATGGACAGAAAAGTACAGGGATTGTCTTTTGCCAGGGACTTATACAACCACATCTGTAGTTCCCAACTGTTTTCTGCCTGACCCCCCCCTCGGAGGGGCTTTCTATCCAAGAGTGTAAAAATTACAGAACGCCCCCAAACTGCAGTCTGAACTCTACCTAGAGAAGCTTTTAGATTGTTCATTCCATAAATATCTCTTACAGGCTGTCTGACGTCAGAGGATTTGGAGAGAGAGGCTGGTTTGAAAGTGAAAACAGCAGCAGTTCCAGTCTCATTACAAAAGCAGTGCCAGAGAGAGGAGCAGCACAGGCATTTCTATGTGGATTACGGGACTGCAGAACAGAGGATCCACGCAGAGACGCAGATACTACAGTGTAAGTGCAGCTGCTGCAGAAAATCTTTTCTAGTTTTTGCTTGTTTTCAAGAACAAATCCCTGCAAGTATGGCTTGATATTCTTTTTTGTTTGTTTGTTTGTTTTTTTGTTTTTGTTTTTGTTTCCTTCTCTGAAATATCCTGAAGCCAGCTTGGCAGCATACAAGATTCAGGTTTAGCTTGATTGCATCTCCCAAAGGTATGCAGAGAGGCTGACAGTGCAGGCATTTGCACTCTTCTGTATGTGGATGGAGGTGACAGGGGATGAGAGAGGTCTAAGAGAGAGAGAAGGGGAAGGTCATATCTTTGGAAGACTATGAAAGTAACTGAAATTCAGCTAGTTCATGTTCTGGTAGCAGGAAAGCAAAATCCCAAATAAGCCTTAGGCAAAACCCAACTTCCTTAGGCAACTCCTCAATGTGGCATTTCTTTTTTAACTCTTTAATCCCCTGCCATCCTGTGCAGCAAGCAGTTCTTCTTTCCTTTTGAGGATGATGGGCAATTTCTTGGCCCCTGACAATGAAGTCCTATCCCACTCTGTGTGCCAGGCTACTGATAATAACACATCCTAACACAAGTATGGGGATTCACTTGGCTAAATCTGACTAATTTATCACCTTGAGCCTGTACTAACTTGATACTAAGGGCTTTCCAAAGAACCCACTGCTTCCAGAGGAGAGGTGTCTCTCACATCCAAAACCTAGCTGTAACAGGATCATACATGAAAAAGTCAGCTACCACAAGGAGAATCTCCCTGTGTAAAACTTGCAGAGGTACTGATACAGACACATAGTCCAAGTCCCAAGTAAAATTCTTAGTAATGTTTTTTAAACCTCAACAGTCCAGAGATTCCCAAACCTACTCTATAAGTAGGTGTTGTTTGCAGTGGAGCATAAAGCTGTATTTATTTCCAACAAAATTCTGTGCTGCATTCATTTAATTAACCTTACCTCCCCCACCTCACACCTGGATGTGCCTTCTTCATTCCTCAAGCAGAGATGGGAGCAGTTCTGGGGACAGCTGCCTCCACAGCTGTCATCTTCATTGGCATCTTCTGTAATGAGACCCATGACAGAAACAGCTTGCTTCCTCAAGTGTGTGGAACAGTTTGATGCCTCCTGTGTGAAGCTGACATACTTAGCAAGCACTTGTAACTGTAGAAAGCTCTTTGCCAGCAGGACCATTGTTGGCCTGTGCAGTTGCTGGAAGGAGAGATGATGCCCTTGAGCATAAACACAAAGCTGGGCTGTGGAGCAGGAGCCATGTGAATTGCACAGTACAATGCACCATGCTGTTAGCAATTGGCTCCAGCCAACAAGCTGTCACAAGAAAGGCTGCAAGTCAAGGTTCCCTGCGTTGAGCTGTTCTGGTAATGGAGTAAGTCTGCAAATACTTTTCCTTTTGAGGGTGGCAGAGTGGTTGTTGGGTTGTTGGGGCAGGGAGAAGGAAATAAAGGAGGAAAAGTGACGACTGGGAGGAGGGAGTTTTACAGGGATCTCCACTGCAAAATGAAATTGAGCACGTGTAGTCAGCTGTGCTGAAAGTAACTGCAGGTTGATGTAACAACTGTGCTGGCTAATGTAATAAAGGCAGATGTTCAAGGTCTAATTCCCACTAAGAGATGCCATGCCATGCCGTGCCATGCCAAGCATGAGCAGAAGAAAAAACAACTGTGCTGACTGCATGGTGTGAGGGAGCATGTGATCTCAAATGCACATCCTTCAGGGATGTACTTTGGAAGTGAAGTCTCCAGACTTGGAAGGAATCGTATTGGGATCTGAGCTGCTTTACGGTGACATATTAGAATTCTTTTCCTCTCCCCAGTTTATTTCTCATCAGATTTTGTTTTCAGTAGCCTAGCAGCTCCTTTTCAAGAACCTGATTTATTTTCTTAACAATATTGACTAGAAATGTAAAACTAAAGAAAAATCCTTAAGGAATGTAGTAACTTGTTAGAAACCTATATGCCCCAATAAGAACTTGAGAGCTGTCACAGCCAAGATAAGTGTCTGGGAGCCACAAATACTTTTTATCTGTTTCAGCAGTTGGTCTGTATGAAGTGCATTGGGCAATACAGGATGAATATATAGAGAACTGCTGAAAGCTGAGGGGGTGAGAAAAGGAGCTAAGGAGGAGATAATTCCGTATTTGGGGTGTTCTAATCTGACTGCTTCTCTTCTGTCTCATTAGTCCTCTCTCTGTCCTCCAGCTCAGCATCCCACTAAGTAAGCAACACTACCTGTAGGGGTTTGCAAGTCTGGAAATTCCTTGTGGGCTGTTGTGTTTCAACAGGAAAGTTGCACACTGAGTGGAAAGAAGGGAGGAGAAATGGGGAAGGAGATACTGATCTGACAGGAGATAAATTTAGTTCTAATGAGAATGCATGGATTTTCTCTCAGCACCTCTCATCAGAGTTTGGATGAGGTTATACCAGCTGGGAAATTGCTAGTTCTACTACTGGTGGACACTGACCCTGGAAGCAAGAGAAACAAACACAATATGGACAAGGCAGACAGCTTTTCACTGTTGGACCTTATGACAGTCACAGTGCAACCCTAAGGTTTTAAAAGTCTATATTATATGTTATGAAGTGTAGTCTCATGGTTTCACAGAGCTGAGCAAGCGAATTCCCTGGATATCCTAGTGGCTTTACAACAACTTGTCTGCTGCTATCGCTGCTGTTTATTTTAGTTGTGCTCCTTATGTGTAATTCTGTTCATCTTGAAATCAGTCACAAAAAGTTTTCTCACTAAGTCCACCATCCGTGGTGTGCACTGACTGTACTTCATTGGCAGGAAAGCTCAGCAAGAGTTGAGCAGCATCTTGAAGGCATCTCCCACATAGTTTGGTTTCACTCCATCTGCTTTAGTTGACATAAAATTCCCCCAGGGTCCAATGGAATCCCAGAAACCCATCTAGTCCCTCCAGGCCAGCCATCTGACTTAGAGATTGAGCAATCAGGGGACACTATTTCCTGACACTTAGGGGAAAGATGTGTGGGAGGTTTGGCTTTCAGCACTTTAATTGCTGTGAATTTTCAAACCTGGGTCAGTCCTATGGAGAACTGACCCTCTTTCCCTTCCCTGCCCCTGCAGCCCCCAGGCAAGCACAGCATGTTCCTAAATTAAAAGAAAGCTGACTGCTCTGATTTTCATTGGATGAAAGAGTTTACATGTATTTTCCCATGCTTTTTGTTTTGTTGGTTATTGACAGGGGTGTCTTGTGTGGCTTTTCCTTTTACCAGTTTTTCTCCCTAATATCACACTCCTTTAAACTGAGGCATGTGCAGAAAAGTGGTGGGTTTCAGTATATCCGTTAATATGCAGTTGGTCTGATTAATTTCTCATATTTCTGCAATTTCACTTAACAGTGAAGTTACTTCTTTTTGGCACAACTCTGAGTCATTATCAGGCAGAGGACTTGTTATCTTCCAAGCTCTGTGTAGGTATTAAATTTCATTACACTATGTCAATTATTTAAATGGGATTTAAATCAGCCACTGAAAATAGGTATGAAGGATCCAGTGTAGCTTTCACAAATATGTCCCAGCTGAGGATTTAGCCCACTGTCCTCATACTGATAGTGAGTGACCTGAGTGAGACACAGAGAGTGCAAATCTTCTCGCATCTGTACTAGTCAAAGTTTTCTGTACCTCTGTGTTGTTCAAGAACTTATTTCATGCTTCAATTATAAGTCCAAGTAGCATCAGAATTTGCTCCAGAGAAACTGAGTCCCAAATTGTTCAAACCTGTAATTTTGGCTCTTTATTTTTAGTGTCTTTCAAGACACCAAGACACTCAAAAGTTGAGACAGCCAAAATTATAAGCTGTTTCTGAAATGCTGGCCAATGGACTTGAGCAAATCTACACAGTGCATTTGATTCTTCTCACATACTTTTTACAGCAGTGTAGCTCTCTGAAGGTCAGTGGAGCTACTGCTGTTTTACAGCAGTAGAAGTCACAGAGGAATGTGTCCCATGTTGCCGGAAGCTCCCATGACCTTTGCTATGTCAGTCCTGTATTCATGTTCTGTTTTTCTTGACATGTCCAGAATGTACCCAGCTTTGATTTGCTGAGAACTACATAGCCACATGTCCATGAACACATCACACCCTGAGCAGTGCTATTGGTAGTGTAGCCTCAAGCTGGCTTAGTGCTGTGTGTTAAATGTGTACTTGATAATGCTCAAACAGGCTTTTCCCTCCCTGAGGCTTTGTGTCTGGTTTGTTTGCTGCCCCAAATTAATACACCATGTTAGATTTATGTTTTCAGTTTTCCACATGGTATTTCAGCGCTTGAGATTTCGGCCTCTCTGGTGATCTCTATGGTATAAGATAATGTCTTCTAATAGTAGATGTTTTCTAGACTTGGGACAACATGGACTAACAAACCTGACCAGGAAAAGTTTGGGGGTTTTGGATTTAGTAAAAGAGTTATTCTGAGAGTATGGCAGGCTTATACCAGTTATAAGGTTTGTCTGGAGTTAGAAATTAAAGACCTAAGGTAGAAAGAAGGAAGTAGATAACAAAGGAAGGAGATCAGAAGGCTTGCTGGAATTCAAGGAGTGGGACCAGGAGATCAGAAGGATGTGTTTAGACTGCGAGAAAATGGAATTAGAGGTAACCTTGAGTAACCAAGAAAAACTTTGGCAACAAGAGAGGAATAAGCTTCTTCCCTGAATAACAAATACTTGCTGACTTCCCAGTAATAATCACTGAAGTTGGTATTTCTATTCATGAGCTTTTAAGTTCATATTTGCTTTTGCTGAAGAGTATTTTTCTCTTCACTTTGTCCCAAGATGACTTAAATCCAGGCAATATATGTGCCAGCCCAGCTCTTCTTTGAACTGGGGACAAAGCTGATTTGTGAGACCCAACAACTCTATTCTGTCTCCTTAGTATATTTCTTTTTTAAAGGATGCATAAACAAGGACTCATTTTTACTGATATAGCTTTTATTATTCAAGGCAGTGAACAGGCCTGACCTGGGGGGCTTTGCATTTGTTTGCTCCTTGGAGGGGCAATGTTTTAACTGTTTAAAGAATTGAATTACTGAGCTCTGAAGTCCTAAGAGATGGTAACTTTCACAGTCCCCTGATCATCTTTAAATAATGTGGTCAGGGCCAATTTAACTTCTTAAGATCTGATCTGAAGATGTGTTCTTGGGACACTTTCATAAACTAAATACACAAACACACACACACAATGGAGAAGGAACATTTCTGCCAAGGAGCACAATCCAGGTTGGATTTATTGTGAAGAAGTCATGCAAGAATACATTTCAAGGGCTTAATATCACATGACAATATTCTCTTCTCCTAAGACAAAGCTGTGGGAAGAAATGAAAAATCTTGGAGGACAGGTCTGCTGGTAACTATTAAACATGATAATCTGGCTGTACTCCCATCTCCAAGTCCTAAACAACTAAAAAGATTGAGGAGGGGTAGGATTAGATTATATATGGTATTTTTATATCCTTTCTCTAACCATCTGCAGCTGACCATTACTTGGAGATAGAGTACTGGTTTAGATGGACTTCTGACTCTTTTTAGTCACTTTTGTATTCCTGTGGTCTTCGAGAAAGAAAACACTCTGAAGATCCTCTAATGTTTCAGCTATTCTGCAGAGTAGAAACAGTCATGTATGTAAAATGTGGGCTGAAGAACCTGACCAGTTGCATCACAAACCTCTGGAAACTTATTCACATTTTGGAGTTAAGTATCAACAATACATGTGAAGAAACTACACCTTTATTTTTAGTGTTGTGTCTGTCTTCTGGATATTGAAAAAAGGGATCAGCATCTCTCCTTATCCAGTGGTTGAAAAGTGGTTTACAAGCAGTGACAATTTTTTTTTTGTGGAAAAGATTTAATTTACTAGCCCCCTCCAGTTATTTTTTTTAAATGTTTTGTCTTTTCTTTCGTATTTAAATATTTCTCTAAATCTAAACATTTGTAACAGGCTTATTTATCAATAGTATGATTATAGCTGATATTTTCATAACTAACAAATATTTTGGTTCTTCCATTTTCCAGGAAAGCTCTGTGCTTTAAAAATAAAAAAAAAATTAGGCTATTTTAAAATGTTTCATTCTGGTCTTGAAAAATCATTAATCTCATTGCATGTTCTCAGTCCTGTACTGACTGCCATCTGTTTTCTTTCAAACCTCCAGAAGGCTGTGACAGAAATACGTGGGAATTCCATGTTGTTCTGCATCAGCCTGCCAATTCTGCTTCTTGCCTTGTCAGGTTGAAGTGAACAACCTTTTCAAGAAGGAATGAAACAACTGTAGAAGTGTACAAGCATCTTTGTTTCTGCTGAGCTTTGCGTAGAAGTTTCCTGGACTCCTCTAGAGGTGTAATGTGATTTCCCTCTAACATGAAGCTATTTTTCCCCCAAGTATGTTACAACAGTCCAGTCCCTCTAAAAACATGTAATCAATAAGTCATTGGCCTATAATACAGCAAATTCTGTACTTTCCACTGGTGTAAGATCAAATGCTAAATGGTGTGGGTATTTTATGACCAATAGGCGGATTGTTTCTGATAGAGCTGGGTCAATGTCAATGGACTGTTCCTATTCACCCAGTAGGAATTAAATTATGAGAATCTTTTATTGTCTGCAATCATATACTATATAAACATGTGAGGATAAATCACCAATGTGTGGTTGATAGAGTTAGCAATTTATTCTTTGTGTTCAATGTTTTCCTTTGGAAAATTCCAAGCACTTTACCAAA
>JAWWLV010000121.1:29307891-29319831 GCA_035041135.1 Platyrinchus mystaceus | reverse complement strand
CTATCTATCTATCTATCTATCTATCTATCTATCTATCTATCTATCTATCTATCTATCCATCCATCCATCCATCTATCTATTTGCTTGCTTGTAAAGGAATGCCCCAGGCTGCATGGATGTATAAGCTTTATTTTCTAGGTTTCCTGTTCCATCTCTGTGACCCTAAATCCATGAGCTCTTTAGGTTCCTATATTTGTTGCCTTTGGAATTTTAAAGCTTATCACCAGCATTTTGGAGGCTTGTTTCTAGGGCTGGATTCTGCTATTTAATGTGGATCATATGCACTGCATCTCATGACACTAACAGGATGAGGAATAATGAGCCCTGTAGCCTCAGTGAAGCTCATGGAGAAATTCACTCACGGGTGTTGTAGAAGCAGTTTTCTCAGTTCTGTGATACTTAGAAGCAGTCTAGAAAGTCTCCATGTAGAATAAGATGCCCTGCTGGGTTTGTTTAGCATCTCTGGGCTTCAGTTATATCTGAGCGTCCCGTGAAGTTTCAGAGTCACAGCAAATGTTGTACTGCTCCCAGGCAAATGTACTCAGCCTGGAATTTGTTCATCAGTCATTGTGCATGGCTCTTGAAACACCAAGCTCACTCTTACATATTCACTGAGCAGAGACATAGTAATCACTGCATTATATTAGCGTCTGTGTATCTGACACACCCAGTGATTTGTTTGCAGACTTTCCCACACCCTCAGAGTTGCCACTTCTTAGTTTGGGTCATTTTTACCATGGCTGTGTCAGATGTCATTTTCCCTCCAGATATTTTTGGGTGTAGCTGATTGCAGCAGGGAGAGAGGACAACACAAGTCTGCCTTTTACAGCTCACCTGTGTTGTGTCATTAGAGAGCATTAAAGCAATCAGGCAGTTGGACTAGCTGATCATTGGAGGTGCCTTCAACTGAACTGTTCTAACTCTGTTTCTATTCTATTCTACTCCTGCTTATGGGAGGTGTTTTTTCAGTTTGGTTTGGTTCACAGTTTTTACTAAGTACCTTCTATCCATATGTTCACATCAGTTCATTTCTTTTGTCCTCCTTTCCTTATCCCGGAGAGGAATGTCATAGTCATAGTCCCGAGGATCTAATATGGGCCTTATTAGACCTGACCACATTGACCCACTGGGCCAACACAGGTCTTTTATTTTTTTACTGCCATTTAGAATCAGTAGGAGAATTTTGTTAGACTTAAACTTTATTTGATCTGTCTGATGTGTCAAAAGTCTGTGTGGTTATATTTATTAGTATTTTATGATTTTTTTTTTGCCTTGCTTGACCTGTGTCAGCTATTGGAAGTTTTCTACTGTAAAATATGTCAAAGGTGACTAAATGGCTTCTTGTCCTGCTTGCTTTGCTAATTGTGCTAAGCCAAGCAGTATCTATTGGAAGGGCTTTGTCAACTCAAGGAAACTAATGAGTTGTAGGTAGGAGCTTTGCTGCTGGTTTGGCCAATAATTAATTACAGGATGCAGACTTCACAGGTCCCAAAAGTTAAGCAAACTCCATCTTGCTTAATACTTGGATAAGATACCAAAAGCTATACAAAGCAGTGCTAATCATTTAGAGGTGTGTGTCAATTTTGATTCAGGTTTAAGATCAAAATCTGAGGAATTTGATATTATAAGATATCAGAGTTTCTTGTCTGTGTTCCACAGTGCATTTGAGCACTAAACTAGTAATCTTTGAAGAAAGAATTCAAGAGTTTGGACTATTAAAAAACATAACTTATGAAATAAAGTAACAGTTTGGGTCAGTACTTTATCTTGTTCAGTTATATGCATATTCTCACATACTTATAATTAGGTATGCTAAGAATGGGACACAGTCCAATATGGCTTTGATTTTTAGTTTCTCTATGTTTTATGGATGCTTGTTTCTGACTCAAACCAGATGCTGAATAAGCTGTCCTCTTCCAAAAAATTGTTAATATAGGTGGTCTCTTGGACTTCCCAGTTCTGTGTCTGGGAGTTGTGTTATACTGGTACAATTACAAGATCACATTTACAAAAATATTTCTTATCTGTTGATGGTTCAGTTTTTGTGTTGAAAGTTTATATAATTTATGATGTTACTTAAAACACCTCAGCTCAAACAGATTTTGGCTTTCACCTGTAGGGCTTTTTTTTTTTTTTTTTTCCCAGAATTGGTGACCATCCACATCAGCAGTTGACTTCAAAAACAGTTGTGGGTGCAAAGACCCTGTCACTGGACCAAGGTCACAGTGATGTTCAGGATCAGAGCTTCAAAGGGCGGTTTCTGCCTCCAAGTACATAAACACACATGACAAACCGGCAGAAACTTCTGAGCTGTGAAAGCATCTTGTATAGCTGCACCTTCAGAAATGAGTCTTGTCTTTCATAATAAGATTTAAACAGCTACCTTTTTATAATGATAATATCTATTGGACCTGTGCAGTCACAGTAACTACCAGGGGAGTAGGAATTATTGTACACTACTGAAGGCATCTTTTTCCACTGCAGTGACTGTTTTTAAAATATCACAGCTTGGGAATTGCTTGGAATACTCCTCTTATGTTGGTTTGGCACTGATCTACCTGGTTGCAAAGTGTGAGCCAGTGCTTCTTCATTTTCTTTCCCACTTACCACGACTGGCTCTGTACCAGACATGGGTGAACAATGCAGCAAGCCCTGCTCTTTTTCTTTTTTCTTTTTTTTTTTTTTTTTTGTATCCACTGCAATAAGTTTAAGGTTTCCTAGAAAACTCAACAGCTATAGAAAGCAGCATATTGGAATGGCACCACAGACCATTTCTTTCTTATAATGTCAGCTGAATTGGCTAGGGACTTCTGGCTGCACCTTTTCACAAAACTAGTAATTTCCCTGAGCTCTCATTAGCACACTCTGGTGATTGGGGTGCACCATGCTGAGCAAAACCTCTACATACTTCAGGAATAATGTAATCTAGTTTTTTGTCTGAGGTTTAAGCATGATTTTACTAATGGCGATTTAGAAAGAAACAGAAGCAAGGCTGGAGAAGTGGACTAAATATTTTTCTCATTTAGCTGAGTTGTCTAAGCACTGGCGACTAAGATGAGCTTATGCAGTCTGAGTCAGGCATTATTATGCTTCTTTTAGAGAGTACAGAGTCAGAAACATGAATCGTCTTGCCCATGACCACGCAGAAATGCACACCTAGTGTCAGCATTACAGTTTTGTTACTCAGAAGTGCACAGATGTTCAGCATGTATTGTACTTCTTCCCATCCCTAAGTGCCATAAAGACTGCTTGCAAGGGGTCAGGTGCATACTCTTTATTATCTTGATGACTTTCATGAGTATGGTTTTTCTCTTTTATTGTGACTTTCTTTTTAGTATAAAAGTCATTGTCAGTAAATTAATGCATTTCAACATGCACATTTTCATCATCACTGTAAAAATACAGTTCCACAAGTCTGAAAATTTTTGTACATGTAGAACTTTCTGTTCTTGGCCCTCCTGGGTAAACCAGTACACACTGGTGAAAAGTGAGAGAGGACACATGAAGATTGAAAGAAATTTGCCTGGCCCTAGCAAATCACAACACTGCAAATGAGAGGACAATCAATTTAAATGAAACCAGTAAGTTCTAAAGGTTTAGAAAACTTCAGGCTGATGCTGAGGCTGAGACTTGCTTCCTGTTTCTTAACAATTTATAAATGCCTTTGTCTCTCTCTAGATGTTGGGCATAACTGTTTGTGTCAACTTCCCTATGTCCCTGTGTAGGATCTGCAGGCCCTTTCCTTTAAAGCCTTTGGAATTTACATAACCCTGCAATTGTAGCAATGCAAAATGTGGCTCTGGTTACAATAACAAGGGTTTAGGGAGCGCTCGGAGAGATTGTAGCGGTAAAGGCATAAAAGCAAAACATAACAAAACTCTACATGTTGTTTTAATTTTCAGCAGCCACGTGAGAACTGTCCTGCAGTTCCTGTCTATAAATAAATCTCTGCCGTCATAGGAAGACAAAAACCAAAACAGTTCACATTCCTCCCAAATTTTCTTAAGGTTATAAAAAGTAAAGGAATGGTAAATATTTCAAATGCAGAGTGTGTCTTTGCTAAGGAATGTCAAATTATTACTCAAGGGGGCTGATATTTGCATCAAGTGAAGAAATTTGGCATTCTCTCTTTTCCTGCTCCATCTCCTCCAGCTCTTTTGAGAAAATCACTTAGGAGTGCATATACATAATGTGCCAGGCCATGCTGCTTAGAACTCCATGCACTCACCGCTTTTCTGTCAGCTGAGGCAGGAATTGTCTTTGAAATGAATGAGGATTGCACAGAAGCATGCCTGTTGCTTCTTGTCAGATGTTAACATCCTGGTTCTCTTGCATGGTATGTTAGGAAGGTGGAAACAAGGATCACTTCATTGCATAGTGAGATGCTGTGGTACTGAAAGATGCAGATGCGAATGCAGAATCAAACAGACTATGTCCAATACCGAAAGTAATACTATAGAAATAAGCAGGCCTGCTTGATAAGTAAGATTATAGTTGTTACATTTAGCTTTGGTCACCTGTTAAAATCCAGTTTGTTCATCATAATGAAAAAATGGTGCGGTTACAAGTGTCATAGGCTACCTTACATTTAGACTCAGGCATGAGAAGATGTAATGCCATGTGAATTGCATGACTAAGGATAGCTCTTTAGGGAGCAGAGAGCCCCAAGGTAATCAGGACCATGTGAGAGTTTCTGCACATTAATGAGTTGAAAAGGTTTTGTAGAAATTCTTTCTAGGAAGGTAGAGGTCCAAGTCTACCATGTGTAAGTGTGGTGAAGTCACAGTCAGCAAGACTGGAGACTGAAAAAGAAATATCAATGCCCACAAACTGAGAAGGAACTGTGGTATGCAGGGAAACTGCTTTAAGTTGACCCTGAGCAATGGTATTGCTTTAAATGGGCATGAAGTCTCCCAGAACAGGATATCTGTGTATTTCTGAGTGTTTCATGGAAATCACAGAAAGGAAAAACTGCAGCAGAGGAGGAGCTCGATGTTGCTGTGAAATAGTTCTTCAATGATAGCATCTGCTTGACACTACTTCATCATGGTGATGGACCATGAGCTAATTGAGAGCTTGTAGATAATAAAGCAGATCAATGCTTTGGTGGATGTCTGTTATATATCAGAAGAATGAGTAGAGGACACGTTCTTTAGGCAACTAGAGGAGGCTCATGACCTCCTCAATGTCTGCTGGAAGAGCAGTAGAGCAGGGCACAAGAAACCCAGGAGGTTTCTGGAGTGCTGACAGCTTCTGATAACACAGATAATGGTTGAGCTGAAGATAGGAGTTGCTCTGGCATTTACAAACAAGGAAGAATGGTTTGGGTGTGTGAAAATCAAGGGTAGCTTCCTCTACAGTGACCATGGGATGGTAGAGTTCAGGATCCTGAGAGGAGGGAGCAATACAGAAACCAGGATCACAACCTTGGACTTCAGGAGAGCAGACTGTGGCCTGATCTGGGACCTCCTTGAAAGAATCCCACAATACATGGCCCTGGAGAGAGGAGAGGTCCATGAGAGCCAAATGATTGTCAAGGATCACATCTTCCAAGCTCAAGTTCATCCTGATGAGCAGGAAATGAAACAAAGTTACTTACACCTACCTGTGTAGGTAAACAAAGAGCTTCTGACTAAACTCAAACATAAAAAGAAAGTTTATAAGGGGTGGAAGTATGGTCAGCTGACCTGGAAGGAATATAGAGACCCTATCTGAATATGTGTGGATGGGATAAGGAAAACCAAGACTTACCTGGCTTTGAATCTCCTAAGGGACATGAAGGACAACAAAAAGTGTGTTTAAAGGGAGATCAACTGCAAAAGAAAGAAGAAGATAAAAAACCCCACACCTTTGAATGGTCTAAGGAACCTGGTGGCAAAGGACATGAAAAAGGATGTGATATTCAAGTAGTTTTCTCTGTGATCTTTACTGGAAGTACTCACCTTGAGAAATCCCAGGCCTCTCAGACCAGCAGCAAAGAATGGAGCAAGGAAGACTCACCCTTGATTGATGAGGATTGGGTTAAGGAATATTTAGCTAAACTGTACAAATAAACAAATATGTCCCTGGTACATGATGGGATACACTCACAAATGCTGAGGCAACTGTCTAATGTCATTGTGAAGCCACTCTTGATTGGCTTTGAAAGGTTATAGCCAGGGGGTAGAGGTTTCTGAGGTCTGAAAGAAAACAATTGTCGTTTTTATCTTCAAGAGGGATGAGAAGGATGATCTGGACAGGGTAGACAGCCTCATCTCAATTCCTAGGAAGGTGATGGAACAAACAATCTTATAAATCATTTCCAAATATATGAAGGACAAGGAGGTGACCAGGAGTAGTCAGCATGAATCCATAAGGAGAAATCATGCCTGACCATCCTATCAGCTTTCTATGATGAGATAATTGGCTTGCTGGATATGGGGAAAGCAGTAGCTGCTGTTTATTTTGTCTTCAGAAAAGCTTTTGACACTTTTGCATAATGTCCTCGTTGGCAAACTGATGAAGTGTGAGCTAGATAAGTGGTCAGTGACATGGCTTAGTAGCTGGCTGAGCTGCTGGGCTTTAAAGGTTGTGGTCAGCAGCAAATGGATCAGCAGCAGGCCACACAAAGAAAGTATCCCAGGGTCAGTACTGGGATCCAAAACTGTTTAGCATCTTTATTAATGGCCTGGATGATAGTACCAAGTGTACCTCAGCAGCTTTGAATACAACATAAAACTGGGAAGAAAAATTAATAGATAGATGGTCATACTGCTCTCTGGAGGTACCTCAATAGGAATCGCACACAATTCAACAAACTAAAATGTCAAGTCTTTTTCCTGAGGAGGAAAAACCTCATGCATCAGTACAGGCTGCGACCAACCTACTGGAAAAATGTTTTGTGCTAAAGGACCTGGAGTTCTGGTAGGCAACAATTTGAACATGATTCTGGCCTCTGGACTGTATTAAGAAAAAGATTGCCAACAAGTTAAAATAGGTGATCCTTCCTCTCTGTTTTGTGAACACATCTGGAGTGCTGTGCCCAGTTCTGGGGTTCCACAGTGCAAGAGAGTGATGGACATGTAACAGAGAGTGCAACGAAGGCACACAAAGATGATTAAAGGGCTGGTATATCTGACATATGAGGAGAGACTGAGAGACCTGGGATCGCTTATCAATTTGTATGAATACTTGAGGGGGGCGGGGGGGGGAGTAAAGAAGAGGGAGCCAGATGCTTCCCTGTGGTGCCCAGTGGCAGGATGAGAGTTCATGGGCACAAGCTGAAACATAGAAAATGCCATTTAAACAAAAGAAAAAACTTACAATGTGTGAGTGATCAAAAAACTGGAACAAGTTGCTCAGGGAGATTGTGGAGGCTCCATGTGTAGAGATACTCAAAGTCTGACTGGATGGAGTTCCAGGTAACCTCCTCTTGTTGAACCCCTCTTTGGGCACTGGGTTTGGAGCAGATGATTGCCAGAAGTCTTTTCCAACCTCAACTGTTCTGTGCTCTGTCATACCTTAATCTATTTTTTTTTTCTAATGGTTGAGTCAAAGCAGCTCAATAACTGTGATCATAGTTAGCACTTAACTATTTTGGGCCAAGTGCTATTAGGATTTACTGTCCAATATCCTCTTAAAATAGGTCATTCCAGAACAAAAATCAGGAATTGTGGTGAAAAGTTTTTTGGGGGGAAGGGGGAGTGGCAGAATTGCTTCCTGCGCTATATGCAATTTGAGGTTGGATAGAGGAATTCACTCTCTTATGTTTCTAATGTGGTATCTTTCACTAGTATCAAATTCTTGCAGAAGAAAAAAAACAATAGAGGGTCTGAATTTGGCCAATGTTGACAGACCTGTGTTAAACTTGATATTGTTACTTCAGTGGAAAATGGGGTTAATGAAGAGAAAATGAAGCCCTGTTTTTCTCTTATCCCCATACAGTGTCTATGAATAACCTTAAGGCACACATGGAGGAACTGACAATTCTAATGATGTTTCTCTTAAAACAGCTTAGTTAAGTACCATGGGAAGCAAACAAGGAAAAGGTCGCTTT
Source organism: Platyrinchus mystaceus (assembly GCA_035041135.1). Lineage (NCBI taxonomy): Eukaryota > Metazoa > Chordata > Aves > Passeriformes > Tyrannidae > Platyrinchus > Platyrinchus mystaceus. The sequence goes on along the minus strand of JAWWLV010000121.1, from coordinate 29,311,796 downwards.
AATGGTATTTCCTAAAACGACAGTACAGCAGCATTTGTGGCATGTCCTAGAGCACAATCATTTGGCTTTAATAAAAAATAATGAAAAAACCCAACAACAAGAAAATTAGCTGAATGATAAAAGCAAATAATTCGTAACAGATTTCCTCCTAAATCCTGGAAGTCATCTGTCTAGAGCAGCTGATAGAAAAAATACAAAGCCAATAGTTCTGTACCAGCTGAAACCCATCTTTTATACGTTAATCACACTCTGTGCAGAAAAATTTGTTTCTTTTTCTTTATCAGTGATCACTTATGATCCCTATACTCAAGCTTAATGTGTAGAGTAATAAATCAACAATTTGTCTGCAATGCAGATGCAGTCAGTTTGAAGATATAAAGGTACATGTGAGATATTCATATTGGGATTGATTGTAGAGTGTATTAAGAGCACTGCTGAGTACTTAAGTAAAGAATCACAGAATCACAGACTATACTGAGTTGAAAGGGACCCACAAGGATCATTGAGTCCAGCTCCTGGCCCTGCACAGGACCATCCCAAGAGTCACACCATGTGCCTGAGAGTATCATCCAGATGCTTCTTGAACTCTGTCAGGCTATGTGCTGTGTACCACTGCTCTGAGGAGTGTGTTCCAGTGCCCAATAACCCTTTGGGTGAGGAACCTTTTTCTAATATCCAACCTAAACCTCCCCTGACACAACTTCAGCCCATTCCCTGGGGTCCTGTCACTGGTCACCATAGAGAAGAGATCAGGAGCCTTTAAATGTTTTCCTGCCTCTGTTATGCCCAAATACTATCTACTACCTGCATCCTCTCTAGCTTAGTGTCAAGCATGCGCTTCAAATTATCCTGGTGTAAAACAAATTTTCATCTGGACACTGGAAGACCAGCCCTGTATTGAAGTTAAAAGAGACCATACCAGAACCTCTGTACATGGTTCTTCTGTAATTTCTTTTGAAAGTGAAAAAGCATTGAAGATGCCTTTCATATTGATAGAAAGCTAAAAGGACGTATTTATTTGCAATTGTTTCTCCAAAAGATCATCTCTTCTGTCAACTCAGCTGTACTAACTCATCTGAAGTGTGCACTTCCTACATGGTGAGGATCTGAACTGAACAGAGACCTACAGAGAGACAAAGAAGGGCAAGTCAGAAACTATGCAGATCATCTGTGTTAATTCTGATTTGCATATAGGGAATAGTAGAAGGATGGAATTTTAGCTATCATTTCTTTTTTCTTAAGCATGTATGATGTTATCTGCATTCAACAGGCAAGAGGAATCTTCTGCCTATTGCCAAGTGGTAAGGAGGTTTTTCAACTTTAGAGCAAGATTACAGCAAACAGGGCCTCACTATCCTCAGTTATGGATAAACAAGGTGTGTTTAGAAGCAACAGATATGCTAATGGCATAAAAATTGTAACCTCATACCCCATCTCTTTACCCCATCACCATTTCAACAGAATAGAACTTTGTGCTACAAGTGTTAGTCACACTGTTACTGTCTGAGTATATTAACTTGGTTTTGGTTATAATTGTAGTCTAAACTGGAGGCATTTCTTGTAAGTTAGTAAATAGGCTTATTGGAAATGGTAGTTTAGTAATGTTCTTGATTTTATGCTCTATTTTTCATCTATCTTTATTCTATTCTTCATTCTTCCAGTGTGACCGACAATTAGAAGAAAACTTGGTGTCAGCATCTTTCTCCTTGGTGCAATTTAGGATCCCTCAGTGTTTTAATCTATTAAGAACTTGTGCATTCGATTTGTGCATGAAGGCTAATTACATCTAGTGTCTCATGATTTTCAGTGTCCTTTCTATTTCTCTTGTAGTGCCTGCAACAGTCATTTACAAAGAAAAAATAATGTGAAACCTTTTCTTCCCATGATATTTTCACTTTACAGGATCTGAAATGCGGAGAAGTCCTTTTAATCTACAGATTCCAACTCTGCAGCAGTCTTTGCATGAGTGCAATGTGAGTGTAAAGTGTGGCTGAATTAAGAATAGTCATACTTCTGAGGCACTGAGCAGCAAGTTTCCTGTAGTTGTCTTCATAGGCATGATGCTCTCCCTCTGTCAATATCCTAAATGGTTTCCACAACTGTTAGAGACTCACAGACAACCAATACAGAAAATACAAGTGCTAAACTTTGGATTCTGTTACGTGAAATGAAATATGATGTTTTGCTCACAGCTCCAGTTCTCTATGTATGAATATGTATTCAAGAGGAACAGATTTACTCCCCATAATTTTAAAACAGTATCATTTTACATCTTAGAAGTCTTCTGGAAAACTGACTAATTCATTTTTGATTAGCTACATCCCTCTAGACAACAAGTTTCTGCATGTGCAGTGGTTTAAGAGCAAACAAAGGTTTTAGGAGCCCAGTCTCATCACATGAACATCTTTCATAGAATCAGGGCCACTACCTACTTAAATATGTGTTGCTCTCTTGGCACACACCAAGCCTCCCTCTGGCTCAGACTACCACGACAGAATTAAACCTTGCAGAATCTGGGTGTGCCCCTCTTCTGTCAACTGCTTCACAGAGAAAGCAATGTATTTTTTGTCTCCAGAGCAACTCAGTCTTTCTGGTAATCACACATGTACTACTTAGCACCTCACTGGAGCATGGGTGCTCTACATTCCCAGTAAACTGAACCCTCTTGCCAAGTACAACAAAGATGGCTTACATCTTTTTTCTCTGCTGTCCTCACCCTTGCAGTCAAGCAGAGTTCCAAGAAAGCAATTCAGCATCCTTTGCACAGAAATAAGGAGCCACCTTTCCGTAGGAACATTGTCCCATTTCCAGGACTCCTGAGCTTACAGGAAGTCCTGTAAAGAAGGTCAAGTATTCTCCAGGAAAATGTGTGTCACAAAATAAGACAGATTCAATGTGATGGAAGTTCTGTCTAAGAAAAATCAGGGCAGCTTAAGAGTAGCGTAATGAAGGGAAGGAAAAAAACCCCGGAACAACACATTAAAAACCAAACCAAAACACCAAAGCCCCCAAATCCAGAATAAAGAGCCTGGCCATCAAATACTGAAACTAAATGTCATTTGCAATTAATTGCTATAATAAGGTCAACTGTCTTCCTAATTGATTTCAGCTTCTTACTAAGGGATCAGTGGTGATGATTAGTTTGCATTTAAACTTCAGAGAACATGAATAATCAGAGTTTAGCAAGCCACACCAACAGTAACTAATCCTTCTGGCTCTTCTGCAAAGAATAAACAGTAAGCAAATGTTGTCCTCTGCCCAGCATCAGAGATGGAGCCAAGACTTGTTCCTCCAGCTACCTTTTTCCACTGAGATGCTACAAAACACTTAGAAGCATGCAGAACTGGCAATATTGAAGCAATTTTCAAAGGAAGTGAGTTTCCTAGCTAGAATGGGAACAGTGTGATAGCTGTCCCCAGTTCTGTAAAGAGGAGGATATTTAGCTGGAGCTCCCTGCCTGCTAAGCAGCTGTTTCAGGATCCATTGGTAACCAATTATCATTTACAAAATCCCAAGGCTGTTCTAAGTTGGCATCAGAGTTTTCACACACCTCCATCAGCTTATAAACCACAAAGTTACAAGGGCAGTTTAAAAACTGACATTCTTCTCTTTGGTTTTGTGCTAACCAGATGTCAACCAGAGTGAAGGATCTGGCCTAGACCCTGTATCAGAATAAGAATTGGAATTAGCCTTTCCCTTTGCCTTTCCCTGATTGACATTTTTTTGATTTTCCTGGAAGTCACTGAGATCTCAGTGTTCATAACTAAAGACTGACTTTACTTCTGACTGTATTAATGCCCTATTCTTGGTTGGAACACGACATGTTGATCTAGATCATTGCTAATTAAATGATGGTCAATACAACATCAGGCATTCCCTAACCACTTTGAAAACTTAAAAAACTT
>JAWWLV010000121.1:29255435-29307791 GCA_035041135.1 Platyrinchus mystaceus | reverse complement strand
CAGACTGTTATTGGAATAACTGCCTGGGGACAAGCTCACTCCAGTTCCCTTAGTTTGGATATTTAGTAAATTTAGACAACAACATTTGTTTTACTAATGTTTGTAATACAGATCACCTGTCTGCATACTGCACCTTTCTGTAAGGTGACCATTTGCTAGAACATAGATTAAAAAAAAAAAAATTCTTTGGAAGATGAGAGGACATATGCAGAATAGAAGGAAGCATAAAAAATGATGGGGATAGCAGAGAAAGATTCCATTTTAAAAATTAGTGCCCTCTCTTTTGCTAACTGAAGTTCAGCTTAACAGTTGTTTTTCTAAAGCTCTTGTCTGTACAAAATATCACTAAGAATTTCAAAACAGTCATAAGGCGTTAGGTGTGAACACAACCCAAGTTTCTTCAAGGCAGGCAAATGAAGACATGGTGAAGTTGGGGGCTACAAATGTTTACAGTTGTCAGGGACAACTTTAATTGCTGACAGATGATCAGCATTTTGGTGGCAGGAAATTTAATCTAATTCTGGCTGGTTCTGTCTTCCTTGCCTTCAGGGATGTGACTTGAGTTGGGCTGTTATCTGAAAACAAAGGTACTTCGAAGCTTTTTGAGAAATACTAACCAAAACTAAAGGGAAAAAGTTTCACATCTTTTTTTTTTTTTCCTATTTTACCCTTCCATTGGAGTAAAGCTGACTTTCACTTTCTAAAAGCTTATAAGCGTCTCCTTTTTGAAGAGTAAATATCTTTTACTCTTTCCATAGCTGTTATTGAAGATGCAGCAATACTGATGTTTTTTTTCTTTCAGGCTGGCATGTTCCCTTGTCAGCAGACAATTTATGCAGACCACTCACTAAATCTTAACCAATAAAGGGGTGAGTATTATAATGGGCTTGAAAAGCCAATGAAAGAGAAGGAGCTGTGAACAGGGAAAACACAGGGAAATGGGTAAAAATTGAAATGTGCTGCCTCCAGGAAAGTCCAAACCAGCATCTTACATCTTATTATGATGTATACAGATTTTAATGTAGTTGTAGTAGTAAATTCTGTGGTGTGGGCCATTTTATAAAATGGAAACCAAATATTTTTATCTAAGAAAAATTGGTAGAAATAGTTTGATAGATAGTACATTGACTTAGGGTATTGTCAAGAAATTATCTTCATGCTGAATGCTTAAGTGCACAATTCTTGCAGATCTGATAAGGTTTAGTTTCTAGGAACCAATTTATTTACTTTAAACAATACTTTTTTTTAATTGAGAAAATAAATTCACCAAAAATACATGTTTGTGCTGGGTTTGTAGAGGCAGCTAACTAAAACATATTTTTTCGCAGTGTCAGGAATGCTGCAGAAAAAGAAAGACACCAGCAACATTAGATTCAAAATAACAGCAATAAGTTCTGCCACATTTTCAGTCAAATATCTCTATGAATACTCATGTGTAAGTGCATACATGCATGCACAGGTGTGTGCATGCATTATGATTCGTCAAGTGCAAAACAATCTGGTGGCATTAACAGTTTTAGTGTTTAATTAATAATGAATGTTATTTCAGATGAACAGATGTCCAGATCCCTAAAGTTCCAAGCAAGCTCTTAAAACCAACACGTTAAAGATGTTGGTTAGGATTGAAAAACTTTAATATGAAACTTTAACCCGACTTAGAGCATAGTTCCATTCTTATTCATCTGGCAGTCAGTGGGAGTGGAATCCAGCCCTTAGATCTGATGGTGTGGTTTGATCCAAAAGATAAAAATAATTTTAGAAAAATTATATCAACTAAATGAATGTACATGTATTTCTATTGTATTCACTATATATGCTTCATTTCAGCCCCTCAAAAACAGGACACAATTTCCTGTGGTTTTTTGATAAGTATAGTGATGGTTCCAACACAGTTTTACATCCGGTGTCAGTGTATAGTAGTACTACTGCTCTGCATGTCACACTCAAGAGATGCTGCAAACATTGTGTGGCATTTCAGAGACCAGGGGACATGTAGAAAAAAACCTCTGTAGAGAGGGTATGAAAGTCTTGCTGGTTCTGTACCCTGTGGTGACTGAGCTGCAGACCCTGTGGCTGCACTGGGTGGTGGTGTCAGGCAAGGCATGCAGCCAAGTGCACAGAGCCATGGTGTTTAATCTCATTGTCAGATGGAGCAGGCAGCCTGGCACTGTGTCTCCTCTCACAATGGCCATTTTTGTTGTTAGACTAATATATCCGTGTCCTTTTGTTTTGACAAGGGATCTAACAAACAGTTTATATCTCCAGAGGTGGAGCAACATCTCAGAGAAGCTTTTGCTTCTGCCTTCTGAAAGGAATCTGCTTTTGAGCAGCAAATAGTCTATTTGGCCCTTTCCCCCTTATCTTTTCACTCCTTACTATTCTGGGCCCTTATACAGAGCTTTTTGGTTTTGACCTTGGTCTTCGCTACCTAAAAATGCTTGTTAAAATAGGCAGGTGATTTCTTTAATCATTTTATTCTTAAATTCAGAAGGAGCTGCCTTTGTAGGTATGTTTGTGCTGTCTTGGAAAGTAGACCTTATGTGATGCACTGTTTAGAAATACAAATGCAGCTTTTTCTTTCTTGGCAACTCTGGCACGACTTCTGGCTTTTCTCTCCCCTGTAAGCTAGGACACCAAAATAGCTCCTATTAAATGTCCCTTCTTGTCCAAGGGGATTACTCTGCAGAATCAAACATTTTTGCAAACTGCAACATTTCAGTTCTCACTACGGTATCTCCAGTTCAGTATTTCATAATAAAATGCTGGCTTCCTTGTCAGCTTTCATCCCAAGCCGTTACTAATGCAAGTAGAAATATGCACCAGAGTTTAATGTACCTTTTTTTATTGGGGAAACAAAGTCACAGAAAGAACCAGCGATTTACCTAGTTTCATTTACTGATGACTAAATATCAAAGCATGCAGCAAAATTTGAATTCTATGTCCTTTATTTTATTTAATATACTGCACATTTTTCCTACAGCCAGTAATAGAAACCAGGAATTGTGCTGTAACCATGAGACAATGCTCTGTCAATGGAACATCCAGATGCTGCGGTGAGAGGGGGCCAGCTTTCACATGGGATTATGAGGAGAGTAAGGAGCAACATATGTAAGGAACAGCAGATATTCCTTTTTTATCTTAACATTTATGGTGATTAGATCATTCTTCCAGTGGCACAAACCTGTTTCCTGCTAGGCACTTTCTGGTGTTTTGCATGTTCTTGTTTTGTGTGTGCAGAGCAATGGAGCATCACTGTAGCTCCCTCCAGCCCCGGTTTCTCTCCATCATTGGTGTCTTTGCCATTCAATTCCCCATCCACTGCAGTACCTTACACTGTGGTCTCATAGACAGATTCTTCCTGTTTTGAACTTATCCTAATAACCTTAGCTAAGGTATCAAATGGATGACCAGCCTTGTCTTCAAGATGGGTGCTTTGTTAACTTTTAACTAATGGACAAGGGCCTTGGTTATATTGTATCATAATAAATGGTTCACTGTGCTGAGGTGAGAAGGGAGATAGCCTTGGACATGTGAGCCGGCCTAACCCTTGTCCCGTGGCCTCATGCTGCAAGTTAGTTTCTAGGGCTGCGTACAGTTCTCTGGCTCCAGAACCTTAGCTAGAGGAAGGAGACAGATGGAAGAGAAAGGATCAGTTTATCCTTCCCAGGTCTCCTTTCAGTTCTTCTTTCCTCTTCCAATAAGCAGCTGAGAGGATACAGGGGATAAGGGGAGGATCAAGACAGTTAGATGGAGCTCAAAAGGTAGAAATCAGCTACCGAAGTACCTGGCAGAAGGGGGAAATAGGGAGTAAATGGGGAAGGACTTGGGGGATGAGATGAAAAAAGTGATGGAAAGAGATGTGAGTGGAAAATGAGGATTAATAGGATAACATATATGTGTGAATGGAGGGGAGGACTGATGGAATTGTAAGATCTCTTCTACTGTGCATCACATGTAGTTTGCATGTATAAATCACATAAAACTTTCCCAGGCTTTATGCTGAATAAGGCAGGAGTATAGTACAGCTCATGCTAGAGGAACGCTGATGGGTCCCTGTGGTTTAATACAAGGCTAATAGTGCTGAACATTATAATTTAGTAATGTGGCCAAATGGCTGCTTTGCTTATGGGGCAGAAGGTATACATGCTAGTAGTTAGCGGGTACCTACTCAGCCTGTTTGTGATGGGCCATTATCATTAAAAGGGCTGGATTGCTTTGTGGCCATGTTCTTCTTCATAGGACCGAGGAAAGAGAGAGACATCATGGCTTGCTAGCAGTTTGTAGCCATTCTGTACTTACTGTGCATTGGTGTAAACTCAGGCAGAGAGGTCAGGACAGTGGTGACTTGGCCTCATCTTGTTTGGTTTGGCCTGCCAATTTGAAGACAGTATTTTTCCCCTGTAACTTGCTTTCTCTAGATGTGTCACTAAAGATACATGTATTCATGTGTATATATGACTTTGCCTTGTGATATGTGTTGATTTGTGTTGTCATCATGAGAGTTCAGTTATTGTAATGAAAACAAATGACTTACACATACAGAGAGCAAACCATATATTTCCATGAGTTAAAAAAAAGAGAGATACTTTGCAGATGGTATTACTATCTCTGAATTTCAGTGTTTCTGTTTAACAGAGAATGTGGTTTCTTCCACTGCAGACAGCAACACACAGGAGGCAGACAACTCCCCCATATTAATCTAGCTATTAATATCAGGTATAGTTGAAAGTGAAGTCAGAAAACAGAACACATGCTAGAAACAGTGGTTTACACAGGATTAAAGCTATCTAGAGAAAGGGTGCAGAGGAAAAATTAGGAAATGAGGGCTTTTTATTTAGTTATATCATATCCTCTCTATTACAGGGAATAAAATCTCTTAAGGTCAAACTCTGCCAAATGCCCGGCGATATCCCTGATCCCAGTGCTGCTGCATACCATGGGCTGTTGACAGTGTCACAGTGTAAGGCAAGGAGCGGGAGGCTGGAGTGGGCGCACTGCACCCCACGGGGGTCCCAGCGCCCACGGCCCGGGGAACGGGGCAGCCCCCGACGCCTCCTGCCCCACCGGCGTTGCGGAGGGTGCGAAGTAAGCAAAAATTAAAACCCGCAACACCTGAAAGCCTTGCAAGGAATTCTGTGTAGAAGAGTGTTGTTCTTGCTCCCGAGGCGCGTAGGAAGCCGTCTCGCACGGCGATGGCTATCGGGGGGTGGCGGCCGTGAGCCCCCCCTGTCCCCCCTGCCGCGCCGGCCCGAGCAGCGCCGCTCGCTCCCGGCTCCGTGCGCTCCTGCCAGGCCGGGGCTGGTCCCTTTAAGAAAGCACAGCACAGTAGCAGGGGCCGGCCCTGCCTCCCGCAGCCTGCAGCGCTGGAGCGGGGCTGGGGAATGGGAAGCAGTTCCTGGTCTGGGTCCGAGGGAGCGCACGTAGCAGCAGCAGCCGCTGCCGCCGCAGCAGGAGCAGCAGCAGGCACCCCGGCTCCACTCGCCCAGCAGCATCCAACGTGGGGATCAGAGTTCTCCCTGGCTCCCTGACACGGGATGGACGTTCCTGAGCACTGAGCTCAGCCGCTGTAAAAAGCAAGTAGGAAAATATACAGCTGGATAAAATTGGTAAGTCAAACTAAAGTCACATCCTGCTCCTTGGGCTGCAGTTTTCCAGTTTCTTAATTTGTAATGTTCTTCGCAAACCTTTTTTTTTTTTTTTTTTTTTTTTTTTTTTTTTTTGGTCTTCTAAGTAAGAGCAGCTGGGAAAACATGGAGGCAATATAAAAGTGTAAAAAAACTTTGAGGATTTGTCAGTGTTTGTGCTCCTATTTTTTAAAATCCTCTTTCCACATTGACGCTTTGCTGCGGGAGTGAGGAAGGAGAAACTAGCAAGTGCTTTTGCATGGGGGGGGACAGAAAGCTAGTACGAGCTGTAATTGGCTTTTCTCGCGGAGATGATTAAAGGGGGGAAATTTGAAACAAAAACAAAACAAAAGAAAACAAGAAAACCCACCCCAAACTTTCAAGAGTCTTGAAGTGACTTGTCCCTTACTTTTCCAGAGTAAAAACAAGTCTCATGTTGAAGAGTTTTAAAACGCACTGAGATTTGTGCAACAGAAATAAGGAACTTTTTAAAACTGTGTTATCAGTGTGAATCTGGGTGCCAAAGTATTGCCGGGCAAATGTTGTATATGTATGTTTAAATTTAACTAAATCCATCGGCAGCCCTGGGAGGGCAGAGGCACGAGATGCCATTTCCCCTTGCAATGGACAGAGGGCGCTGTTGCTGCACCTGGCATCAGCCTCCCAGAAATGGGGAGCTGGTAAAAATTCAAGAGAAACACCGAGTAGAGGCAAGATGTTTTATGCAATTAAGCTAGAAATTGTTCACACGTGCAGAAAGCTACAGTGCATAACATCCAGTTGTAGTGGTCAGTGTTTTGAGTTTTTGTTCCCTTAAGTTTTGGGACAGTTCAGTTTTTTTGTTTGATTGTTTTTAAAGAGATTATCTGAACTATAAAGAGAAATATATGAGAGCCTGGTCATGACCCTGTTATCTTTTCTGGAGTGTGTTTTGGGATCAGCCTGGGTCAAAAAGGGAAGCGAAAGTGTGGACTATCTTGATGGAAATGTTGCTTCAGTAATGATGTGGGAAATGAGGAGGAACTGTCACTCAATGTTGATCAAATTGCAGGCTGGAGTTAGACATTTGACATGAGAACTTATCCTTTGTATCCAGTACAGATGTGTGGCAGAGGCTAGAGATCTACACGCTGAATATGACTGGTAAACCCTAATGACTGAATTGCATATTGCCAAGTAGTTTTGGGTAAGGGGGAGGGTCATGTCCAGGCATCTTTCCTCATAGAAATCCCAATACCACTACAGGTACAGGAGGCTGATAGTTGTGCCATATTTTACCCACATATAACAAAGAGAATATACAGCAATAAGATGTCCTTATCTTTGTGTGTGTCTACCTGCTTATGCATAACCTGGTGTGTGTAATAATATTCAGCTGCTCTGTGGAATAGGAATTTGGGTTTCCTTAATTCAAAGGCTTTTAAAGGAATGAATATATTATTTTAACTAGTGCAGTTCTCTTGTGAGTAGAGAATGATCAGAGTTGCGGATTTTCCCTCTGATGCAGCCTCTGTTAGAACTTGATGTTTCTGTTGTGACCTGGTGCTTTGGTTGTGCCTCGAACAAGATGTTTCTGTCTGACTGTGTTCCTGTTACTTACAAATCACTTGCAGTGGAGTGGAAAGATTTGCAGGTTTTGAGTCCTTAATGTGAGACATGCTGGGCAAAGCAGATTAAAAGAACTGAATGACCATATGGAACGCAGTCATTCTGACTTCCAATTATTATGCCTCATTGAAAAGTTTAGAGTTCTACTACCTCTGCTGAATCAGTGGAGTGTGTGTAGCGAAGTCAACTTTAATTCCTGCAAGGGACAGTTAAACAGTTATTATGGGGCAGTGCATCCTTGTGATCTTAGTAGTTTTTCAGGAAAAAAGATAGCCATTTCTTTATACCCCTTAAGGTTCATTAGACATCCAGGTATGAATGGCCCTTTGAAATGATTTACTAGATCAGAGAAAGGATTTCCCTCTTCAATTCCTCTCTGAAGTAGCAAGCATTAGTCAGGTGTCTGACTGCTGCCCCAGCAACTTACTGAGGAATCTCCTTGACTTCCCTTCCAGCAGACTGCTTGATGGGACTACTCAGCTGTCCACTGTGTGAGGTGCAGACATGCTGAACCCCTGTGCAGTGGAGCAAGTACACTGAGAGTGATAGAACTATCAGACATTCCGAGACACATCTGAGCCTAGCAGATGCTTGCCTTGGTAGGGAGCTAATTTATGCATTCAGAGTGTGTCTCCTCCACCATCACTGATGTTCAGTTAAGCTTTTAGCTTTTCCTCACTATTTGTCTGAATTACTTGTTTAATATGGTAGTTGAAGTTGTTTCAGTTTAATTATCTTACTTGCCTATATTTCAAGTTATAATCTTTGCTTCACAAATGGAGGAGACTGTTTGATATGCCTGATCTTTTTACTGTGTTTTTGGAAATTCACTTTTGTATGTGTTTTATTTTGCTCCCAAGTGTTTTGCTTTGAGTTACTTTGTACCTGAGAGTCAACAATGTAAGTCTGTCTGTGGCTGATGTTGAGGTCACACAGTTAAGTCCTGCAGAGTTCCCAAACCTATAGCTTAATATGACATGTGTGTGTGATATTTCAAGTGTAAAGAAATACTCCCCCTATATTTATGCCAAATTAAAGAAACTGAGCTTCCTTGAGTAGCTTTTTTCATTAGAGACCACTAATCTTTTTTCCTGCCAGTAGATACTTAAAATGTTGGCAGTGCTATAAATTCTGTGCCTGTCATTGCAGCACTTGTCTACTACTTGCTTACACTGACAGTAACTCTGTTAAGTGAATCTATCTAGAGCAAGACTCATGGTTACTTAACAAATTTCTGACAGTTTGGTTTCTAATATAATTTATTTTGGTCACTGTTTGGAGGGCTTCAGGTTCTTGTTGCTAATTCATCTTTGAGCATCTTATCATAGTCTACTTGATGAAGCCTACTGCAAAATCCTTTCTCTTAGAATGTTTCTGGCTTCACATAGTGGCAGTTACCACAGGTTATGAAGGCTTGTGATACCTCTGTGCAGCTAGTGCTGACTCTTCCAGGGAGTCTACATCAGATCTGTCAATGCTCATGTGGATAAGCATCCTCCACAGAATTAATTTATTTTCATCTTCACATAGGTACATCAGTCATCTTGTGTCTGAGACAAGTGATGACTAAGCAGTTTCTTTTCTTATATGTAATTCCAAATTCTTTTTTTCTTAGTCAGATTCATCTGAATCCTTGAAAAAACATCAGTCTCTCTTTAATCTCAATCTATTATTGACAGTATTATTTCTTAAACAATAATGAACAAGAAGCCTTTAAAAAAACTTTTAGGCACTCTACCCGTTTAGTTACACTAACAAAAACATAGTAGTGACCTAATATATCATTATCACATTTAAATACTGCATTGACCTTGCTAGCCGGTAAATCAAAGCAATGGTGAAATCCCTTTTGTTCTCCTTGCTACACCCTGAAACCTGTGAAATAATCTCCTGAGCACTTAGCAAAAGTATATATCTAGTTGATGTGTTTTGTGTCTTTTGGGGAAAAGAGGTAGGAATTTTTATATCCCTAGGGACAAAATAAGGCCCTGCTGAGATCTCCTCCCACCTCCTTTTTTTATAATCAGATAAATGCAGGAGACTATGGATTGTAAAGTTTTTATCTGAGAAGAAAAAAAAAAAACAACTGGCAGCTGTCACTACTGTTATTTAGTAAGGGCTGCACTTCTCAGTGCCTTCATTGGAAAGAATAAGTTTTATATTCAGGGCCGTTTCTTACTATCTTGTCAAATTGTTCCTTTGAGGAGGGGGTGGGTTGTGGCGTGTAACTGCTTCACAGTGCAACTGCTGACTTTTGAAGTGGAGCACAGAGTAAAAGCAGTTCTGAAGTCTTCTTCTGCATCACTTTTGGTTTCCTGCTGTCACACATTGTTCTGTTTGAGAAACATGACATGGTATGACATGTGAGTGGGCAGATGGAGAGTCAAATAATGAACTGTCTTTTATGCCATGTTGTGTATAATGCAATACCCAGGGACAGCAGGTAGGCTAATGGCACTCTTTGCAACTGCCTTTTCCAATTCTTTTCACTTGTGCTTCCCTTTTTTTTTCCACTGGGCATTTTGTTGTTTAGCCAATATGATATGTTACCCAGAGTGTGTGTCTAGCTCTGCAGGCCTCTTTCTAGATAGATCGAGATGTACCTGTAACTTTACCTACATCTGTTTATTAACTGGCATGATCATATGGCTCTGTTTATTTTGAAATCATTGGAAAGCACATGAAGAAACACTGTAATTTTATTTCTCCACAAGAATCTTTTCCAGTAGCTGATGAAACCCATGCTCATGCCAAATGAAAAGCTCTTGTGTTATCATTTTCAGTTAATTAAAAAAATAAACACCAAATCTCTTACAGCAGTGGTTTTATAAATACTTTGTGTGTATTTGAGCATGTATGTGCATGCCTACACCAGTGCTTCACTCTCATATTGGCATCTTGTGCCTTTGACAGCAGACTGGGAATTATTCTACACTTTCAGGTTCAGGACTTGATGCAGGAATACAGGGGCAGATGAAGGAGTTTGTTTTAGTACATCTTACAATAGCTGAAAAAGACACAAAATAAAGTAAAAACTTTAATGTCTGCATCATGATGGAAACGTTTTTGTTGGTTGGGTGTTTTTTTCTGTTTTCCTTGTGGGTTTTGTGTTTGGTTGTTGTTGAGTGGTTTTTTTGTTTTGGTTTGGTTTGGTTTTTTTAAGAAAACATGCAAAAGGCTCTATTTTTGTCTTCTCTAGGCAAGCAAATATTTTTTCTGGAAATTTGTTACTTTATTAAAATGAACAGTTACTTGATTAAATGTGCCAAATCTGTGTGTGCCAAAAGGCAGGAAGCTGGGTTTGCTGGAATAGAAAGGTGCACTGGCAGCTGGGGCTGAACTACCTTTTGGCACCCACATCTATTTATTAAGTGCAGATCTCAGTAAGCTGAAGGATTATTGTCTTCAAAAAATCTTGGACAGCTTCATTGGTGAATTAGATTTTTTTTGCTTTCCTTTTAAGAAGGTAAAGTTAATTTAGTTTGGGTGAAAGCTGTTAAACTGACAGACCTGGAACACTGCAGTCCCTTTGTTCAGTCATAGAATAAGTGATACCTTGGACCATGGCTGAGTTAGCTCCTCCAGTGCTGCTCTCTAGCTGTGTGTTTTGGTCATCAGGAGGATCAAAACCAAAGTTTAGCATCTTTCTGTTCAACTTCATTTTTTTGGCCAGCATTGTCAGATTGCCAACTAAGGGCTGCCTAGTTAGATTTGGGATGACTTCTTCTTGAATCTGTTTAGGTTGTTTTGGCAGAAGTCCTTGTGATCTTTTTGTTTCAAGGGACAAATACTATTGTTGCAAACTCCCTCACTTATCAGGACAGCCTTGATCAATTAATTTCACCCGAACAGCAATCAAATGGGAATGTTTTTTGTTCATTGTCCAGAATGAATTAAGCCTAGTGACCTGGTGGAAGGACATACTGTATTCCATTACCAGCCCTGTGAACCATTCAATTGTGCGATGGGGTGTTTCAGTATTCTACTTACATTATACAAGTCTTGTGCTTTTAGGCTCTGCATTCTTTTCCTGACTCAGAGGCCCTTTGGAAAGTTGCATGTGGGCTTTTACATTAAGTTCATCTAGAAATAAAAGACTGTGAAATGCAGATGCTTTCTTTCAGACTGGAAGGTAGGACAGAGGAACTATGTGTGAAAGGGGCACAGAGGTCCTTGTAGTAGCTGCAAAGATATGTATTAATGTAGCACAGACTAAACCTCTTGGCAGGATATTGTATTTAAAAAAGAGATACTGTTTTTAAACAGTATGCAAACTTTGTATTCTTATGTTTGTATATATGTTTTCTTCCCCCTTTTCCTGAAATTTAAACAATAACTGTCTTTTAATCATATTCTCTAGAAAAAAAATATGTTTTATTTCTGTCTACAGAGAACTTGATCATAAAAGTATATATTTGTACTGGAAGCTGTTTTTCAGTCTTTGTGCTGGTTATTTTTTAATGACACACTACTCAGGTTATAGAGTGAAACTTGGCCAGGTAGTTCCAACTTCCTGTTTCTTGTTCACTTCCCTAACAGTTCTTTCATCGTCTAATACCGTACAGTGCTTAGATTAGAAGCCCTTCTGGGATTTATTTACAGTGAAAAACCTTTTAATTATTTTTTTTTTCACTTAAAAAGATATCCAAGTACAAACAATGAGTTCTAGTTATATTAGGTTTTAGTCAATAATGTTGTGGTTTTGCCAGCCACCCAATGTCATGTTTAAGGTGGCTGACTTCTAGGTGAAATTAAAATGGCAACATGAAAACATACTTCAAACAAGTTATTTTTCCCTGTTTCATTTATATTTTCAAGGCACCTTAGTTAGCTGAAAAGAAGGCAACTACTTCAGTGCTTCCACTTTGAGCACTATAGGGAGAACAGGAACGTGTGACTGCGAGGGTTTGGAGACTTATGCTCATGCTTGCTACTTTGACTTCCTTCATGTCCCAAGGCACAGTCAGTTAAAATAGCTCAGAGTTACATTTTTCAATTTCTCGGCCTGAGAACAAAATGACATGAATAGTCAGGCATCTAATGTGTGAAATTCTTGAGGAAAATATAGCATCTTGTACCTCAGAAATATTTGAACTCTCTTGAAAGTCTTGTCTTTCATCTTTACTTGGTTATTAACAAAAGTAATTTCATATTTCAAAAGAACTTGTTGACCTGCATAAGGTTCTGTAAGATGTTTTAATTAAGAAAAACAGTTTTTTAATGCCCTTGCATGTTTTAACATTATTTCTTTGGGAACCAGAGCAAAGATCAACAGGATTGGGGTTCTAGTACAGGGTGCTTGCTATATGGCTGGTTTTACAATCCAACCATTAAGTTGTGACTTTTTCCTTCTGAACTTTTACTTAATTTACAAACCATTTTTGATTCCAAAAATGTGCTAGACTAACATGGGGCCAGTGCAGTATTCTCAGCACTCAGAATGTCTTGAGCAACAGCAGTCACAGGGAGCTGTGAGTTACCAAATAGATCTAGTGACTCTGCTTCTGAGGACCATTTTGTATGGAGCACAGATGAAAAAACAACAGAACAAACCAGTACCACCAAAAGAACTTTCTGCATTAAACATTTATGTTCCCTTCTTTTTTCTCAAATGCAAGAGATCAGATATGGTAAACAGTCTTGGTGTGTGTGGAGAGGGTTGGATAGCTACTGCTGTACGACAGTATGTAGTAAATGATGTGTATTTATGAATATATATTTTGATGAATAATGGATACTTGTAGGTACGAGAGTGATTGTTGCTTTGTAGTTGCACAGTTTGAAGGACCTGAGCTGGATTTGATTCTACATATGGCTCTGTGTGTGGAAGGGATCTACATGAAGTTATCATGCTACTTGCTTTATTGAGCCCCTTATCCCAGTGTCTGAAACTGTGATTTGTTATGCTGTGATATGATCCGAAATAGAACCACAACTCACTGTAGCGGGTTCTTTCAATCCCCTGGGAATGTTTGTCTGGCTTAAATTCATGAAACTGAAAAGTGTAATACAGAACTGCAGCTTATCGTGAAACTGAAATGTGTAATATGGAGCTGCAGCTTATAGATCAACACTGACTCCACTTGTGGGAATGAATGAATACCTCATGTTTGATGTGCTACAGGAGAGTTCACAGATGACTTCTTATGTTACAGTGCTGTATTTTTCATGCCTTTTCAGCTTCATGGGTTTAGCTTTTTTCCTGTGTGTAGAATAGGGTGGAATTATCATGGGCTTTTCAGTATAGAAACAGAATTCTCCCTTCTGACTCTTTTTAATGCTTTCTGAGACTTCTTTCCAATCAAATTTCAATCAAGTCTGAAAAAGACAGGTGATTATTTCTATACCCATCCATACATTTCACAGCTAAAAAACTTCTTTGTTTCACTTGGATTCTTTGTGGATGATTTTCTGTGTTAATTTTCTCACTTATCTACCTCTTTTTACAGTTCCTTTGAAAACTTTAACCCCTGAATGCAGGTCTGTGAAGATAATTTCTCATGATGTAGTCAAATGATTGCATGATAGGTGGGAGAGTTCACCTTCATACTGGTCTTTGCAGGTGGTCATGAATATCACAGAACTTTATTCATGTTTCAGTCTTGTCTTATGATCCAAATTTTTACCTGAAAATACATAAGTACCTACAGGTGAATAAATGCCACTCAAAAAAGCTTCCATAAATTTACTTACTAAAGAAAACAGACTCACCTGTATTCTATCTGCCTCACTAATATTCCAGTTCTATTGTACCTTGTCTGTTTTCGCTTTATTCATCTATCCTGTCTTGGCTCAGCATAGGATGAGGTATGCAAGACTGAAAGAGCCCTCCCGAGTCACGGAGTACAGCATTTCTGTAATTGCAGGAAATTATGTTGCAGGATTCCCTTAGTAAATTTATCAATCTCTGTCTCAAAATTAAACAGCTTTTGCTCCTGTTGCTTCCTATTGGGAAGCCATTCAAGAACCTCACTCCTCTGATGTTTAGAAATCTGCTTCTAATTTCCAAACTAAATTTGTTCATAGCCAGTTCATGCCCATTTGGTTTTGTGCCAACACTGGTCACTAACTTTAATAGTTCTTCCCCTTTCTTATAATCCTCCTGCGATCTAAGAGAATTCTTGACTTTCTCTCCTTTTGTTTTACCCTAAAAGGGAAGATATTTGAAATTGTGCTTCTCTTCATTATGTTCTTTATTATCAGTGTCACTGCACCTTGGTTTGGTAAAACCTTTAGACTTGAGAGCTCTTTAGTCTTTCCAGTCATTTCTCAGACAGAAGCAGGAAAAGGTGGCTGTTTGCATGTTCCTAGATAGACAAAGAGTATGTGTAACGTTTTGTTAACTCTGAGACCAGGAGGGTGAGATGGAAAGAAAGAGAAAGTGGCTTGCATGTTTCTGCATCTGTAAAAAGCTTAAACTGGGGACTTTGTGAAGAGTGACTTGGGTCTGAGAATCTGATGCCTGAGATAGACAAAAGTGTTGATCCATTTCTTTCATCCAGTTCAGCTCTCCCATTGCTCTGTAAAAACCTGCTTCAAATGAGCCAGCTGATAAAACTTTTGAAGGGGATGCAGCTCACAAATGAGTTTTTGAAGGCAACTTTCCAGCTGTTTCCTCAGAAGAAATGAGGCAAGTGGCTCCCAGAGCCCCAGACAAATGCCTGGGATCTTTTTTTCCTCAGAGTGCGTGGAGAGTTCCTGAGAAGAACTGAGAGACCGGGGGCTGACAGAGAGATGAAGCCAAAGGCCTGTAGTGGGAACCTCCTGCTGTCAGGATCCCACGCTAATCTGCAGCTGAGGGCAGGCATGGAGGGAAGAGAGAGCTGAGTAAGGTTTGCTGTGACCTTGATATGTTCCCATGCAACTTCTCCCTCTGGGCAGTGCTCGATGGCATCATTTACAAGATTCCTCAAATGCCCTTAAACTCAGTAGAAAAAAAATATATAGTCCATTCAGCATGCTGCTCTGCTTTATACTGTCCTTACCAGGATGCTACTGGTCTTAAAATGTTAGGATTGCGGATGAATGTCTCTAACAAGAAATCTTTTTATTTAGCTGAATATATCAAAACTAGGATTTTTGCAGGGAAGTGCCAATCTCAGTCAAACTGTGTGAGGTTTAGGGTGGAATTTTGGGGCAGGAGGACAAAAAGAGGAGAGGAGGGAGAGCCAAAACAAAAGATCTGTCTCCTGTATTAGAGAAAATGATGGGTAGTAGATAAGCATAGCAGATGGTGTAAGAGTAGTGTGACTTATGTTCAGATCTATCACCTTAAGGTGAATATGGTGGTTCTGAGCTCTTCTGAAGTTGGTGTCTGTATTTTTCTGTGTATATTGAGTTATTTTTGATTTCCAAAGAAATTTTTCATCTGCATTTTTTAGTGAATTTTTTTTCATGAGCACTTTTTCATCTATACCCTGTTTTATTGTCTCTGCTGCTCCTCCAGCTAAGATGTATGCACACACAGATAGGGCAGCTTGCTGTATCCTGCACTCCTTGCATTGCCCCACTGCTGGGAGTTTACCAAATAAGATAACTCAGAAATCCTCCTGGAATGAAGGTGCCCAGAACTGGTTCAAATGAATACTTAGGACTTGTTTCCTGATTACTAATTCAAAATAATTGCTGTTCCTCTCCTCCAAAAGATCTACTTAAACAGCCTTAATGATTAATTGCATGAGGTGCTTATGCTGTGATGGCCATAATTAAATATATTAAATATATTTAAAATTTTGATTGTATTCAAAGAAGCAGAGCCGGTCTCTTTCTTTTCCATCCTAATGATCTTCAGCAGGAAGAATCTAAGTTTACAGGTAACGAATGTATCTAGTCAGTGTCAGCATAGACCGAGTTGAGCCAGCTGGAGATGCCCTGTGTCTAGGAGATTTTTCAGAATCCAGTATACTCTTCTGTTTTACAACAAGCCCTTGTAGTCACTTATTGGTTCTTTGTTAATTTATAAAATAGGAATGGTAATGATTGGCCCTACTTTAGTTAAAAAATAGGCTGGTTGAAAATCTTTCCCTTTTTTGACTCTATTCTTATGCTCTGGTTGCCTTTTGTGATAGTCTCCCAAGATGATAGAGAAGTTACATTAATTGTAATATACCTATACCTCCATTCTCTCATTGAAAATATGTGACAGAATTGGGAGAGGGTGCATGACTGGACTTCCTGTATCCAGGCAAATCTACCATGGAGGTAACCCAAGTTTTGTGCAGCTCCGATGGTTCAGTTTCAGAAGGTGCAGTGAGGACTTGGAGCCCTGTGTGCAGGCAATTGGTGCTGAAGGAGTTCTTGGGACACTAAAAAAGAGGAGGGTGAGTATGCTGTTGATGCTTGGTCTGTACTTACAAGGACTTAGGAGGCTGAATTTCAGCTGTATACCAAAATGTGGCTTCCTGGGGCATCTAATCAGACATCAATAAACGGTCCCTTACAGCACCAGTCTTTTTGGCTCCTTACTTGTTGCACAGAAACTGAAGAAGAGTCACAAAAAGCAGAGGTTGCTCTCTGAGTTCTGCTGGTAATTCTTGTTAGAGCTCTATGGTCAGGATTAGTTTTACTTTCTCCCTCTGGAATCCTGGGGAAAAGGTTCAATACTGGACAGGCAGAGCTAGAAATAAATGTGCTTTTAAAAGGCCATATAATGTCCATAGAAGGAAACAAATGGCTGCATTCAGCTTATAGGAATAACAAAATTCTTTGCTATTACCTTCCACCCACCCACACCTCCCTGGCAAATGTGATATTGGATACATTTAACAGGTTCAAATTTTGAGGGCCTGATGATGAGCATTCCTGCTATGTTTTCTTTAATTCCTGAGTAAATGTATACATATGTGATACACTGAGCATACTGTACATGGTACTGTAGTAAGCCTTGCTTGCAAATGCAGCTCAGTTGTTTGTCTGATCTTACAGTTGCCATTCATTCAGAAGGCTGAGGCAAGTGACCAAAATGACCCTTTTTCAGTGGGGCGCTTTGAGGAAGAAACAGACTGGTCACTGCTCTCTTCTCTCTGGTGAGCAATGACAGGACCCAAGAGAACGACATGAAGCTGTGTCAGGAGAGATTTAAGTTACATATCAGGAAAATGTTTTTCCTGGGCTCAGAAACAGGCTCCCCAGGGAAGTGGTCACGGCACCAAGCCTGTCGGAGTTCAAGATGCATTCGGACAACACTCTGAAGCACATGGTGTGATTCTTGGGGTATCCTTTGAGGAACCAGAAGTTTGACTTTGATGATCCTAATGGGTCCTTCCAACTCAGGAGATTCTATGATTTTAAGAAAAGACATGCCTGAAAGCTCCTAGGTGTATGGCAGCACTAATTCTGGGGAAAGGGAAGTCTGTTTTGAACAGTAATGCAGTAGCTGGTTGAAGTGATATGAGGAAGAAGGGTAAGCCTGGTCTTAGCAGAAAACAAATATTTTTTTAATTAAAGAGGTCTCCATATGATGATAGCATTCTGTTGTGTTTTCTTTTCTGATCTGCTTCCTGGAGACAACACCAAAGGCATTTAATGTTTGTAAAAGGCAGGATTGCCCTTGACTTGTGGGCAGCAGTCAGTGCCAAGTGTGGAGTCAGAATGGCCACACCTGTTATCAGGTATGGAGGCAGGAAAAATCTCATAGTGGATCTTATGCAGGACTATATTTAATATATACTATATAAAGACTATACCTCTGAAACAATTGAATTTCACAGTTAGGTGGGAAATAGACTGGATCTGTTCGCGGTGGCTAAGGAAAGAGTCAGCTGTCAAACAAAGCTGGCCAAAATCTCACTCTACTTATATGCTTTAGAGCTTTGCTCTGTTATGCAAGACGGAAGTTTAGCTGTTTCAAAATTATTAACTCCTTGATCAATTATGTATGGGGTGGGATGACCCTGGCTGC
Organism: Platyrinchus mystaceus; assembly: GCA_035041135.1. Lineage (NCBI taxonomy): Eukaryota > Metazoa > Chordata > Aves > Passeriformes > Tyrannidae > Platyrinchus > Platyrinchus mystaceus. The sequence goes on along the minus strand of JAWWLV010000121.1, from coordinate 29,289,659 downwards.
AGGCCAAGTGCCCCCCAAAGCTACTCTGTCACTCTCCTCAGCTGCACAGGGGAGAGAAAATACAATGAGAGGCTCATGGATTGAGACAAGAACAGGGAGGGATCACTCAACAATTACCATCATGGGCAAAACAGACTCGGCTTGGAGAAATTTTTACCAACTTATTACCAATCAATCAGAGTAGGATAATTAGAGCTAAAACCAAATCTTAAAAACACCCTGCCCCATCTCTCCCTTTTTCCCAGGCTTATCTTTACTCTTAGTTTCTCTACTTTCTGCCTGCAAGCAGCATAGGGGAACATTCATCACATGTTGTCTCTGCCACTCCTTTCTCCTTAGGGGAAGGACTCCTCATACTCTTCCCCTGCTCCAGTCTGTGGTTCCATACATGGGAGGCAATTCTCATGAACTTCTCCAGTGTGAGTCCTTCCCAGGGGTTCTTCATAAACTGCTCCAGCACGGGTCCCCCGTGGGATCACAGGTCCTGCCAGCAAACCTGTTCCAATGTGGGCTTCTCTCTCCATGAGTCTACAGGTCCTGCCACGGTCCTGCTCCAGCGTGGGCTTCTCACAGGTTTACAGCCTCCTTTGCTCTGGCATGGGATCTTCCAGGGACAGCAAGTGAATATTTACCCTACCATTACCCTCCACAGGCTGCAGGTGGATAACTGTTCCCCTGTGGACCCCCATGGGTTGCAGGGAAACAGCCTGTATCACCATGGTCTTCACCACAGGAATCTCTGATCCTGCACCTGGAGTGCTTCCTCCCCCACTGCCTTTGGTGTCTTCATAGCTGTTTCTCTCGCATATTCTCACTCCTCTCTCCAGCTGAAGTTGCTGTTTCGCAGTTTTTTCCTCTTCTCCAGTATGTTATCCCAGAGGCACTACCACGATTGCTGATGGGCTCAGCCTTGGCCAGCAGCGGGTCTGACTTGGAGCCAGCTGGCATCGGTTCTGTCAGACACAGAGGAAACTTCTGGCAGCTTCTCACAGAAGCTGCCACTGTAGTGCCACCCTCCCCCCTGCACCATCCGTGCTACCAAAACCTTGCCACGCAAACTCCATACAGAGTCTGACATTCAGACCTTGTTTTTCTTGAAAATATTTCTACAAAGAACCTTCAGCTTGCTATATGTGCTTAATATAGGAGACAGAGATCAGGAACGTACATAGACAGCACTGTTAGGTTATGTAACTGGCTTTAACCTGGGCACTATTCTGACTTTTCTTGTGAAGTAAGAATAGTCATATTTCTAGAAATTAACATGTTGTCATTTGAACATTGTGCAGATGGGTACAATTTCCTTAATTAAATTCTCTCACAATCAGCATGTAGTTCTGCCTCTGATCTTCTTTTACTCATTACTAAGTCTTAATTTGTACAGAGTTTCCTTTTTAAGTGGTTTTAAATGGAGCTCAGCTTTCCTGAGGCAGGCTTCAGTGCCACTTTCTGGGCAGTGCTTACTGGGTCTTTTCTTTATCAACCCTAACTATACCCTGCCCAACCTGTCTGAACAAAGTCTGGTTCTGGGTGTGTTCTGTAACTAGAGAAGTGAAAACTGATGGCACTTTACCCTTTCTTACAAACGAGTAAATATCTCTTCGTGGCATCTCTAGCCCCAGTCTGGAAAAAAAAAACCAAAACGAAACTATCTTATCCCAGTTCTTTTGAACAGCCCGAAAGCAGCTCTTCTTCCTTCCCTCTTGTTTGAACTTCAAACATAATTATAATTTAATTATGAACACACTGTCTTATGCAGACAGAGATAATGATGAGTATCTGGTGGTACTCCAGTCTTACCTTTCCAATGGAACTTGCAGAAGAAACTATGCTCAACTGCATTCTTCAGGAGAATAGCAGGGGGCCTTGTGTTTGGCTTTGGGATGAGGTAGGAGGAAATATGGCTCAGCAGTTAGACCAGAGGGCAAGTGATTTGGATTTCTGGTTCACTGAGTATATCCTCTGTGTTTGTCTGTGTGGTGTGGAATAGCAGTGTGTGATTCTGAAGACTGACTTGCTGCCTAACTTTGAATCACCCAGCTATTCTGGGTGGGATTCAGATGTCATCAGAGTCAGTGTCAGCACTCTTATTTTGGCTTCTCTGAAAGTCTATTCTCTCTCAGTCCATGAGATTGATTTCTATATAATGATCTTTTTGGGGGCTGATTTTTTATCAGTCAGTCATATTTGCTCTATGTGTTGCAGATGTATGTGATATTTTCCAAAATTTGACAGTCTGTTAACGTTTTTCTCTGAGTCTCTTCTTTCTCTCCCTGCAAGAGTGGGTAGACTTACACTGGTGGACTCCATTGAACTAGGGAGTTTCTAGGATGAGAGAAATATAATAAGCAATAAAAATGGTGAATTATTTTGAAAGCTTCCTTCCTAATTAAAAGAGAGTTGAAAATCGTTGCTTACATTCTTTTTGTGAATGTAAGATTCTTTGTTTAGGTTAGAAGATTCAAATTGTTGGAAAACTTTCACACATCCTCACTTTTATCTTGGATGGATACACGTGCACATGCACAAAGAGATACACAGGCTCTCCCTCCTTACAGTTCATGTACAATCACCTCTTCAAATCATGCTGTACAGGAATGTTTGTCTCCTACCTTTTTCTGCCCAACTTAGCTACAACTTAGACATCCTAGTTGTCCAAAATGAAACTATTAGGGTACTCAAAATATACTCTTTGATTTTTGATACCTTTTAGCAAAAAAATCAGTAAAACTTCCATAAACCCCAGATGTTTCACTGTTACTTTTTCCTCTGTCCCTTTTTTTTTTATTTTTGCATCTGTCAACATCTGCCAGTTTGATGGAATTGGTGCACAGATGATGTAGGGGTGACCCAGATGACTTTTCACTTCTCTGTTGGCTTCATATATTCCCATTTCCATGGACATAAGTTTCATTTAAAGTGTTCTCACCTTCTCTGTTCCTTTGGCAAACCTTGAACTATATTTTTCTCTTGTCATGTCACAGATATTGTCTTGCCCCTATGGCATTTTTGTCTCGAGCTACACTCCTCTGAAGTTTCACAGGCATCAAATTCTTTGCCAAGTAGTGGGAGAAGGGTTTTTAAGAGCTCTGCCTCTGAACAGTACCACACAGCCTTCCCAGATTACTGGGCTTGTCTGAATTTTACAGCCTTAAATTCAAATTCATCTCATGCACTTTTTTTCCCATAGACTGTTATCTCCTGAGTTCCATATTTATCTGGTCCCAAATGACTCTTTCTGTCATTGCCTTATGGTTTGTCTTCTGTCTCATTCTTTCAGCTGTCTGTTCTTTTCAGGGGTTGTCTTTCATCTGAACTTGAACAGCTACTGATTTTGCTTTTCCACATTTAATGTTCTGATTGGGATCTCTTGAAATATTTGTCCTCCAAGAATTTTTGGCTCTGGTTAGTCTTCCATTATCACCTTTCGTCTTTTTCTTCTGCATTTGACATTTTTCCCAGATTATGCTTATCTGTGTGTGTATTCAGGCCTCCTATCTCAACCTTCCATGTAGAGGAATAGTATAAATGGTATAGATTTGCCAGAAGTCCATTCTTCCACAGCAAGAAAATAACCCTTCACATGTCACCTTTCAAGACAGTCTAAGATAGTTTGTGTTACAATAGCTGAGAAATATTACTGCTTTCATGTCCCGCTTCTGACAGAATCGCTTGAGTGGATGAATTTGCAAAGCTTGATGTTTTAAACAGGCACTTGCTCTAGTTATTAACCTCGTTATAACATAAACAGTAAGCTTACTCTTGGCTATTGACTTTTAAATTCTGAAGTCCTTTACAAACAAGCAATTGATTTGGTGACACAGCAAGTCTCTGTGAAATGATATTGCTGCCATTGGATAGAGGCAACACCAGCTGATTCTGTGCTGTGACAGATATGGTACTGAACGCCTTACACTTTGCTTGTCTTCCATCTGTAACCATTAGTATGCGTGTTAGCTGATGCTGAAAGGAGGTTATGGAAAGCAATGACAACTTACCAGTGTAGTATTTTTGCACCGCTGTTTAGGGCAGGAAATGCGTGATGCACACAGACAGACCTGAGCTAACTTTAGTCTGGAGAGCTAAGAGGTCAGTGGTAGCAAACCTGAGGTTTCTTGAACTTGAAAATATGTTAGCTACCTATATAAGTACCCTGACTTCTATGCAGGCTTTATATAGCTTTTGTAAAAGGCTCTGCTGTGATCCCTCGGTGTTGTTTTACCCAAGAAACCTAAATTAAACCTAAATTAGAAGGCCATGACTTAATGTGCCACAATCAGACCTTTTGTTAAAGCTGGAAATAACCATAGTTTCTCTTACAGCAAGTGGATTTAAAAATATCTTACTCTCCTTTTATACGTCTGTCTTTATATTTCTTCATTTTTCCTGAACTGAGTGAAAGTAGAACAGTTTTACAGTGCACATTTCTTTTCCTTAGACAGTGAAGGTACTTATGGAACTGGATGGTCTACAAACATTCCCTTGATCCTGAAACCTGGTGGCTTTATATAGGACTTTAAATTCTTGGGTGTTTTGTTATGTTGTTTGTCCATGATTCTTGCAGTACTTATCAGTAATAGTGAAAATTTTGACCATGACCTTTACATTGTGCCACTAAATACAAAGGTCTTAAGAAAAAGCTAATTTGCTTTACATTTTTCATAGTGAGAACATACTAATTACTTTTTTTTTTTTTAATATGGCTTTCATATCTTCTCCATTGAAGCTGCTCCAAAGCTGCTATCCTCTGTAGAAGTAACATGGAAGTGATGTCATGGCAGAGAGACCGACATTAAAAACAGCATGACCCAGGGACCATTTATCTTCTCCTGTGGCATCTGATCTTGAAAAATTGTCTGAAGCTCTGTCCACAGGCTTCAGAATAAAAGGGAGTTGTTCTCTTTAACCGGGCTTTGCTTAGAGGACAAAGCAAATGAAAGTGCTGCTTGTGTGACTGAGACCAATGCAGCAAGCTGGAAAATCTGATAAAACTGTTCCTGTATTTGGACTTGCTCTCAATCCCTTGATAAAGTGTTCTTTACTCTCTGTACATGTGGCTGAATGTATTTAGGAAAGAATATCTGTCATTATTTTTGCACTTCTATCTGAAAATTTTGGTGGCACTTTAACCCTGATAATGAAACAAGAGTTTTGAATAGCAGATCTGCAAGATTGGCATAGATATTATTTGGTGCATTTTGTTCCTCAGTGTTTTAAGCAATGCATAGTGTTTCTTTCTGCTTTCAGTCTAAGCCCAAAAAACTTACCAAAACTAAGCAATCCACCAAAACTGTGTGGCTGGAAACAGATTAATGAATAACTATCATCTTTTAGATGGTTTGACAATAAGGTTTTGTAGCCTCAGAGACTCTTTCCAGCTCCACCAGGCCATGCCAGTCTAATGTTATGGTCTAATGTTATGCTTGCCAGCCCAGGGGCTTAAGACATATCAATATTTGCTAGTGGTAGGTTTCTGTAACATTTTATTTATGCTCGGAGTTTCTTGCCTCTTCAGAGTTGATAGAGAAGACCAAGGCATTGTCTCTTCTCTCTGCAGAGTATTTCTTAGCTGGAATAATTTCTTCTCACTACAAAGCAAAACCAGCTTTTAATTCTCTGCCTGGAATTCCAGTGGTGCCTGCTGAAAAATGCATTAATGACTGAAGCTCTTGTCATTCTGTTAAAATGGTGGCTGGGTTAAAAGTTGGAGGGACAAGATATAGATCCTACGGCACAGCTTTGGAGAAGATAGGTTCAGTGGTTTTAGGGTCATTGAAAATCTTAAATTGGTAGCAGCAATCAGCAAGCAGAGTAGCTGTTCACATTTCCAATTCTTTGTGTCATTAGATGGTCTCGAATGCTTTAGAAAATAATTGTCTGTGAATGAAGATAGATCACAGAAAAGCACTGTTTGGGTTCCAATTCAAGCACCCAGTGATTCAAAAGCATAGAAAAGCTATCCAAGACCCACAATATCATTTGAAAGCCTCAGTTGATGCTGTCATATACAGCGAAAGGTACATAATTCTCCACTGTGTCTATCAGAAATTACTGGATTTTATTATGAGTGCCAGAAGTCCCAGGTTATTAATACAGTGCAGAAAAAACTGGATAAGAGCCTGCAGAAGCCTCTTTCTTCTTCCACAGTCATCAGATGACCTCACTGTGGTTTTGACTCTGCTGGTGTTCACAGGAACAGAGATTCCCACAGATTCCCAAGATTTCTCTTGGAGGATGGTTGTCCTGCGATTAAAGCGTCTACATATCTTTCAGGGTCTTGGTCTTCATAATTTAAGCCAATTTTGGTAAACTTTCTACTTTTCCTTCTTAAAAAAAATAAAAAAAAAAGAAAAAGAAAAAAACCCCTAGAGCTGTTCCTGGAATATACTATGACTTCATGTCGGCATGAGGTGCCAACATGCACATGGAATGGAAGAGTAGCAAGAAAAATGGCTTTTGCAACTTGGGTGGTATTTTCAGCATGAGAAATATTACTATTTTCTGACTGCCAAGTTATTGCACTCAGGCTCTAAATCTGTTTCGTATACAGAGAAGAGATAAGAATTGCATGTGTGTGAACTTGTGTTTCTGCCTTCATCCAGCCGATCAACATGTGAGTATGTGAATAAGCATGCAATCACACTTCTGTCCTGGGATGCATGAACCCATACTCATGCTCTTCATCATGGATCTGCAAGCTTCCTAGCAGGATGCTGTGCATGCATGTCATTGTGTAAACCCACAACCACATCCAACTCTCTCTTCCTTTAAACAGTGGGAACGGAGTTTTTATTTTGAGCAGAAATCATGTATCTGGGACCTTAAACATACTTTGATGTTTTTGCTGTTTTTAAAAATCCTTACTCAGCTGCTGTGTTGTGAAATGTGGCTCTGTGAGAATCTCCTGACTGTGAAATATGAGGGTGTTTTGTTTTGGTTTTTTTGTTTTGTTTTGTTTTTTTGCTGGTCAGCAGTGGGATTTTGTGACCTCCAGCCTATATCTGTACAGTACATCTTGTATGTGTGCATTAGTGAGACAGCACAGTGCCTCCAGGAAATGCATTCTTTTGCATTGGGCCATATGGGTAGCTTTGCATTTTTATGATGAAGATGGGAAGATAAAGTTTGTTGCTTACTCTTTTTCTTTTCTTAAAACTTACTGAGTTTTGTCCCTGCACGTAGTTGAGGCATCCTAAAAGCATGCCTGAGATAAAGCAGAGTTTAGCCCCTTAATGAGAATTTGCAACAGACTACTAGACTTCTTAAAAAAAAAATAAATTAGAAAAACTAGGTTTTAAGTCTTGGCTGTTGCAAAAAAAAAAAAAAAAAATTAATAGTAAACATACCAGCCTAACCCCAACAGGTAGGAAGCTGGAGACTGAAGTAGTTTTCAACCATATCAAGATGCAACTAAAGCAAATATAAAAATAACCCCAAGTAGTCTTTTATCCAAGTGCACGCAGTCACTCACCTATGTTTCTGGCATGCAGAGTTCCTAGGACATCACCATGAATATTAGGGGCTTCTATTGCTTTAGATAAAGGAGTAACTTGGCTATTACTTCTTCCTACTCAAACAAATCCAGGTGCAGGAGGGTGCACTAAGCCATTATGTTTCAATAGGAAATGGGGAATTTATGTGGAAACTTGGAGAGTCTTCCTCAGTTCAGAGGAAGTAATTAGTACTGTAATAGTGCAGAAGGCTGTTTCTGGATTGTATCTTACAGATATTACCAACTGTTGCTTAAAGATAGGCAAAAGGATTACTCCACAGCAGATGATAGAGGATCATGCTCTGCCAACTTTGAGAGGAAAAAGTCTGAGTTCTTTGCTGCTGCTGTTGTCTTGACTGACAACCAGTTGCCCACTTTAAGCATACACCTGTGTAATTTGTAGGCCATTTTTTTCCTCTGGTCATTATTTCAGCTCCACTTCATCCTCCTTTCTTCAAATATATTCCCTATAGAGAAACTGCTGCCCCTGAACTAACAATTGCGCTGTCAGTCTCCCAGTTAAATTTGATTGTGAATAAGAAGTAAATAAAAACCTTTATTTCTGTATCCTTGCTCTCCCATTGATGTTCCAAATATTTTGCTTTCTCCTTACAGGGGCAATGCTTAAATCTGTCTCTAGCTACTGGAAAAAGTGGGCTTTCTGTGGCTTCATTTTCTTTTCTCTCTCGTTCTCTCGTTCTCTTGTTCTCTCTCTCTTTCTTTCCCCTATTTCTTTTTCCAGTTGTATAAAGGGAATATTTTCAAACCATGCATGAAGTGAACACAGAAAACCAGAACTCATAGTTCTCCAGGACATCCCTGTTTTCCTCATTGAGAGATTTTATTACAGTTGATAATCCAGGACATTTCTCAAGATGTATTCACGAGTTACTTTTACAGCCAAGTACAATGTTCTTCTCTGTGTTTTCTTTAACCCCTCCCTGGTTCCATTTTACCTTTTTTTTTCCTTCTGACTGTGGTGGGGCCCCCTATTTCAGGACCTTGCATTGGCAGCAACTTCAACAGAAATCAATATTAAATTGGTATAGAAACAGCAAGGTTAGAAAGTCCTGTTACAGTAGCAAAATGTAGCATTTTAACAACCGTTCCAAGAGGGACCAAGTAATCATTTCAGCTGGAATCTTGTCTTTAATTTAAGCCAATGCATATTCCCCTGCATTCCTTGCACAAGTTACTTGCCAGTTACAAGGGTAACTGTCCCTTCTCTCAACTTCTGGTCAACTTACATCTTGAAGAACAATGGCTTTGGCAAGGAAAATAGAAAAGCATTACACTGAGGAAAGGATGAGCTAAACTTTCTGGTGTTACATCCTCGTCATCCTATACAAATCACACATTTAAGATTCCCATATTTCATACTTATTGGTACAGGTAGTGTTTCTTCTCCATTGCGCTGGAGCCATTCAACATAGTTCCAGTCTAAGGAAAACATTTTCCTTCTCTACTCATTTTTTTTTTTCCTTTTTTCTTTTTCTTCACCACCTTCCCCTTCCCCCAAACTGGAAAGGGCATGTTCTTTCTGACTCCTCTCCAGGGTGCTCTAACATCCTGAAGGTTACAAACACAGTTTTTCATAGGCTTTTTTTGCTACTTGCAGTGTCTATCTTACATCTCTAGATATTTTACTTTTCCGTGGTATGCCATGGCACATACAGGAATTCTCTGGCCCTGGAAATAATTTTCTTCAGTGGAGATCACAAACAGTTCATATCAGGCACAATGGAGGAGCCTACTTGCTGTTTTTGAGAGAATAACTCATTACTAAGTGAAACTTAAAGGGATTTGGGAGAGCAGTACCAGAGTGCTTAGTTTTGTTCAAAAGCAAATTAGAGGAAGAGACTGTATCTTTCTCAGAACGTTGAGTGGGGTTTATGATTGGCCTGGAAAATGAAAAGAATCAAAAGGAAAGCCACTAAGTTCAAGTGGTGTTGACGGAAACAAAATAACGGCATCAATAAAAATTACTGGGAATTGTACCTGGTAGTTGAGTCTCGATGACTGTAGGCAAATTTTGCATCCCATTGGAGACCAAGGGCACCTTTGCAATACTAAGAAAATCCTGTTGAAGTTGGACATGTTTGTTCTTCTATGAGTGAGCAAAGAACTTGGCCAGAGGCATCAAACTTGTAGCTGTTTCTTAGCTTTGTGGTAGTGAAGATGTTTTCCAGTCACAAATACTTTCTAGACTAGGAGGAAAATAATATTTGAGCAGGATTCCTAAATGTTTTCTCTTCAACACTATCTGAACAACTGCAATTTGGTAATCTACCAGTGAACTGGATCTACCAGTGGATGTTTGCTAAGCTGCAGAAAGAATTCTTGTGGTGAAATCTGTATCCTGTAGAATCAAGGCTGGGTTTAATTTACAAAAAGGTGGGAGACCTTTAGAGGCATGGAAGTACAATGAATCTTGTTGTTGTCTGGTGGGTTTGTGTGTTGGGTTTTTTTGTCATTATCTCTGTAGCTTTTCAAACACTGCTTTGTATAGGAGTAGTTTTATGATTTCTAATTCTCTTTCTTTATCTGTGAAATAGGGGAAAGAGAACGCCTTTAAGCTGTGACCTGAGACTAAATTCACTGGTATTAGTAAAGCAGTTACTGATCCTTCAGTAAGGAGGGTGAAAGAGTAAGCTTGATCCAGAATTTGAATGGTCATCAAACATGAATTGATGAAGTGTCTTTGGGTGTTGAGACATCTCCCAGCCTTTTGTAAATGGGGGCTAGAAAAAAAATAAATTACACCATGCAGTGACAAGTCTGTTTCCACCTCTATGAGAGATAGTGAAAAAGAAGTTTTTAGGTGATACTATGCAGTTTGTCTTCTGCAAGAAGTCGTCTTTGATGATCATAAAGGTCCATTCTGACCTTCATTTTACAGGAGTATCTTTCCATCAAGTGCTGGGTAATGTGAGCTGTGCATTTGTCTATAAAACATGAAGTTTAGAGCTAAGTTTGTGCACGAAAGAAATCATCACCTGAACCCTAGGGAGAACAACACTTTCAGGAGGCGTTTAGTCTAGACTTGAGGAAGGAGAATGACCTTTTGCAAGGGGGTCTAATGCAGAAGGGGGAAGTACAGCCATTTTTCGGTACCTGGCTTTTCCCTGCCATCTCTTTTACAGTGTTTATATTCTTGGAATGGATGATCTCATGGCATAAACCCCTTTGTGTATAGATATTGTAACCAGTAAGTAGCAGTGCTAATCTTGTTTGGTAAACTCAGAGTCTAGTATTTTGTATGAATTGAGATTGTTCATCCCATTATCCATTTGTTCATTCTGTTACCATTCTGGGTGGTCCAGTATTAGCAGTGTTTTTGGAAGGTGTTGCTATGACAGTGTGATCATAATCAATGGGTTCAAAGGCAAACTCACCCCTCTGAGGTGAATGATGATGTAACTAAGAATGCAGAGCAAGCATAGGAGAATATATTTAAAGTCATAGAATTTTTGATGCTTTCTCTGGGCCTGATGCCTGGCCATAGAAGATGTTGCCAGTGCAGATTTGGCTATTATTCTTTGTAGCTAAGCCCCAGTGAGGAGCTAAAGGAGAAGTTGCCACTGCTCCAAGGAACTTTCAGTATAAACAAGCTGAGGATCTGATACAGAGTTTGTGGGAACAGTACTAGCTTAAGAAGCAAAAGCAGGACTGGAGTTGTCTTTTATGCAAGAGATGTTAGCACTGTTTTACCAGTTGGAGGGGAAAAGGTCTAGTGTTTCACGATCCTTGTCCAAGTGGAATGTCAGGCTGGAGAAGGCATTATTGGGAGTTCCCCAAACACTTCTTATCTAAGAAGACTGTCCTGGTGCATAACTATTCCAATACACTGCTTTGGTGGAATGGAGGGTTTAGCTCCAATGTAAACACTTGCTGGCTTCCAGTTTCTTGGGAAAAATGTTTTTAATTAAGTACTGAATTGCAATTTACTCCCAAGTTCAGTAGAAAGGTGGAAGTGAATATTGTGCCAGCCCCATTTCCCAGGGCTGCAGGCCTGACGGCAGACATGCCACAATGGATCCCTACTGTATCTCCTCAAACATACAGCCCTGACTGTAGAAGCCAGGGACAAATGAAGCTTGAGTAGTCTGGCTCCGGAATGTGCAACAGGGCAATGGCTTGCAAGCATAAGCATATCATTATACAGGGATAGACACAAGATATAATGTTGCCCCTGCTCTCTCCGCATGTTCTTTTGAAAGAATGTCCTCCCATTGGGCAAAGATGGTGGTCAGGGATGACAGGATACAGGAAAGCAATGAGGCTTTCTACTTGTCGTTGATCTGTACCTGTTCTGCTGATGACATTGTGTACTTGCTCTGTGCTTGCCTGGTAGTTTTAGGATGTCTGCAGCAATGAGCTTTTGAATTGTTTCTGTATCTGTCAATAGTAGTCAATCCAGAATTTCAGTGGTTAGCATGAAAGCACATGAAAGGCAATGAACTACTGTAATACTTCAACTTGCACTCCTGCAGAAGAACTCACCAGAGGAGTATGTGTATGATGGCTATAAAGTAATTAAGTAAGGAATATTTCTTTTTGAAAACTTAAAGAAATAAAAGGAAGGGCACTAGATGATGTTTCTGCTAACACTTGCTGAACAACAGTGAATCCAACTGCAGCTTTGTTAACACCATCTGCTGTTGCATTTTAACAAATGAAAGGGTCCAGCACATATAATCTAACTGAGAGGAAAAAAAAGTTCTTGTTTACTCAGTCAGTGCATGGACCTCTGGTGCACCTACCTTTGCCTTGTCTCTACTCTTGTACCATCATTTAATGCTGCTTTTGGACAGCTTATTCTATTTGCTTTTCTCCTTTGCAAAATCTCAGTTCATAAAACAAGCTGAAGAATGTTAACAAGGATGCTTCTCTGACAGCTATGTGATATGCTGCTATCTTGCATGTGAGGAATATGCATGGAGTCCTCCAAAGTTTGTGTAGACACAATCCATGTGCCTTGTGAAGACACAAGGGAATAATGTTACAAGCCTCGCTTTCCATGAAAAGTAGGATGTAAGTCCAAGCATAACTCCTGCTTTGCTGGCTTTATGCTTCTCTCGTGCCTTACATTCTCATAAGAGCTAAGGAGTTCTTAACTAGAAATTTTGGTCTAAGCAATTCTGGGGTAGCACTAAAGGAGCTGTAGACTGAGAAGACAGGGAGACAAATATGTAGTAGTATGGAAAAACACCTTTTGGTTATTATCCATTGTGTTTGTTTTGTAATTGGACCAGAATACCAATATGTTCTGGGATATCCTCTGTTCAGACCCAGACAAACATGGCACTAATCAGAAAACACTGGTAGGTGTCCTGTGTGCTATATAAAAATGCTTTAAAGTCACTCTTCTATTTGTTTTGCATGAAGCTAGGAATCAAAAAATTTTTCCCTTCCATTTTACAGAAAGTTAGGGTTGGATAGTCCAGGATTACTTGTTTAGGCAGCTGGAGAGAAGTGCACGTGGCTTTGGCACATGCATGTAAGATGTATCTTACAATGCTGCTGGCCATGGAAATTTCTGTGGGTAAATAAGATTTCTGTGTCAAGGGCTGTCCATATGGCCCCTTTCATCAGCACTAATTCCACTTAGATTAACTGCACAGCACAGATATGGGTCAAAGCCTGGATTGTTGGGAGAATGAGTTCCTGCTTGCAAATTGCTTCCCGCAGAAGTACTTGTTGGCAGCTGAGATCATAATGCTCACACTCCTCACAATAACCCACTTTGAGATGTATTTAGAGAGGGGTCTTGGCAGTCTGCTTGCTGCTTTTTCATACAAAGTGCAGGCCTTGGTTTGTAATCCCACTCAGCACATCAAGGCAATAGCTGCTGGGCCGTCATCTTCTGACTTTATCTAGCACAAGGCAAGGCATCTGCATTTGGACGAGCAATACCAACCACTTTGGGTAACATTTTTTTCCTCAGCCTTTAGCAAGAGGAGAGGAACTACTCTTTGAAATACTCCATTATTTTTTATAGAACTAAACCTGCTGGGTTGTTCCTAGGAATACTGTGCCCTGACTGCAAGGGGTGAAAGGAAACTGAGAGACCCACGGGGAAGAAGAGAAGGAACAGATCTCATGGTGTCCCTGGCTCACATGTGTCCATGGTTCCACTGAAAATTATTTCTTGCTTTTCTTTCTCCTTTGTCTACTCTACTGGTGACATAGGTCCTGCATTGCAGTCAGTCATTCCTAAATCTAGTGTCTCCTATTATGTCAGGATGCCTTATGGGGGAATTATAAAACTTACCCATAAACAGCCTGCTTCATAATGTGAATGAAAGATACCATGTGAATAAACTTGCTTGTCACTACTCTCTTTCCTTCCGCTCTGGATAGACAAACTATTGACAATTGACTAGGAAATAGGTCATCACAACACAGAGTTGTGTTGAAAGAAAACTTTCCCTGTAGATGCTGATGGTGGGACTGCAAAGACTCAGGACATTAGGCATAGTTTCAGTGTGAAGAGGCTTACAGTTTGGTTAGGAGATTTACATGCCTATTTTCTAGCACTAATACTGCAGTAGAGAAATAAGGGACCCAGTGAAACTTTATTGACTGGAGCTAAGGGCCTTGTGGACACAAAAATAAGGCAGGTGTTTGCTTCTTGCCTCTGCTACTGACTTAAATTTTGACAACTTTTGCAATCACATTATACTTGCATATATAGTGCCCCCCTTATCCACCTTTGTAGATTAAAAACATAAAGTTTTTAATAAGTAGCTTAAAATTAAAGTGGACGGAGCAAATGTGGATGCAGTTTTGAGTAGATGGTGAATCCCTCATTTTTTTTCCTGGTTCCGTGATCTTATAACAGTGTGAAGCATCCTCCCATCCATTCAGTAACACAAGGCAGGATGTTCACTGTGGAAGTGCACAGGCTTTAATGTGCATCCTATCTCCTAAGCAGTGCAGACAGAAGTCAATATACCTGTGCTGCACACAGTCATGCTTGCAAAGGTATTCCTGGAAGTTGTGAGAAATTTGGTATAGAGAGTTGTTCTAAAATTCTGAATGGTTTGCATGGCCTAGAAGATGAGTGGTCTAATAAAAGAATGTATTTCCTATACATGGTCGTAAAACACATTGAGATTGTTAAATAATAAATATTTTGGGGATAGATTTGTTTTGCTTTTTTTGTAAGAATGTACTTTTTTGGAAGCCTTCTGTGGCTGTTTTGAGACCACTGTACTAGAAACTTTCTTCAGTATTTTCCCATCTCTTTTTCTTCTAAATGCAGGGAGCACAAAATATTCTTCTGGCATTTGAGCTGCAGTTATTTTGAGTGGCTCCAAACAGAGGGAAATGTGTTTCTGCGGTAGTTACTGCAGAGAAAGAATTTTGCTGAAATGCTTTTCCCCCACCGCCCTTTAGTGGCTGCAGAAAAGAAGCCAGTGTTTGAGGCCCCAGCTCCATGCATCTGCTGGATCAGTTTAGGCCAATTTCCCCCCTCCCCCTTCCCCTTTTTCCATTAGCAAACTAGATATAAAACAGAAGCCATTGGATAAATAGGAAAAATGTGTAGCAGAGGAAGCCCTTGTGATTAGGGAGCTGTTAACCAGTTATTTCATGTCCGGCTTTCAGTGTATTTATAAAAATGATGCTATTCAGTGACACGTTGAATTACTATAAATGGTATTGGCTCAGTTGCTTTCTCATGAAAGCCAACTTGCAATTTATTTTTAACTTGGGCCCACTGATTATTTTTAAAGTTAGTATAGTATTTGTTAAAGATGCTAAAGTGGCAGGCAAAGCGTGGGCAATATACATCAAATTTGCTCACAGCCTGTCTTGGCAGTGCACTCCAGAGTCCTGTGGAAGCACATTAGGAGTGAGCAGCATGGTCAATGCCTGTCCATTTGCTGCTTGGCTGTTCTGGGGAGATGGCTGATGGATGTGATTTGTGGCAGCTGCAGTGCTTGGTTTTGTGATGTGGAAGCTTGTCCATTAGGAGCTGGCCCAAGACCCAGTAAACTCCTCCTCCCTCTCTTTTTTTCCACTAATCACCAGCAGCCGTCACATCATTACATGCATTTATAGTGTCCTTGTTGAGACTTCACTGTGTGCACATGGTTTAAATCAACAGCTTCCCAAATAGGGGGAGCAAAAGTACTGGAACTCCCTACCTGCCTCCAACAATGTGCTTGTAAACTTCAGGGACAGGGAAAAAGAAAAATACAGCTCATGGAAACGTGCCAGGAGGTTCTGAGTCTACAGTTCACACTATGCTTTGGACAAAAAGGTGAATTTTGCATGATGGTCTAAATGTGGTGAGGCTTAGGCTTCCATACTATTCTTCTTGATCAAAGTTCACAGAATAGAAAATGTTCTGTGTGGCATTGTGGTACCTGAGGCAGGTTCTCAAAGCTGTTGTCATATTAAGGCATCTGTCTGGTCTAGTTCACTTGATGAATAGTGGCTAAAAAATGTTACCTAGAAGTGCGGAAGGAGACCATTTCAAACCTGGAACATGGGTCTTATCTCCCTTGCTTTATTTAGATAGATTGCAGCTCTCATCACACTCGCTAGAGTTTCCAAATAGTCTTCAGGGCTATCAATCTTAGTAAATGAAACATCTGTGGGACTAAAGCATTGGACAAAACTGTCTTAAAGACAGCTATAGTCTGTTTTGAAACTTGAAGATGGAAATCTTATACAAGTGCTAGGGAGCCACTACCATGCTAATTCAATGCCAAAGGGCAAGCATTCATTCCAGCAGCACAATCTTCTGGTTTCCAGTCATATTCCCTCAAGGATCAGTACCTGTAACTCTTCTGTGCATGAAGTGGCAACACTTGAAATCTAGATAGAAAAGCCAACTCAACAAAATATCATTGGGCAGAGGTTTTTTGCACTGAGTCAGATATTGTATACAAACTTGATATATCTTTGTTTTCTCTGATTCTGAGAGATCCAGTGCTTCATAGAAAGTGTTGCCTTCAGAGCATTCAGCCTGTCCTTGGTAGCCATCCAACTTGTGTGTCTTGAGAGATCCTTCTTCATAATATTTACATTTAATATTCTGATTGGAATGGAGAAGACAGCATTTGTTTGTACTTTACAGGGGTGAGAAACAGAGAGTTTTTAATCATACTACAGGACAGCCTTTTTGCTAACAGGCTGTTTTCTAGTCAGGAAATTTTATAACCTACTTAAATAAAAATACGTATCTCTTGGCTGAGATTTAACATCAGATACATTTGTGTTTCTGATTATTCAAGTATTGCTACTTAAGTAGGTGAAATATAATTAAGAATAATTTAAATTAATGTATTAATTTTGACTCATCTTTAGTTTTACTTCTACCATGGTTGACAGCAAAATTCAGTCCTTACAACCATTTAACCATGAAATGGCTTTGCCTTTTCTGTGTCTCAATTTCATCATCTGGCAGATAAGAAGGATGATTTTGTTGCTTTGAAATTCTGTTTGATAAAGAAATAAAATCCTTTTTTGCAATCCAGTACCCCTTTCCTGCTTTTTGTGTCTATTTGCTTACTTGTTAATTCCCTTGTTTACTAACTTTGCGATTGTAAAGACCCTTCCAGTATGTTCACTGCTTGCACGGACTGACTCACTAGAAGGCATCCTCTGGTAGGTAATGGAACTATAAGGAAGAGGAAATAAGATAAAGTAAAAAGTCAGACCATACTTGGTTCAGCATTCTGCTCACAGCCCAGCATGGTTGCACTGGAATCCTGCTGATGGAATGTCCTGACATTATGGTGTTTATTTCCACCACAGCCCTGAAATGTAAACAGGACATCGTTGGATGCTAATCCAAGGGACTGGAAATGACTTGAGAATCCTGGACTCTTGGGCTGTTGGTAGGACACAGGGAAGTGGATTTTATAGGAAGATTGGCATATAGTACTAGCAGTGCACTGGATCACACGTCAGAGGGGGTGTTTTCAGGAAGGGTATCTGGCATATGTTTGTGGGGAGGAACAAAACATAGCACTAGTGTCAAAAGAAGTGCATCAAAATATGCAGAAACTTGCAGGAAAATTGGCATGTTGGGATGCTCTGTGCATCCCGTACTAATGGGATGAAAGATAGAGAGCTTGCCTTGAACTTGAAATATATGCAGAATAAGGTTATCATTGTGGGAATTATTTTCCTCTGTGCCTTATCATGGAAAGGTGAATTCACCTGAGGAACATGAAAATAGAAGAGAGGTGGCTATGTTGAATCTTTTGCTCCAGGCCTAAAGCCTGGAGGACGTGGATGGGAAGTAGTACAGTCAAGGAAATGTTGGTTTAAGTGGTTTAATGCACTAGAAAGCTGTCTGTGCTTCCCTTAGGCAGCCCTTAATAAATGAATGGGTATTGAACTTCCAGTCATAGTTCCCTCTCCCATGAAATGGAAATAGGCACATATAACTTGCATAGGTTGTTGCCTGTGCTGTGTTTGGGGAAGAGGGAGATGGGAAGGTTGGGGCACTCAAGACTCACATTGTTGGAAAGAGGGTTGCACCCCTTTTATCCTATTAGAAGACCTTGACTCTTGCAAAGACCAGCTGTTAGTGCCTCCTCTGTAGCACCCCCAGTAGCAGCAAAGACAGAACTGTGTTGTAATGAATATAAAGGGAGTTCTTTATTGAAGTTGCTAAATGCATACAGACCCTGTAATTCATGCTGACTCTCCAGCTTCCAGACTGGCTGCCTGCTGCCTGATGTTGCCACACAAGGTCTCCCTAAGTCTTGCTCTGGCGTCTGTAGCAACAAAAGGCCTGGCTAAAGAGAAAATTAATCAAGTTTTCTGTGCTGTGAATATTGTTAACGTTTTTTGTAATAACTCTCCACACACTCTGCTGGATGCATTTTGCAGCAAGGCACAATTTTGTGGTCAGCATCTTCTGGCTGTTTTCACAAGCATCTTGCTGGCACACTTGCCAGTGTTGATACCTTTTGAGCGAAGTGCTTTAAATTGAGCCTCTGCTATGCTGCTTGGGCTGGGCTTCCATCCGGATTTGAAATTTGAAATTTATTACTTGGAACTGGCTTTTAAATGTGAAACTGACACCAGTTTCTTATTACTTACCAAGTCCTGAGGGCAGAGTAACATTCCTGACTCTGCTGTAGGTGTTAATGATTTCATCAACTCAAGAAGCACAGAGCCCTGAACTCTGCTCTTGGCAGCTAGTAAAGAAGGGAAGCTGATTTTCAAATATTTTGGTTTTAAAGTTGTTGTGGGTTGTTTCTTTTTTTTTATTATGTTTACATTAGCAAACTGGAATTTGTTGGACAGACTTTTTTTTGTTGACTACTTAGTTCTTAGAAATCAAATTGATAGTAAAGCCTTATTAGGCTGCTGGAACTGGTCTTACCAAGCACCTCTGAAGTTGCAAAAGAACAAGAATCTGTGAGTGGGCCTGCTGTGGGTGCAGGCCTAAGAGTTTCATCCACTTGGTATGTTTTCTATGCCTCAAAATAATCAGGAAGGATGCTATTATGCAGATTTTTTTCTATATTGCTTTCAGTTGCATGCAAATAGTTCAAAAGCTTTGCTTCAAATCTGGAGAGATTCCAGGATGCGGGTTTTTGTTTTGTGTTTAGAATAGTTTCTGTCTTGTGTTGTGCAGGAAGATGGCATTGTGAGCAAGGATGAGGATTTTAAATCTGAATGAACTGTCATTACTCTGGATTCTGATGCTTACTTGCTGAATGATCTTAAGCAGACCATCATTCTCTTCATACCTGCATTGTGATATCCTTGTGTCTTGCCAGGTTGCCATGAGACATAACTTCTCTTTTAAACTTGACTAACTTGTTTGATCCAAGAGCAAGCTGTTTTTGAAGTGACCATGGGAAAGGCTTCTGCAGAGGTCATAAATGGAACGTTACGGAATTTAACGTTGATTAATCCCAGGTATTGATGGATAAGACTCAAAAGCTTATCCTGTAATTATATATAGAGGTGCTTAAAAGGTGACTTGTTGATTGCCATATATAATTAGCTATACAGAGAACATTTGGCGATAGTGTTTTTCAATCTAGAAAAAGTAAGTCAGGGCCCTGGCTCTGGGAATTGAAACCTGGCAGATTAAACACAGTATCTATAGTGAAAGGAAGTTTACTGGGAGTTGTGGTGGATTTTCTACTGCTGGAAAACTTTAAATCAAATGAGATGCCTATTGAAAAATTATATTCTACTTCAGGCAGGAATTAATTTATGGCAACCTTGTGGCTTGTGCTATGCATGAGGTCAGACTAGCTGATTGGTACAACCCTTTCAACTTTATAATTCATAAGATTTTTTTATCAGATTTGTGAGTGTAAGTCTCACTGAGGCCAGTGAAAGCCAAATAAACCTGAAGCCAGAGTTTTACATTGCCGCCTTTCACATCCTTCATGCTTTCAGCCTGTATTCACTTGTTGCCCAGCTAACACATGAAAATATCCTCCTGTGTTGCTTTTACCTTCTTATCACTGCTTGGGTATCACTTAGCTTGCTACCAATCTGCAGTACTTTCCCCACGTGTCTTAAAATTGTGGGATGTTTCTTTTTTTGTTTTGCTTGTTTTCTTGAAATGGGATTTGAAAAGTGAGAAAAGTCTGAGCAGATCTAAAAGGCTGCATTTCAGGTTCTGGACACAATTGGACATTCCTGCTCTGCTGTTCCTTTGGCAATCATTGATATAGGGTATTCATATGTATTTGTATTTATGTTGTTTTAATTTTTCTCCCCACGCATTGTAGTGTTCAAACTTGCTCAGGAAAAGAAAGGATCCTTGACTGCTGAGTTGCTCCCCATCCTATGTCAGATAGAGATTTGCTTTTAGTTTCCTCCCTCTGTGTTATGGCACGAGGCAATTAGCCCAGTGGGTCTTGTTTATTCTTTCTCCTACTGTGTGCTGTACTACCTGTTCAGAGTGGATGATACAACTCGGGAGTAAAGTAGAACTTCCGTATTCCTGACCAAACTAGCAGCTAAATGATTGCTGCTGCTGAAGGACTGCAGCTGGTAATAGCCTATGGATGTTGAAGTCGGAGGGGACAATCACTTGGCTGTTTGAGGGACTATTTTCAGAAAACAGATTAGATCTTGGTAATTGTTCTTCTCCCTTACTGACACTGGTGGTTAGACTTTCAAAAGAGCTCAGTATGTCTCGTGCAAATTTTTCCATTAAGAATTTCCCATTGAAAAGGTCTGTTCTCAGAACTGCCAAATTTTGAAGAAAACACAGATTTTCCCAAATGTTTCCACATTCTTATGAGAGCTAGATATTTCAAAATTTGTGGTAAATCATGCCAGAAACATGTATTTCTTTGTAACTATTCCTTTTTCTTTTTTATACTGCTGAGTGCTACGCAATCAATGTTGATAGATTTTTCTAAATTGTTTTCTTTATTCTTTTTGGTTTCCTTTGTTTGATTTTTGTGTTTCTGTTTGTTCATTTTTTGTGTATGTTTTTGTTTGGTAGAAGGGGAAAAATATTGGTGAAAAGAGAAATGTCTTTTTTTTTTTCTTAAAAAAATAAAAAAATCTCAAAATACATTCCCAACACTAGAATAACTTGTCTTTTTTTTTTTTTCCAAATGACTTTTTTTCTTTTTCAAGACAGTTCTTTTAACCAGCTTTGTTCAATAATCCTTGCTCATTTTGGATATTTGCTTCCTGTTTTTCATTGAAATGGAAACTGAATAGTTTTGTGTAATCTGCTCTTGACGGCAAGAGCAAAAGTCTCTTTAAAATCTAATTATTGAAATTCAAGTGAATGCATGGCAAGTGAAGTTTGCAGATTATATATATATATATAACACTATTCTTGCAAGCAACAGTGGTAAAGAATTCTAGGCTGCTGAGCAGACTGATAAGATCAGTGCATTTAGAGAAAGGATTTCCTGCATTTCCTCTAAATAGTAAAATGTTCCTTTTACGGCATGCAGTTGAATGGAAAAAGTATCAACTAATTGAGATGTTCTCTTCAATTAATCCCTGTTTTGAATGAATGCCTCGAAGGGCCACTTATGCTGCGGAGAGGTCAGGCTAGCTGTCTTTGCAGGCATCACTTCAGGTAAGCCTTTAGAACTGTTGTACTAAATTATTCTTATTCTTCAAGGACTAATTCCATGAGACTACAACTTGGACGTGGCTGAATAAGCTCAGCTACTGCATGGGATAGACCTGGCCCCAAGGGATGTTGGGCAGTTTTGCTGGAAGTAACCTTACTCAAAGCATCTCCTGGGTATAGTCCAGCAGGTGAGTGTCCTGAAGAGACCAAGCAGTTGTATAGTAAATATTGCCTGAAGAGAGAGAACACCTGGCTCGTTGTCCTTGGGGGGTGTGTTGTTTTTCTGGCATAGGGTTGCAGGCAGTTGTATTTTAGGATAATCTAAAATGTAAGGGTTGCTTTTGGTTTTCCCCTGCTTTTTTATGTCTTTGGAGATAAAAATCAAGCTGTCTTGAGAGGAAGCCTTTCTGATTTTGAAAACAGTGTAAAAAAGACATTACCCAAAGACTCTTTCAGAAGCTTATCTGATAGATGATATATGTAGTGCAGGAGGGTGGTAAGGCAGGGCCAAGTGTACCCTTACTTGGCACATGATATTTTGATGAACAGGAGAGTGTGTCTGATTTAAGGATTCCATGGGGAGTGGCTTTATCTGCAGCACTGGTGCACTGCTGTGGGAGTTAACACCTTTCCTTCAGATCTGGCTAGGAGGAGGCATGCAGTAGCTGGTATGCTTTGGGAGAGCCACAGGCAAGAGAATGTGGTTAGAAAGTAGTACAGGATGGTGAGTGTGAAAGAGTGAAGATGAGCTGCTTGCTACTGGATAACAGTCATTTTCAGTGTTATGGTCTCTCTAGCCAGGTTTCTGTGAAGATGATCCCTGGTACATAAACTGTCAAATGTTTGGGGAGCTGCATGCTGCTGAGCAGGAAATAATTCAAATTCCTTATCTTCCACACAACAGGCTCAGGAGAAATCCTGCCAAGACAGCTTGCACCCAGGCCTCAGGGAACAGGGCTTGACCTCTGAGAAAGGGGTTTTCTGGGGCTTTGCTTACAAAAAAAATGAATTCAACTACTTTCTAAGCATTTGCCCTGAAAAGCTTCTGAAGGACAAATACTAGGTGGCAGTGGTTAGCAGTCCTGCTGTGGCTAAAATCCCATCTCATTCCCACGGAAATCAGTGGTTAAACTTCCGCTGACTTCAGTGCAAGCAGCTGAAACATACAAAGGGAAAAATTCTGCAAAGCCCTTAACTTCTGGAGAATCCAGATCCAAACTCAAGGTGGTTTTTTTGGTTTGGTTTGGTTTGGTTTTTTTGGATCATCACCAGTAATGAAGGCTTATTCTCAAGCAGGAAAGTAATGAAACTTGTAGACTAGCATGTCTAGGGAATGTCTTGGAGCAAGACAGTGCAATAGCAATGGTCTTACCTTACCTGGTATGGGAAAAAGTAGGTGTACAAGTCCACTGTGTTTGTCACTGCCACTGCCTGTGTTAATGCAAGGACAGTGTCTATGTTGTGGATAGCACTACAACTGGGAAACAGTAGTTTGGTAAGTGTTACCAGTCAAGAGCTTTTCTTTAAGCCTGTCTCTCTTTGTTAAATCCTCTAGGGAACCACAAATGTTAATGTTGGTTTTGTCATGAATAGAGTTTGATACGCATTACCAGTCAAGAGCTTTTCTTTAAGGCTGTTTCTACTGGTATTAAATTGTTTGGGGATTCACAACTTCTAATGTTAAGGACAAAATTGTGTTGTCATTAATTTTTGGTTTTGAGAAAGGATGGGGCAGTTGCCTAATGCAGTGGAGTAGCAATCCGAGTCTATTTTTGGCTGACTGACACCCTCTCTGTGATTTTTTTTTGTGCTGTGAGAACCTCTAATGAGCTTGCTTGTGGAAAATGTACTGGTGTTTTTATTTCTAACACAATTTCTAACTTTTCTTCTATGTGTGGTTCTTTGTTTTGCAGCTTGTTTTTTTCTTTCATTAGCAGACATTGGCACAAGAGAGAATTTCTGCAATATTCTGTTGTCATGCAACACAGTCTAGATCTGAACATAGGAATAAGTTCCTTAAATGCTTGCATAGAGCTGTAAATGTTGATAAGAGGACTTACCTGGTAAGAGGACTTTGGAGAAATTTTACTCCTTGCTTAAGAAAGGTGAACTCTTTCAGTGGTGCCCAGTGGCAGAACAAGAGGTAAAGAGCCTAAATTGAAACGCTGGGAATTCCCTCTGAACACAAGGACCTTTTTTCCTTTGAGAATGTCTGAACAATGACACAGGCTTCCCAGAGAAGTTGTGGCTTCATCCTTGGAATTCTTCAAACCCCAAATTGATGTGGTCCTGAGGAATTTGCCCTAGCTGACTCTGCTTGAGCAGGGAGATTGGACTAGACAGTCTGGAGAGGCCCCTTCCAAATTCAACTGCTGAGATCAGTATTTCAGCATTTTCTTAAGAACTGATTACCTGCCTGGCCCAGCCTTACCTCAAAAGGAGCAGCAGGATTCATGAGGGTTTATTGTTACATCTAGACTGTGAACCGCTTCCTAGTGCTTTCCCTTTCCTCAGCTCCATAAGGTGTGTGGTGTGTGTGTCTTGGCTTTTGATCATGTGAAAGTTTTCAGCATGTGGCTTCTGGGGTCAGGAAGTTGGGCCTTTCCTTGAAAAGGTTCTTGGTAGTATACATTGCTTCTAAGTGTCCTCTTTAATCCCTCTTGCACATGGAAATTTTACCTTTTTCTTAAAGGGGATATTTTGACTCGTTATTTCACACTTTGCTTTTCTTCCACTACCAGTTGCTCAGAACTCGTTTGTCAACTTCTGAATGAAAGGCGCATCATGGCTCACCCCACTGCTACCCTGCTCCGAGAGTTGTTTGGCCTGCCTCTTAAAGAAAACCTGTCATCTTAAAGAAAACCTGTCAGATCTTTCTTGTTAATTTGGGGGTTGTTTGGTTTTAGAGTGTTTGCGAAGTAAGAAAAGTCTCTTTATAAGTGCGTGAAAGAAGCACTGTTCCTTGAGAAAGACACATAAATTTTCTTCAGTGAAGCTGAAGGCAGTGTTTTAACTTTTTGTCTCCTCTTCCACCTTTTCCCCCCTGCAGCCCCCAATTCTTTAATATATTTCATAGAGATTAGCCTCTACTGCCTGGTAAAAGTATGTGGACTTGTAAATTTTTCCACCATTCAAACATGGACACAATAAAATGTGTGGTTTGGGATTTTAAAGTCCCCTTAATGGAAAAACATGGATTGAAGCATGAAATGTAGCACTGGAGCCTTGTGAGATGGGGCTCTTTGTGGGATGTAATACTTGAAGGACCCCCGACCTTTGTCTCATCTGACTCAGGCTTTGAGGGGACCAAGAGGCTCCAGCTATTCTGCTGAGCTTGTTTCAAAACTCTCAAGTTGCAATCCCACTAACTTTTGGATCTGATGAGCTAAAGCAGTTAGTCAGCTTTGCGCAGATCTACTCCTCACTTAGTACTTGGGAAACAGCACTGATGAAGGACGGTGTGGTGGAGCATGGCCAAGCAGGAGAGGACTCAATGCAGGGAGATGTACGTACACATCATTATTCTTTTCTGAACTGGATAAATTCTATTTGCTTTCAGGAATGTTTAGATGCAGGTAGTATGGAGAGAGAAAAAGAGGCCTGGACCTTTGAGTGGGACTTGTTTAAGGGAAATTTTAGCACTGTGACCCTACTGGGGCTGTGCGTCCAAAATGCTGGAGGAGAGCCATAAAACAAACCGGCATAAAATAAACTTGCTGTACATGTTTTCATATTTACATCCTCAGCTACTTTTGGTTTATCAAAACATTGTGGGCTTTTGGGTCTGTCTGATGGTGAGAATGAGAACAAGGAAGGGAGATAAATATATATAGATATGTGGACCATAGTAAACCTTTGTTGTAGGCTCTCTATCTTTAGGTCTCCTTACTGAAGCGCTTCCTTGACTGGAAGCAGATAGGAAAGAGTTGTTGCAAAAACCTGTGCTCTCAATGTTCTAATAAAACTAGTGGAAGGGAATTCCTTTTAGCAGAATATTTCTGAGATGGATTGCAAATCCTTTTACTTTGCTTTATATAGAGGGGACAGAGAGCTTGAACTAAGGTGGAGTATTTGCAGTCAGTGAAGTTTGAAAGAGGGTGCAGAAGTCTGGACTGAGGCTGATTCATTATTTTCAGATAGCAAAGGAAGGAAGAATTGCATGGAAGTTTTTTGTTTTTCTCTTCTAGAACTGCATTGGGGGTGGTGTGTGTTTGGTTTTGAGATCCCAGAAAAACATTTACTGTGTAGAAACACCTTGTACTGAAAACCAGGGATATATTACCAAAGCCATGAAAGAAGGTTAGAATTTTGACTCGTATTTCGATAGCTGAAGTTCAAGTACATGTTCTACTTGTCCAAAACATGTTTATTCACAAGCTGCTTGTGTGAGAGCTCAATTGACCAGCAGAACAGGAGGACACTGTTTCACTATTCACCAGCAGTCTAATGACGGTAGGGTTGTGGATGTCTGCATGTTATTTGTGGATGACTGGTGCTAAACAGCTTATATGGGGCTGTTGAGTAGCTCCTGAATATTAGTGTGCTGGCATTAGCTTATTTCAAAGGGGTTGTGTCAGAAGTGATAGGCAGATGAGTACCAAAGATATAGCTAGTGAAGAGAGTCTGCCAATATAAGGAAGAAAAGAACATAAAATGTCTCTGAAGCCAACTAAGAGGCATGCAGAACCATGGCACATCCCCACAGGTCCTTCCATTGGTGGGGGGAAAAGGTCTGCTTTCTCCTATGTGTCTTGTGTTAGTTATCCCTTCCAGAGCCAGTACTGCTTATCCACTGCTGCGCTGTGATACATTGAAAATCTGTGTGTGAACATGAACAGTGAGCAAACCACATGTAGATCTTTGCTGGTGGTGGTGATGGGAGTGCAGAATGGAGAGAGCTGAAGGTTGTTGCAGAGCAGTCCATGATGCACAACTTCGAACTCTGGCACTGGCTGGTAAAGCTGCAGAGGCTCTGCCCAGGGCCTAGAGAGAAAGAAAAGCTTTTACTATGCACAGCTTGAGAGCAGCTTCTGCTCAGTGGTATCAGAAGTAGTGACAACTCTGCCCTCATTTTCTTTCTAATTTGAAGCAAACTGTTTGAGCTGTTATAAAAAGAATAGAAGAGTATACCTGGGCAAGGAAAATTTAAGGAGAAGCATGGAAGTGTAGCTGAACCATAAAAACATAGAGCATATGTTGCTTTTCTGAATCTGTAGTCAAGAGACACTCACAGAGTTAGTTCTAAGGTTAAAATCCAAGCCTGTTTTGAGTACATCCAGACTGGCAAGAGCTCTATGCAACACTGAACAAGTACATATATGCTTCTGTGTTCCAGTGTGAGGTATTACCTCCAATTTAGACTTAGCTTTTTGTCTCACCATTCTGCCTACCTCTTCAAGTGAAGAACACAGTTTTTGAAGCCCAAATGAAACGGCGTTTTATCTTCTATCTAACCATTCATTTTAAAAATCAGTTATTAAAAGAAGAAAGTTTCTCTACCAATTCTGCTGCTAACACCATCAAATTTTAATTATAGAATTTGCAGGAGTGAATGCAGTTTTTCATACTGGCCCCTACTGAAGTTTTTATATGACTTGGAATACATTCCACAGAAGTCAAGAAATTGTGATTTGGATGCTCTGGATGCTTTGGATTGACTTTGCTAAATTCAGCTCAAAAGGCCTTTGGAGAAAATGAAATATTTGGGGAGGCTAAAAGAAAATAAATCTCAGGTGCCCACCTGGCACAATTTCAGTAAGGGCCATTTCACCAGAAATTAACTGAGTCTGAGTTGTGCTTGGAAAAGTCAATCGCTTACTCTGTGAGGTTATGTGTTTCCATCAGAATTAACAGGGGTCTGTTACACCCATGGAGAAAAAGCGATATAAGGAATGTATGTTGTTCACTCATCTGAGGAATGAAAGGCTCTTGTAAAGTTTCCATAATTTAATTTGAATAGTAGGTTCACCCTGAAATTACTGCCTTGACAAGATGAAAAATTTTGAGTAGAACATCCAATATTCTTCTGAAGAGAAGGATAAAAGGCTTCTCTTTTTTCTTTTTTGTTCTTTTATCCTTTTCTTTCTTTTGCTGCTGACTTTGCCTACATAAATATGATTTTTGAGGGATTCCTTGGCAAAAAAGGGTCTGAAATCCTATGCTTTACAGAATATAAACCCCTTAGTATTTGATAAGAAAGAGGTTCCCTCTGGAGTAATCTCAGCCTAAATATTTGAAGAAGTAAATATACAAGGACATAATTTGTTGTTGTTGTTTTTTTTTTTACTGAACTGTTGGCTTGTTGACCCACTGGCACTACCTCCTCACCAAGGCTCCTTCCACAGCATGCGACTTGCTGTGATACACCCACAGAACACAGCATCCTTCCAGATAGAAAACTGATCTTTCCTCTTGCCTTTTGCTCTAGTTCCTGTGATAAGTGGTTTCCCTCTCTTCAGTTATTTAGTAACTCAAGCTCAAATTTTGATCCTTAGAGATGCTCCTTCCAACTTCGAGAAATGCTTTCTTTGGTCCGGAGTACTTGGTTAGAAGGCACAGAGTGATCTCATTTCCAAGATACTGTAAGTGTTGTTTTCTCTCTATCAAATGAACAAGACAAAACTGCTTCTCAAGGTGGATCCAGTCACAGCATTAAAGGGTTTTTGGGGGGGTTTGTTTTGCTTTCTTTTGGACATCCCCTTCTGCACAGAGGTTTCTGAGGTGCTACAAAAATAACTCTCTTGAAGGGCATTTCTAACTACGGACAGGGAGATGGATGACACGGTGGTCACAGTGCTGGGATTTGATGATTGTGAGCTGTTCGCCATGTCGTCATAATATTGCAATTTAAGTGAAGACCAACTCTTACTGTAGGAGTATTCCAGCAGATGCAGGAAATATGTCCTGCAATATTGATATGGATATGAAATGTCCTCTGTAATCAAGGAGAGTTAGTGCTGCTGTTAGTTGGCCCTATAGGAGATGAATTGTTTCCTTACCATGCATGACCTCTTAAAAATGTAGAAAATTTTTGCCTGTGTTTGAAATCTCAGCATGAACAGGATAGTCTAAGACCTTGTGGACTTGCTCTTGTCTAAAGAACTGGTGGTTTTTTTTTTCTTGGAAACAAAACAATGTTCCTTAAAACTACTTCCCACATGAACTCCTCTCTCTCGACGTGCATTTCTTAATTTGTTTAATTCTGAGGTTGTCCCAGTGGAGCTTTTTGTGATTAATAGCTGATAACACTGTAAACCCAGCAGTAAGAACATTTTCTGGGCAGTAGCCATGCTTCTTAGAGGCTGTGTTTGACTGATGTTAGGGTATGGACAGAACAACCACTAGGAAAGAGTTCACCCAGAACAGTATCTCATTGGTATGGGCTCAATGTTTGCTTTATACATGTGCTAGTTTATCTTCTTTTCAGAGATTTGGAGAAGGTTCCACTTCTCTGTATAATTTTATCTGTTTTAAGCATTCGCTACTGTAGTGTGATAGACCCTTTGCTTGTAATATGAATGACTAGAGGGAGGGGAGGAAGGATTTCCTACATGAGGATTTCATAGTACTAGTGCTGTTTTCATCTCATATTTATGGATCTAACAGACAGTAGTTAAAATGTAGTGATAGGCTGGCAGCTTGTGTGCAAATTTTTGGGTTACATGTAAAGTATTTTCTCTTGGATTTGCCATCCAGACCAAATATATACTTGGTCTTGATGTTTCAGAACTTCTGACATTTTGCAGTTTCCACTTATTTTACTGAGAGGTGGGTACAAAGGTTGTATGAAAATTGAGAGTGCTGCCTTGTTCAAATGGGGTTTCTGGGCAGGAAGAGGGGCAAAGGCTGCTACTTCTTGTTACTGGAAAGATTTTGATTTTGATTGGCTGTATTTTCAGCTGGTAGAAAATGGAGAGAACAACAATTTCAGCCTTTCTTGCAGTGGGAGATAGTTTTGCATATGTATTTATCTGATAAATATCCCCGCCTGAGCATGGCAGCAGGGCCAAGGCCTCAAGTTTTTCAAGGCAATATATGACTGGTTACAGTCTCTATTTGTATGTATTCCATCCATAAATTTAAGATACAAAATAAACAAAAATTTATTATTTAAATAAGTTTTAAATACGCTTCCAAAGGGTTAGACAAAATAAACTGGATAAAATTCTACACAACCTATCAAATAAGTCAGTGCTGTACAAAAGGGCAACAAGCAGTGAAATTGGTACATGTTCTGCAAAGACATACATCACTGGATATAATAATAATGTTTACAGACCTAAGGGGATAAACACGTTCCTTCTCTGACAGAGGGTAGATTTTGTTTGTATACAAAGGGCCTTCTTTTTGGATCATGTCTGAGGACTGTGTATCCAGATCAAGTAGCTGTTTAGAAGCAAGGTTGGGTTTTTTTGTTGTGTTTTTAATTTTTTTTTCCAGTTGTGTGCAGCTGTGGTGGAGAGCTGAGGGAATTTTATACTGCAATCTGTTTTTCTGTGAACTGCGCTCTAGTCCTTGTCAACAGGCTACAAGCAGATTGGGCTTAGAAGCTGAAAGAACTTGGTGTATCTTCAGGTAGGCTACTGACTTGCTGTAGATACTTAGAAGTCTGGAGATGACTACCCAAACATTTGCTCTATGCAGCATCTCTGCAGTTTTCTTTGGGTATCTAAGCATACATTTAAAAATTATCTATACTTGGGAGAGAACAGTGTATTGGTCAGTTATAGTTCTAGGAAATCTTCCCTAGATATACTTCAGTTCTTAAACTTTTCTTAATCATGAGCCTTAAAGGCCTTGATGTGGACATGACCTCTTGCCAGGAGGATCTGAAAGACTAGAACCACTGTCTATCGGCAGTCCAAAGAGTGCAGTAGATAGGGTTGGTATAAATTGGCACAGAAACCACACCCTTGTGCACCACATGCTCTAGACCACATGGTTATGTATCACTTTGTAGAGAAGGTCCTCACATTTGAGTATTTAAGGGGAGTCCTCCCTGTTCCTCCTTTTACTCCACTCTTTTCAATATAACACTGTTCGCCAAAAGCACCTGCTGACCCTGCAAGGAAGGTGACTGGTTTTAGGTAGCATTTTCTTTTCAGATCCTCTAAACTAATCACTACCTGTGTCATTCAGAGCATCAGCTCTGTAGATTTTGACCTTAAAATAGATGAGGCCTTGTTCACTTTAATGCAATGAAACACTTACTGCTTTACATTTTGGGACTGTTAAGTCATGGCTCTGAAACCAGCTTTCAGTGTTAGTGTAAAGTCTCCTACTGTAAATATTACAGCAGCCAGAAAATATATTTTATCTGGATGCTACTTAAAAATACACACAGAAAACAACCTAAAATCTTTGAGCAAAACTCTTTCCAAATAGCCATTCTTCATGAAGACACGTTAGGTTAAAAGTTCAACAGTTTCACCAAGCTATTGGCTTGGAGTTCAAACCTACTTGCGTAATGTTGAGGTTTCAGGGCATTGAACCCAGAATATCCCTGGTCAGAATGTTGAAGAAAAATAATGTTGGAATAAAATATGACCTTTTCTTAACTTGATTTTCTACAGGTTTGTTTTTTTGTGCCAAATTGACAACTCTGCAATCTAAGTAGTTTAAAAAATAGGTATATGAAATCAATGACACTTTGACCTTGTCTGTGCCATGACCTATGGAAACCATCTCCAAGATGGAGTGAGCATCAAAACCCCCAGACTTGTTCCCTTTGTGAATGTGTCTACTGACTGTTTCTTCCATTTAGTGAATCACTAAAGAAGGCTTTTAACTATCATCCCCACTGGCGGCTTTTCTGTATATGGAATCAAACTGAGAACAATTATTTTTATTATGGACAGGTTTACAGTGACACGTAAAAGTACACTGTACTTTGGCTGGGGCACTAAATAGGAAAATGACAGATCTGTAGCCTGGAGCCTGGCTTTCCCAGGTGGCCTTAATGAACATTAGTTTTGAAGTGATTTAGTACTATCTACAAAAAATACTTAAAAGTCCAAATGGTCTCTGTGTTGGGTTTTCCCCCAGTTTTACCCATATGCTATAAAGACTGAGTTTCTTTTTCCAGTGAGGGAACTTCAAGAAAATTTTACCAGTGCAGGTAGTTGATTTACCTGTCAATAGTGAAGATACCACTTGTACACCTACATCTGTGGTTAGCTTCCAGTGGTTATAACCAAGGCATATTTCTAGTTGAGTTTTAACATCCCGTAGTGGCCCTGATCAGAGTGTTAGAGTGGAAATCAATTTTTTTTATGCTATGATAACATCAGACAACATATGAAATATTCTTCTACTGATTGTCTGAATAAGAAAACAGCATTTCACATGGAAATGACCTGGAGTTTGGGAAGATGTAATTGGACCTTTACCATTTGTTTGTTTTTCTTGGAGCACACTGGCAGTTCTTACAGAGTATTTCTCTCTCAGTAGAGGCACTCTAATGCCCTCAGCTGCTTATTTTGTCTGGAAAATTCAGGCACCCAGGATAACGATGACAACAACGGCAACATTTTGACTCCCAAATCCCTTGGCAAAATAGTTACATCATGTCTGGAAATAATTCGGCAATGACAGAATGGAAAAATTACAATGACTCAAACAAGACAGGGACGCCCTTAGTAATGGGGTTTTGTGTGTTCATTCTTCTGACATGGCAGTTATTAGAGCTACTGGGAAACTCTGGATTGACTTCCTTTGTAACTAAACCCCACTCTTCCCAGTAGAAATATTGCAGAGATTTTAGGTTCCCAGACCAAGCTTTAGTACTAAACTAAAGCACTAATCTACTTGACTCGTATTCCTGATCTTTTGGCATAGGGGATTGAGTGGGACACCTTGTTCTCCATATCACTCAATCCTTGGCTTCTTTCTTAAGATGATCAAAGACTTTGCCCTGGGGTGTGGATGTCTCATCCTTGGGAGTTGATCTTATGGATAGAACTGACAAACATCACTTATTAAAGCCAGTTTCATACCCATGACTGTAAAGATATTTCATACCACAGACTTGTAAAAGGCATAGGACTTCATCTTCCTCTAGAGGAAAATAATCTGCTTTGAAATTGAAGGAGCGATGTGCTGGTTCTGGCTGTCAGTGTATATGTCTGCTTGACTGATGTTACCATGGGCAATTTAATCTTCATTCTATGATTTCTTATATTGAATAAAGGCTACATCTCAAAACCCAGCTTCCAAAGCACTTATTTTTTCTGTAAAATTGTATCACAGTGTTGTGCCCATCACTGAAAGAAAGTCAAGAAAATTGAGAGTCTTAACTTGGGCTCAGCTGCCTAGATCTGTAGCTTCTAAAAAACAAAGTTCAGACCCCCTCTGTTGAGTAGAACAGACACAAACTGGGATTATAGTATTTTCCTGAATTTATGGCCCTACAATTACAGTATATTCTTGGCAAGGTGTAAAAATAACATTTTTAGGATCTCAATTATTTCAAAAGTAAAATCTCTGTGTTGTAGACAGTGTTTGAAAAGACTTGCTGCTGCATGGTCTTAACCTCAGTCAGAACTGGGTCTTGGGGTGGCATCTGTGGGGTTTGTGGGATTCTTTTCCTGTGTTTCCTTTTATGTAGTGTATTTCCCACTGGCTCTTACAGTCACAGCAATTTGATCAACAATGACATAACAAACCAACCCATCTAGTGAAGCTGTGGTGTGGGAAATCATTGCATAAATTCCATTATTTCTTAAAGCATGAATTCATCCATGGTGGATTTGTGGACACTGCTAAGTGCTGCCTCTACAGCAGCATCATTACTGGAGTGTGAACCTGCTGTGTCCTGGCCAGATTCCAGCCAGGTGATTACCTTTTTTGCTGGCCTACTGTTTTTACTTCTGTTTGTATAGTACCTCAGCCTACTTGACACTGTAAAATAACTGGTTTAAGCAGGTAATTAAGACCCTACACTGGAGCACCTACAGCCTCAGTGCCACAGCTAGGACCATAAAGTAAAACATGCTCAAAGTGTGGTGCTATCTTTACAGCTTGTGTCGTGCAGTAGATGTCTCTTTAGAAGTATTTTTCTCTTCAATATCTCCCTTAAAAATAATAAAAAAAAAGAGTTCTGCAGTTTGAGGCATAGTAAGTGGCTACAAGAAGCCTTTTCATATCTAATGGTTGTCATGAAAGGAAATGGGGATATTGCAATGAAACAGTGAAAAAAGCAGGGAATAAAACTAAAACCAGTAGAAAAGATGGAAAGGAAGAACCAAGACTGTGAAGGAGAAACATTTTTTTTTTAATAGAAGAGAATGGGTAATCTTGAGATAAATGTGGTTCCTGGTGAGGAAGACAGGAAAATTGATCTTGGTAGCAGTCAATTTCTGACTGAGAAGGAAGAGGAGGTTATCAGTAGATGTTACTCAAACTGCCATGCTGCAACACTGGAGAACTTGGAAGTAGTATGGGGGTGTGGGCAAGGAAAGGACAGGACTACAGACTACTGCACTCAAACCAGAAAGGTTGATTACATTTAGGCAGTATGCAGTCCTGTTTGCTCCACCACCATGGTGGTTTGAACTGTTGGCAAGTGTGCCTAAGTGTGGAATTGATAAATTAGGATGTGAATCTGTGGTACAATCGTGGCCAGTCTTCGCGAATGAAGATCTGGGAAAGGTGTTTTTACCTTTCAAGCCTGCGCAATGGATTTTTTAGG
>JAWWLV010000121.1:29241330-29253730 GCA_035041135.1 Platyrinchus mystaceus | reverse complement strand
CTGTGGTGGAACTGTTCTGTGTGGGCTTGGCTCACTGGGACTGAGTGACCATTGCTGCGTAGGACCATGCTCATTTTCCAAGTTTTCCAGGGTCTTGTGCACATGACCCTGCTTGTTTCCAGTGATCTGTTTTGGGTCCAATGCCTTCCTGTCCAACATAGCAAACAGGTGTGATCTTCAGGAAGCATTACCCTCCCTGAAAAAAAAAGGTTTTAACTTCGTGGGGTTTTGTTGCTGTTTTGTGCCCTGCAGACCAGGAAGCTCCTTAGTATGGTGACAAATCCAAACCAAGGGAGTTGGGTTACTTTTACAGATGCAGCAAATGGATTGCTTGTCTGCTTCCTTTTCCCATCCCCCACGCTGCAATTGCCTTATAGTGCATCTGTATGCACATTACATGTGACATACATGGAAAATTCCCGTGGTAATTGGAACATGCTGCAAAGTTCATAGTTTCACCATCTAAAAAAGTACTGAAGAAGTAATGTGGTCCAGGAAACTGAGCGTAGGATCAGTATGAAGCTCATTAGCTTTATCCAGTGTGTATATTTGGACAGTTTTGAGCATGGTGCTTATTTTTTCCGTTTCATTATCAACAAGTGACAATGAAGGTAGCTGTTTTAATACCATGAAGTTCTTGTGGTTTATTATCTAATAGTTGAATAATATAGAGAGTGAACTTAGATTTAGGGGTTGGGGGTGAGTTGATTTATGTTCCAAACCAGTCTGAATTCAGGTTTCTTTCTACCTCTGTAATCACACATTACATTTATATGTTTTATCCTGTCATAGAGAAAGATATATTTACAGGGAACTGAAATTATTCACTTTGATTCCTTTCCTACTAGCATAAATCAGTGTAGGCAGAGATTCTTCATCATATATTAAGTCTCATGTTTCCCACTCAGGTGAGAACTGTGTCTGCATCTACCAACATTGTGTGTCTGTTGATGATAAGTGTAGATTCAGCTCTGGAACTGTTTTCCATTAATGTTTCCTTACGTTGCATATGGTTTTTGCTGGACTACATATGTTTAGTTAAACCACTGAGTTCTCTTTCTTCCCTTTTTCCAAAGGTGGTGATGCAAAAGCAG
This sequence comes from Platyrinchus mystaceus, assembly GCA_035041135.1. Taxonomy (NCBI): domain Eukaryota; kingdom Metazoa; phylum Chordata; class Aves; order Passeriformes; family Tyrannidae; genus Platyrinchus; species Platyrinchus mystaceus. Next base: position 29,252,636 of record JAWWLV010000121.1, on the reverse strand, counting down.
TTTTCTCTGTTTTAGTTACAGTTGTGCTCTGCCTATTCACTGTGTTGAAGGACAGAACAGTGAGGTAAAACTACAACAACCAGCTCTCTCATATAGGACAGCTGCTGGCATAGCAGTTGTTTCAGGTGTCTTACTGTTTGTGGAACACTGTTTCGTTAGCATATATTTGGCATGAAAATTACGATTTCTGAGATGGGAATGAAGAGAAGAGTGAGACTGAGGCAGCAGTTTAGAAAGCAATTGAAAGAGGATCCTCACGTAGTTAGCATGGATTGCATCCCATGTGGCTAAAACTTCTGATAAGACTTGAAAAAATTGCATTAACTTAATTATGTTTAGTCACTGGGCCAAATGGTTTAGAAATGAACACGTACACTCTGTCAGAGGAAGAGGACGTTGTTATAATTAGACCTTGGGCAAAGTTCCAGGCTGTGACTCCTGACCTGAGCCGAACCGCAGATGGGGCTGGGAAGCAGGAGAGGGATCGCTACGAGGAGCGGGTGTGTGGTTAGCCATTGAAATGACAGCAACTTGTTTGTGTTGTGTAAAAGGGCAAAACAGTGGAACTGAGAAGAGCTGTGGGAGGGATTTATGTGTAATAGTGGGATTCTCTCCAGAGAGAGATTTCTTCTTGATTCTCTCTGGGGGTATACATAGAAATAGATAATTTCACACGTTTCTTTTTTACTTGCAAGAAGTTGAAAGAGGATAGAGCTTTCATTAGAATAAGAAAGCACCACCTTTTGTTGTTTCCTAAATTTTTATGTCAGCTTTGCTATCAATGACTGATCAGAAAAATGAAAGATGCTCTTTTCTTCGCTTGTTTTGTTGCCTCTCACCCCACCTGCCCCATCACTTGGAAGCACATTTTCCTCAGATTTGATTTTTGACAAACGAAAGTCAAAAGGAAGGAAAGAAAAGGAAAAAATTATTAACTTGGAGGTTATTAGAAAATGTTTATTTTGTAAAATACTATGGCCACCAACAAAAATCAGACTTGTAATTAATTCTTAAATAGCATAAAAAGTGCAACTTAAGTAGATGTCCTTCTGAATCCTGTACCCGGTAGGCTTAACCTTTAGAGAGACAGTGCTCCCACTTAAAAATATCATTTATTCATTCAGTGATTGAGTTTTAGAATGCCTGTGCTGGATTCCTCTCTAGCAGTCCTCAATTGTTCTTATTTTGAAAGCATCTAGACATCTTACCTATCTACAATTACAGTGTTGTAGCAATACAGAAGTGATGTTTTACCCCTCTGTGCCAGTATGAATTTCATGCATGATGCTTATGGATGGACCTGGGAAATGCCATGTTCAGAGTATGAGTTTTGTGATGGAATGATGCTTTGTGAAAGTGAAGCAAGGTTACTGTTCATGTGAGCTCTGCACCTTTTTGAGGAGTAATAAAAGCTGAGCTGTGAATTTCTCAAGTATGGATCCCAAGGAACTGCTGATTCTGTAAAAACAGCACAGCAACAAACACTAGCTTGTGTATTTCTCAGCATTATGAAAAAAAAGGCCTGGAGACTGACTTTTCACCTCTTAGATGAACCTGCTTAAGATGAAAGCTGAGTGATGAAATGTCAGCGCAGGACAACCTGTGGTGGCCTCAGCAGGGCAGTACTTACCCCATAGAAAATGCTGACCTCCACATCCATTCACGTAGTGCTCATTTCCTGGTAAGGTACCTCTTTTGGAGGAGTTTATACCAAAGTCTTGACCTGCGTTCATAAAGGAAGATGTTATGGTCCTATCACTTCAATATCTCAGCCAGTTTGTCCAAGGAGGATTCATTGTCCATGCTCCAGAGAATGCTAGTCCCTTGACAGTTGGTAGGGCAGCCTTTATACAGTGGGCCAGAGCTTGGTTACAGCTGAATTGATGCAAATGTAATTATATTTCAAGTAAATCAGGTTTGTCTCATTGATTTGAGTTCCTTCCAAAACAAAGTTTTGTCAAAGTAATTGGTTCTGATCTCACTCATGACCAGATTGCCTTAAAGGGCATTGCACTTGGAGTAATCCTAGAGAAGATGGTCTGTAGTGTACAAGTTTAACTTCTGAGGCTCTCTCATGAAGTCTTTTAACAACTCTTAAGTCTCCATTACTGAGAGGAAACAGAAGTTGCTGTGCACATTATTGTGATAGATTTGAGGGCATTTTGGTTTTACTGACTGAAGCTGTGTCAAAGACTGGTTCAGGATTAAGTTGACCTTTGGCATCTCCTAGTGAGAACCCAGTGTTCTTATGAATGGGCTTTTGAAGCCAGCAACATCCTGCCCTGCTGAGTCCTGCTGAGACATACCACCCCTTGCAGAGTTGGCCAGAAAAGCAAGGCAAGGTGGGCACACCACAAGACAGTACTTAGTACCAGGTCACTTTTCCTTTCAGCTGCCTGAGAGTTGCAGCTGATGCCCCTCCAGTGCATAAGAGAAGATGCTAGATAAATTAATCCCAGCACAAAGTAGGGCAGGTGATTGCTGCCAAGCACGCAGTGCCACAAGGGTGGAGGTTTGGCTGGTTTGGGCACTTTTTTTGTTGTCTGTTGCTTAGGTTTGTCTCAAGTGAGCATGCTGATTTCTGCACAAAAAGTCCCTGGAGATCATCTGGCTGTGTGCTCTATATGTTAAGTCCCACTATGCAACTGCTTTCCCAAAGGTGATTTTTCCTTGCACAGCTACTTAGTCTCTGTGAAAGCTCAAAGCAGCCTTGTTCTGGCAGGCAAACAGACCAAAGCATTGTGGGGCAGGTTAGGGCAGCAGCTGCTCTGCTGACAAAGCTCAGCTGTGTTGCTGCTGATACAGCATCCAGCATCCTGTGGTGTGGTTCACCTGCCACCTCCCTTCTGCTCCCCTGCTCTGTGCCCAGGGTGATGGGCTTCACAACAACCTTTAATTATTTACTCTCTAAGGACATAGCTTATTCTGCAGATTAAGTGAAAAAGTGAAGTCCTTAAAAATATAACACAAATAAGCCCCTGAGCTGTCAAACAACAAGTCCCTTAAAAGGGCAAAATATGTGGTTCTCTGTGCACTGCACAGATCCCTTCTTTCAAACTGCTGGCAGGACACTTCCTGTTTGGATGGGCTGCTCAGAAACGGTGTTGTGTGGTAGTGAAATCTGTCGCTTCCCAGCTTCTTCTTCAGACCTCCCTTTATACTCCTGATAACCAAAGCCCTGCAAGCCTGGGTCCTGTCAAGATGGGATCTGGCAGCTCAAATCTAAATCTGAAAGCATGCATTAGCACTGTTCTGTTTCTTTCCTAAATACATAAGGCAGCCCAAACTACTCACATGTATTTGAAAAAGGGATAGACAAAATAGTTCTACTATGATAGTCCTGGTCATAAAGGGAAAAGTGAATGTTTTGGTGGTCTAGCTCCAGAGTGATAGAAAGTTTCATTTCATTGTTTTATTGTTCATTTTATATTGATCAAATGGGGTACCTTTGGAAGACTCTTCCATGTGTTCTGGGTAAATTCTCCAGCACATGCTTTTTTGCTTCAGATACTTTGGTTCCTTTATTGTAGTAGTGAGGGAAAGGCCAATACCAGCATTCAATGGTAGCATTCAACTTTGGCTACTGAGCTTTGCTGATAATTCTGGGAAATCCCACACTGAGTTTGTAAATCCTTTTCAGAAACATTGGGAGAAGTGATTTTACACTGCCATAGAAGAACGTGTTAATACCATACTAAAGCTTAGCTGCCTTGTCTAGCTTGAGTGTTTATTTTGCTCTTTTGTGTATCAGAATCTTCTGTCCTCTTCCTGCTGTTACTCCAGTGATAGCCATTGTAACTGCAGAGAGCTGCACAGATTCAGCAGTCTCGTTAATCATCTAATGTCTGTTGGTTTTGTTTTGTTCTTATTCCCTGCAGAACATGATCAGAAGATAGCATCATACACCATGATCATGGCCCCCCGGAAGCGGAATCGTCATGCGTTGGGATTTCTTTGTTGTTTTGGGGGTAGCGACCTCCCTGAAATCAACCTTAAGGACAATAATCCCCTCCAATTCCTTGAGTTTTCTGTCCCAATCCCACCAGCAGAAGAGCTCAATGCCAGATTCTCTGAACTTGTGGTAAGTTTCTGCTGACAGATTGATATATTTAGTGAGTGGGTGAACTCCTCCCTTCAAAAGAGAAGTAAAAGGACTTAAAGGATTTATTAGAGATAGGGGAAAAAAGCTTCTGTTGAAGCTTTTTTTGGTTTTTTGCTCTTTTATGACCAGTTCGTTAGTGGGACAAAGGCAGCAAGTGACAGGATGGATGATAGTGTCACTGGGTATAAGTACAACTAAATGCTAAAATATGCTTATTTATTTTCATATCACTATGCAATTCTTCAGGTGTAGGACTGGGCATATTAGAAGGAGCCTCATAAGTTCTCTAGAGAGAACTGACAGTCAATTTCTTGTTAACAACTTTGGGATAAAATCTGCTGTATTACATATATACTATGGTGGAAAATCTTAAGGTATCTGGATCTATAAAATAAGGACTATTCTGTTTTGTTGATCAGTAACATTCTGCTGGTGAGGTATAAGCATCAGATGACCGTGCTGCCTCATCACCCAGCTGCCTTTGAACCATGAAACGGTGCTGTTGCAGCAACAACCATAAACAGGAAGGGAAGGAACTATTTCAGATGAACTTTGTTGTTTGCTTTTGTGGTAAATGTTGCAGACTCCGGGAGCCAGACACTTGCTTTTCATGCCTGGCATCAAACGACTTCACTGTCTTTGCCTACTTGTTCAGCCTGCATGCAAAACACAGGCAGAGGTCATAGGACTGGGTTGTTTTGCAATCTGTGTCATAAAGGTGATGCCCATTTGATGCAGCTGATTAGATATCTCATTGCCATTCTGAGATTGGAGGTTATGTAAAGTGACATATCTGTAAGGGTATATATGCCTGAGGTGAGGAATAGAACAGAAAATGCTAGATCTCAGAATCAGAGGAATTGGCAAGTAGTCTTTCTACATTACGCTATAACGTTAGCCCATTAAATTCTTATCCATGACCATAGCTTCAAAATGCTGTGGCAATGAAAATAACCATATAATTTAGGTATGCAAGTGGAGATTAATATATGGGCAACTATAGTATGTCATACCAAATATGGGGACAGCTGTAGTTTGTCAGATTGGTGGTCTGACAACCTAGCCCAGGCTCCTGTTTCAAGATGGGGTCCAAAGCAGATGCCTAGGGAAGAATATAAGATGTGGCCATAGGGTGGTCTTTTCCAGGATACTCTCCAACCCTCCAAAAATTTTCAGCTCAAGGACTTCATCAGTCAAAAGTTGCTTTCTGTGTACATTGTAAATTGCTATGGATTTCTTTTCCATTAACTGTTTTCACCTTCCCTAGCACCCATTAGCATTTTCAGTATTCTATGGCAGGGGTGTAGAAAGGAGTCAATAGGATTTGGAGCTGTTTCAGGAAGAATAATGTGTGCAGCAGAAGAGAGTCTACTTGCTTCAAACTAATTAGCACATTAGGAATCTCCTCTAATGGAAATATTTCACAAAATTTTGGTCTATGTTGAAGTCAGTTTGCCTTTTATGTGAGACTACTTGAATTCCTCTCAGAAAATGCAGCTGTCTGACTGTGGAGAATTCTGTGTGGTGACAGGTATCTCTCATGAGTAAGAGTGTAACCTGTAATCTGCTCTGCTGACAATTTATTTCTGGATGCTGCTTAAGTATTGGTTTTCACATGCAAAGCTTGAACTGCTGTATCAAAGTTCACATCTCTCCAATACCAAGATCCGTTGAAGCATTCAACCCAGCCTTCCTGAAGATGTCACCAACAGATGTGCTTTGCTCCTGAACTAGACTTGCTATAACTGGAACTTCTTTACCTTCGGGTTGTAGTGAAAGACCTGTTTGAGTTGCTGCTGGGCTTTTGCTTACTGAGAAGGGTATCAGTTTTATGAGGAGTTTGAGAGTTTGTGGTGGTACTAATGGTGCTTTTAGTTTTATGTCTGGCAAATAATGATGTTCCATGTGCTTGTGGCAAAACAGCTCACAGCTGCCTTATGGAAGTCTATTAAACAGTATAATTTATAATGTTTCTGGTGCAAAATTTAATGACAAGTATACGTGATGATCTGTAAAAATTTTTGGCCCCAGTAGTTTGAGAGTTGTTGGTCTATGCTATAACTTATTAAATGTGCTGACAGCTTATAACTGGCATATGCATTTCAGACAAATGAAGCCACTGAAATGAAAACAGATCATATTCAGTTCTTATACTTAATGATAGTACCTTAGCCATCATTGTATGAGAAGGGAGCAGGGAAAGAAAAGTGCTGTTTTTCAGAAGGTTAATGGGGTCCATCACACGTTTTTATAAAGCAGTCAGATAGGATGGTCATGCATGTCCATAGGAGTTCCTGATTAGAAAGGTAACATAAGAGCAATTAAGGGCTTTATAAGAGAAAAAAACTGGGCTAGAAAATGGGCTGGCAGAATGCAGAATTTGCCTAGAAGGGCTAGTTTGTCCACAGGTCCAGATTAATGCATGTTCTATGAGACACTAAAATAAAACAGGCTACATCTGTATTGACAGCTCAAATGAGATTTTAATTGGATTAGAAAGATTCAGTCTGTAAATGCACCAGTGTAAATCAGCGACCTGGAAGTGCCTGAGAGAGCTCTGTGCTGTGTGCTAGCTCCCTGCTGCTTATCCGTTAGGGCCTAGTCTGGGTGCACTTGTACTATATAAAAACCAGATTTGAGTGTAAAGCCTTTTGACCCAAATCCCCAAGTGAAATGATGACACCAACATCATCTGAGATCTGTAGTGAGAAGAGCATTTGTGTTAGCTCCCTGAAGCAGGCCCAGGGGGTATAGCCTCATCTTGCCATCTGCTCTACAAAGGGTATAATGAAACACTGATGTGCTTGAATGAATTTTTAAAAGCCTTATTTTTTCCCTCGTTGCAGTTAAAATCTGGGGCATTTTCCCATGTAAGAGTTAATGACAAGAAAAGCTAAGCCTAGCTGTGCTGGAGAAGCCTTCCTTGTGATGCATTTTTCAAACCAGTAAACATTCAGTATGTTTCTACCAGACTTTCTGAGGAAAACTGGCATTTTGAGGACCAGAAGCATGTCTTCTCCTGTTTTTGTGGTACTTAAATTAGTACCATGGAAACTGAATTTGGAGATGTCCATTTTTTAAGAGGAGGATTTAAGAATGTGTTGGGATCCCTTATTTGTGATGGACTCACATGACCCATTCAGAGCTTTCAAACTTGTGTAGTCTCCAGACTGAGGCAGGTATACATGTATGAGCTGCTCTGTTCGGGGGATGCGCCCAGACCAACCAACTATGTAATGGCAGCTGCCTAACTGGACTCTGACCAAGGCAGTGACTGTCAAATGACAAGCTAATGCTGATTTCAGCTGAAATGTCTGTGCTTGATGCTGTTCAACCAGAAAAAACAATTCTAGGATGGATTCCAGGCTCTTGTGTTTCTTTAAGCTAGGTGCTGTGTTTAGGCCTTGTCTGATCAATTAGAAAATCAAACCAGAAAGAGTTACTCCTGATATGTCCCAAATTCTACCTTGATTTATTCCATTGGGAACATGGGCAGAGAGTAGGTCTGAATGGGACCATGGCTCAGGATGATTTGGTCTGATTTTTTTGGGGTTGAGATGGGAGAAGATGTGGTAGGTCTCTGCTGGCAGGGATTGACTTGGGATTAATGCAGTGGAAACAGTACAGCTAAGTCCTTATCAGAAGTTTAGGTGCACATAACACAAAGTAAACAAAAATATTTGTGACCACAAACTTTGCTCCTCAAAGAGCCACTTTTGTGAAAGAGGACAAAACAACTGGCTTTAGTGTCTCCCCTTCAGTGAACAGGCAAGATAGGGAGGCTCTAGAAATTAGGGGGTATGGACTGGTCCTGTACCTCGCAAATTATAAAACTGACCCTACCTGGCCATTAAGGCATCACAGCTTCACTTCTGCTTCCTTCCTCACTCTCTCTTCTCAGCTGGCACTGTGTGTGTAATAAAGTGCTGTTGCAGTTGGTGGTCTGTTGTCAGGCCCTAAACCAGTTTTGTGACTGATGGCAAAAATGTCTGTGCTAAGCACACATGTTTTTCCTTGCACAGATTTATTGACTGAACAGGAACTATAGAAGAATCTGGAAGAACTATTCCAAGGCAAGGGAAAATCATTATTTTTCATGGAACAGCTTCTCCATCTCCTTGTTCATATTTGTTAAGAGCAGTGTGTTCTTGTCACAGTGAATTCCCTTTGCTCAGTATTAGAATCGTGAATCAAGATTCTTGTTGGTTAAAGGTGGTATGCTACTTGACACTAAAGATTTTGCCATCTAGATCTCTCTTATACCAGCAACACAATCCCAGATAGGAACTCAGACCATGCCAAGAAGGGTGATTTAAATGGTGGCAATTCAGGAAAAACAGAAAAATGTAAAGAATGATAGCACAGAGGAAAGAGCAGTGTAAGAGCTTGTGCTTTTATTATTTCTCTTTGTTTTTTTTGTTAATGGCCATGAGATGGTCATGGTATTTGAGAAGGTGGAGTTCAAGATTGTGTATTAAGATGGAAGGTCCTTGGGGAAGAAGTGGAACTGTCTTTTGAGTTGACGTTTTTGAAGTTGATTGTATGATTATATGCTCCAAGCTTATACTTGGAAATATTTGAGAAACACTTACTGTTATACCTTTGTGGTCTTGTCCGCCCTTGAAGCATTCTGGTATTTAGCTCAGGTGGGACATTGACTGGAATTTCCTGTCATGGTTTGTTTCTCTTATGTTCCATTTGAATCTCTTTAATTTTTAGTGGTTTTTTTTCTTCTTCCCCCCTCCTCCCCGAGTCCCTAAAGAAGGGGTTTTGCTGACTTTATAGATTCACAAAAGCTTTTTATCCATATTACTATTTATCATCCTCACAGGCTTTTCCAGAACAAAACTTTAGACTTCATGCCACCAAAAGTGCTTATTAAGGTACATTATTTACTGTGGAGGAGCAGCATAAGTACTTATGAACTGTCTATATTTGGCCTGCCTTTAAGCTTCTTGTCCATTGAAATGACAGTTCCTTCTGAGAGTCTGTCATTCTTTAGTTTCTGAAAGATGTAAGTCACTGCTCAGGTGAGGCTGCATACATTCTTCTCTCTCTCCCTCTCTCTCTTGAAGAGATCTAGTTTTCTGGTCCTACTGCAAAGCCCCAGCTTTTCTAGAGAAGATGCATATGGAACTACAATGTACTCCTGAATAATAAGGCCACTGGAAATCAAACCCATATTTTCTCTCGTAGTATTGCCTGAGTGCAATTAAATGAAGATGGAAGCAAGTGCTGGATCAAGGTCTCTGTCCTTCCCTCAGCCCTTGCTGGGAACCGTGATTGAAACCTTAACTTTGGTTTCTGTCTGCAGTGCTCTATAACAGCTGCCACAAAAACATGGAACTATGTCCCTTCCTGACGCAGCCCTAAATTACACATAGTCTCTCCCCTTGTCACTTCTGATCCCATTATATTTATTAATGGCTGCCACAACATCAAAGTTGGCTCAATTTCTGAATTAAAGATAAGCTAGCTCAGGAATCTAGCTGGAAAGAATGTCAGTGGCTGTGCTAGTAAAGAGAAGAGAGAAAATATCATTCCTTCTCCTTCAGTCTCCTTGGAATAAGAGCTTTACAGAGAAACTCCCATGAAGATGATAAACATGAGAAGATGTGGCAGGAGAGTCCAAGCAGCAGAGGCAGCAACTTGGTAACCTCTGAATAGTCTGATAATTTCTGAAACTATGACTAGAAATTTTCAATGCTTCTTATTTTCTCTCTTAGGTCACCTGAGGAAGGAGGATATCTAGAGCAAAATGCCTGATGCTTTACTATACCTTTTGTTCTTGTCTTTTTCCTTTGTCCTCTCCTAGCACATGGGTCTCAGTTTTTCTCCACATTTCTGCTCATCTCTTTCTAAGTAAATCAGTGTCTTCATCTTGTCCTGAAATAGAACTATGGAATTAGTGTGATCTTTGCTGCTGTTTTATATGTTGCTGTACTCTTTTTATTTCTCAACACGCCAGTGTAGTAGTTGCTAGTACTTTATCAACTACAGGCTAGTGCTTTAGTGCAAAAATGCTGAAAGGAGCTGGTTAGTGTACTGAGTACATGAGCAATCCACGTCACTGGAATCTATGCTAGTTCTCTCAGGACAGAAACACAGGAGCAGTGGTGTCACCATGGACGTGTTTCTAGTAGCATCAGATGAAGTGACCAATAACATAAAGTTTGGGAAAATTCTGCTCTTTTCTTAGTCTGTGAAATTTCTCTACATCTGTTCCTTCTTTACCTTAACAGAGAATAAAATTCAGTGATTATAGTCTCATTTCCCAGAGGAGAGAAAGTTGATGAGAAAAGAAAGAGTTTTTTGTTGAAAGAAAGTGAGGTAAAGCATAGAAGTATCTGGGAATTCATTTATTTATTTCATCAAAGGAAGCAAAACAATTTCTGAGCTAGGCATCATTTTGGCAAACACTAGATAACATACCTTCAAGAGCCACAGGGAGATGAGATCCAAACCTAAATAACTGTAGTAGGGGTTCCCACTGAAAACAGCTGACTTGGAAGTAGCAAGTTCCCTTCATGCTTAGTTCTCCCTTGCAGACCATTTAATGTAATGGATACAACATAAACCTCAGATGAAAACTAGGCTTCACCACATTGAATAAGTACTCCCATATATCACCAGTCCCTCTCAAGCTTGCCAAGTCCTAGCTGTGGCACTTTCGTGAGGCCCCTTTTTGGCTCTGAAACCTGCAAGACTATTTATGTGGTAAAAAGTACAAGAAATGCTTCCATTGTGGTCTTTCGTGTGATTATAGACAATATATGTCCATGTATGTAGGCACAAGAGGGCATCAGCTGTGTTTCTCTGTGTTTGTTGATGAGCCTGGAGAACAAAATTCCCTATTTCTTCCCCAGTTCTGGGGAAGCAGAGATGCAGAGTTGTCTATTCTGTCTCTTGGCTCCCAGTGTGGAGCACCACATTCCCAGAAAAGTATCCTCCAGGTCTGAAGCTTATTTAAGTCCTTAGTTTCTCATTGAAAGGTTGTGGATTAGAAAGACATGCATTCAACCCCCAAACATGTGTCGTGTGTATTGAAAACTGTATTTACTCACATTTAAATTCAGGCATTTTATCAAGATTTGAGTATTTGAGTTTCAAATGTTAAGTCTTTTGAGTCATTCTATCCTGTTGCTGGATTCTTTTGAATATAGGGATTTACTTTCTGTGTCACTTGCTCTGCATGTAAATCATG
>JAWWLV010000121.1:29215209-29241230 GCA_035041135.1 Platyrinchus mystaceus | reverse complement strand
TCATTCTATCCTGTTGCTGGATTCTTTTGAATATAGGGATTTACTTTCTGTGTCACTTGCTCTGCATGTAAATCATGTTTTCATACTACACCTCTGACAGGTCTGTGGCTTAGAGTTGTTGATTGCAAATTTTTCTGCAACCATAATTTAAAAGTACTTCTATTCTGTTTTGCCCATAAGAGGAAGTTATTTAATTTCCTATGCCCATCCTCATCCCCTCTGTACTCTTTTATAATGAATTAATCTACCTAATCAGTCAGGAAGTGTAGTGCCAAATGCAGTTGACATCTGGAGAGGTCCTTCATTTTTATTTGTATGTGATGAGCTCTGACTTAAGCAAACTAGGAGGCTTTGCTGGCCTTAGCTCAATGGAGACTCCCCACCCGTTATTACTTCCTTTCTTGCACTTAATGAGAACAAACAAGAGGAGGCTGTAAGAAAATGCTGCTGATGAGACCAAGACAGAATTTTCATGACCAGGAAGAAGCCTTAACATCACCTTCTGAGTAGAAGACATCGTCTCTGAAGGCAGGAAAAAAAGCAAAGCTTTGAGGCAGAAAATCACTATCCTCACTGATGGCAGCCAGGCCACAGAAACTTTCCTTTCTCTTGGATTAGTTTGTAGTCATCAGATTAACATTTTTCATGCACTCAGATTTACTTGTCTTCTATTATAATAATTGCAAAAGAACTGGGTGGTATAAGATTTCTGAAGAACTTAATGGTACCGAGGCTTGGGAGGCAAAAGCTCTTCATGGTATCATAGTCTGTCTAGTTATGTACAGAGTTCCTTTATGTCCAGCACAGTTCTTCAGTCCAAGATTGTATGTACCCACTTACCTCTTTAGTTTTCCACACAGAGGATACTTTTTTAGTTCCTGCTCTACAGAGAGAGGCTTTTTCATAATGTTGGCTCTACTTTGCATGTGTCCCGTGTGGAATAAATATGTACAAGTCCCTGATTTTAATGCACATCACTACAAGCAGTTTTCTGTAGTTATTCAAGTCCCAATACATAAGAGGTGCAGTTTAGGCTTTGTTGCAGAGACAGCTTCCCCTATCAGGTGCTCACCTACATATGGAGTGATATGATAGAGACAGGCTTATGGCACTGAGTGCAGCACCAACGCTTTGTGACTCCAGGCTCCCTTCCAGCAGATGCAGCTGGTTGGCAGCCCCCAGCTCCCTGACCAGCTGTGCAAGAAGGAGCAGTCCCTATGCTGCAAATGTGTGAGACACAGATGCTGTGTAAGGAGCATAAGATGGCAGGCAGGCCTCACACTCCATGTCTGAGAATCAGTAGGGTTGTGTAAACAAATGTAAATCCAGACCTGGTCTTACGTGCAAGATTTTGCCTGTGAAGAAGCTGGGGGTGTTACTAAAGTACCTCTGTAGTTTTAAGGCTTTTGTGCAGGAATACACTGTTTTTTATATCTTGTTGCTTTACTATAAAACTTACGGATAGATAGTTACCCAATGAAAAGCAGTTCGGTTCCATTGAAGACAGTAGTGGAATTATATCATTCACCGGTGACTGAAATTTGACCTGTGTGATATTTTCTGTGTCTATGGTGATTGTTGGCTTCTGAGTATCCCAATCAGAGCAACATGCTGACTGCCTTTCTGAAAAGTGGGAAAGGTTATGGTTGTGGTTGGAATATTTGAAGGGAATGTTGGAGTCTTCTGAGTGTGATTTACTTACACTTGACATGAAACATCTGAGAAAGAACTCACAGGACTACATGTTTTTATCAGGGTAATCCTGGTGTTCCATGATTGAGGAAATGCATGTAGTCCATCTAGGGCAAAAGAGGAGAAGTACTGGATTTTGGGATCACAGATATCTATCTTGGGATGCAAAAAGAGGGGAAAGAACAGATCTGCCACTAGAGAATGGAAATGCTAAGTTGTCAATCTTACGTCTTCCCTCTATTGAATGCTTGGGAGCTGTCATGATATCCTATCCCCTAAGTCATGGATAGGGTGGGTAGGTTTAGTTCAGAAATTTTGTGTCCATGTGTTCTAATACCCTATCAGATGATTTGATAATACTATTGTGTTTTGGCATAGCTGCAAGTGTTAGGCAGCGTGATGTAAAAAGCAAAAAAAATAACGTAAGGCTTTACTGTGGCCTTTTTCCTTATTAAGATGTAATTAATATTTGAATGGGTTTTGTGTTCCATTGTGACTATAACAAAGAGTCAGCAATTTTCTGGATTGAGCCTGAAGGCTGCTGAAGTGATAAAACACTGAGATGATATTGATAGTAGGAGTCATCTTGCTAACTGGAAGGATCAAATTAGTTTATCTTTATTTCAGCTTTCTGGAGCTTTTCCAGCTACGCTTGTATGGATACAGAGTAGACAATTTCCTGCCCTCCTCTTACAATTGAATGAGCATTCTCACATATTTCCTGCCACTCTGCCTGCTGATTTAGAGTAACAGAGTGGACCCTCTCCAGAAGAAATAGTGTCAGCAGCATTAGTATGGGGATTATTGCTCCAGCACTTTGGAATGGCTTCTCTGAGTATGATTGCTGCCCTTCTGCAATTTCTATCCTTTCTTTACTTCTCTGTATTAGTGTCCTGTGTTTTTCAAAGCTGTATTTGATGGCTTAAAAATCGATTAGAACCTCATTCCTCTTCTTCTAGAGAGGGTATTTGAATCTAGATTTTGTCTGCTGAGGAGGGGTGGGAGTCTATTATAAATCAGGTAAGAAAGGTGATTTGGGATGAGAATGTGCCAACTGGAGATACACTTGTGAGAAATGACAGAGGAAAGTACTGCATCTTACAAAGACCATGTTAGCCAGATTGTAACTGGACAGGAGACTGTGATAAGGAGGAACAATGTTTTCCAAAGTGTTGAAATAAAAGACACAACAAATGAAGTAGCTGTGGTGCTGAAGGGACAGTGAAGACAAATGGCAAAGATGGATATGATCTGGGACAAATGCTAGACCATGATGATCTTTTGGCAGTGCTTTTGGAGAGAATGAGCTAGCATGGTAACTGGGGGAGGTTGATTGACAAATGATTGTTTCTTCTGCAGCTCATAGAGGAAGTGTCAGATCTGAGATTTTGCAGGAGGTATGTTTTGATATTTAGCCTGATGACAGCAAGTAAGGGAAAGCCAGGTCCATCTAGCTGATGAAGATCTTATAAAATTTATAATAATTTATATAATTTATAATAATTTCCCACCTGAAACTGGAGAAGCAGTGAAATTTTCCAGTTAAGAGAAAAGGTTGGGAAAGAGGATGGGATGCAAGTGTTTTGGAGGATAGGAGTTACCTCTAGGGAGGTAGAGTCTAGCTGGGGTTTAAGAGGAACTGTTAAAAAAATAAGGTAATTGAATGGAGAAGAAGATAATAATCATGAAGTATCATCTGTTTAATATGTTGACTCAGATTATTTTCTGTAGTTGCTCACCTAGTAACAATTTATATGAGGTATAATCATTGCTCAGATAGTGTATGATATAGGCTGAAGAAGAGTGTGGGGAAAGGGTGTATAATTATGTCATACTTCTGTGCCCTTCTATAGGTGGATTCTGTCTTCCAACAGTACTTAAAGTTAGTTGTTTATTATTCAGGGGACCTGTTAAGGTAATTTGGGATTGCTCTTCCAGCACTGGTGAGAAAGAGCCTTTTCTTATTTTTTGCCTGGTCTGCAAGACTCCAAAGTGGGGAGCACAAGGTGCCACAGGGCCGGCTGGTTGGATGGAGTAGCACCTTTTGAGGGTACAAGGTTTTCAGGTCAGCTCTTTCCTAGCACCTTTCTCCACACTATGTAAGGGGCAGATTTTGGTGTCCTTATTTACAGGAGAGGTCCTTGTGTTCATCTTTCAGCACCAAGTGGGAGCAACACATGGAAAGCAAGTGTCAGAAGGTGCTTCTTCTGTCACTCATCACATCAGACTGCCTCCACAGCTGCTCTGTCTTTGATGTTTTATCCTGAAGAAGTACAGACGGATGCCTTCCACCTGGCACAGGAACAGCACTGACCCAAAGCTTTTAATGCTAGCTCCCCTATTTTCTGTAAATGAAAAGTCTGTAAGCTTGCTGGGAGGAAAACTTTTCAAGAACATCATCTTTTTCCTAGCTATTCCTGTAAGCTTACATAACTAAATTCATGCATTTGTGCATTTGTTTCCCTTGTGAGAAACCGGGAATAGTAATGCTTCTTAAACCAGTTTTAATACAGAATTGTAGCCAGATTGAAAAGGTGCTGAAAAGATGGAGCACATGTCGGTTACAGGCAGTACAGGAGTCTTCCAGTGTCAAATGTGTTGTATTTGAAGAACTTGGGAGCAAATCTCTATTACTGCCTCCTGCTCTTTTCTACTTGCTTTTTTTATTAGGGAGGATCTGATGCAAGACTCTACTGCCTTCCTGGGCAGACTTCCCTTTCTTTCGCATGTTGACCCAGTCACCGGTGTATGCAAAAAGGCCCTCATCATCATCTGTGTATTCTGTGCACTTCTACATTGAAAGCACTTAAAGATGTCTTTTAATTTTGCAGTTTCACATAATTTTTTGACCACATAAAGGGAAAGGCTGCCCACAATAACCACCATTTGAAAAGAGCAGTGTGCACAACAATGTTATGCAGTGGTTTACTAGGTGGAAGAATAATTTCTCCAAAGAAATTACAAGGGGAAAGCAGATTGCAGTTTCCCAGTTTGGAAGCTGTCCAGGGAGATCCCTGAGTCATGGAAAATCCATTGGGATTGCTTTAGTGGCTGTGTTTCAGCATTACATCTTGGATAAAGAGCAACAGCTGCATGAGTTGGTTGGTGTGAAGTTGTTGGCTTCTACATTAACAATGAGGGAGAGCTTTTGGATTGCAAATGCTTAACCAGATAGTAGATGCAATTATGATTTGTTGTTAGGAGATGATGCAAGGCACGTGTTCATTCTTCTCTTACTCTTTTTTGCTGTATTTTGTGAAAGTTTCTGGTAATTTCTTTGGTAGAAACATTTAGAGAAAGACATCTTGGCTGGTGTTTTCTTAAGCCCAGTGACATCAGTGCAGTAGTTTCTGTTCTGATTATCAGAATATTTGAGCAATGAGACAGGACAGGGTGTGAGTGAATAACCAAATATACTGTCATGCTTTCAATTCACTTTTTGACTATGGATAAAGTTTATATGAGGGAAGAGAATTGTGGAATTGCCCTCCACTTCAATCCAGAGGAGACAACAGAAGCCAGTATGTGGATGATGTTCTAGCTGCTCTGGACTTCAATACAGATCATCTCCATTTATTGAAGTAGAAGTTAATAACTAGCAAAAAGGGGACTGGTAGACTTCTCAGTCTATTCTGTGTCTGAAATCTGTGCTGTAGATTGTAGAATGAGCCAGTGTTTTAGGCAATTTAAAAGGGACAGTTAAATCAATATTTTGCACTGGTGTAAATCCAGAGTAAGTCTGCTCAGTTTAATGGAGTTAGGGACATTCTGATTTCTGGTTTGCACTACCAAATTTGGAATACTAATTCAGAGAGCAAGAGAAGAACTAAAGCTGGCTGTGGTTTCACTTTTATCTGTGTAAACCTGAACTTACACCAGAAATTTTGTTGATTGTTTTGAGTTCCTTTGAGTTTACCCTGTGTGTAAGCTTGAGCATGTGTGTCTGAGATGCACAATCAAAGCTCAATAAGAAGTTAATTTTGCTCATTAAATTCTTAACCAACTTCTCAGTTCCTCCTGCCCTTTTACTTAATATTTTATCAGAGATTTAAAGGTCAGCCAAGCTCTGACTTAGCCTTGTTTTCCTCCATAGGGGCATATGGCAAATAGGATGCACACAAGAGGATAAAGCTGGGAGGAGTAGGTAGCACTGACGTCCCTGGAAATTCAGCCTGCCTTTGGCACAGGGACGCAGCAGCAATCTCCAACCCACATTTTGAGGGTTGAGCCAAGCAGGACTGTGTTTGGACAGGAAGTGATCAGAGAGGTGTGTGCCTGTGTGCTTTGGCACAGTCCAAACTGTAAATTGCTCTAGCCTAGGAACCTCCTCTGAACTCATTAGTATTAAAACAGAACAGAGGACACTTTGTGGAGAGGGAGAGGGTGGGGAAGCCGGAAAGGTAGCAGTTTAGACGGCAGTTTCCTAATAACCTTTCCCACAACTACCTTCCCATACAGGGTCTCATCTAAAAGACCTTGGCATGAAAAACAAACCCTGGCACAGGGAGGGGGAAGGGAGGAGGGAAATGAGGGGAGGGGAAGGAAAGGAAATGAGGGGCGGAAAATGGGCACTGTGCTGAAACAGCAGATTTTATTGTTATTTAGTGTTATATATGCTGATAATAGAAGCTCTGTTTGAGAGAGGTATTTGGTACAGTGTGTGTAATCAGAATGTGGAGGTAAATGTGGTATTTGTCTTAGAGGACTTGTGACCTGTCCAGTAAAAAAATGTATCAAGCATTTAACAGCTTCAGTTCTGTTTGGTATTTTCATTTAATTGACTGCATGGTGAAATACAGAGCACATCTATTAACTCTCCAGATCATAGAATGGTTTATGTGGGAAGGACCTTAAAGATCATCTAGTTCTAACCATTCTGCCATGAGCAGGGAACACCTTCCACTATACCAGGTTGCTCAGAGCCCCATCCAACCTGGCCTTGAGCCCTGCCAGGGGTGGGATATCCACAATTTTGCTGTGCAGCATGTTCTAGAGCCTCACCACCCTCATAATTAAGAGTTTTTTGTATAATCTAAACATACACTCTTTCAATTTAAAGCTGTGCCCCCTTATCCTATCACTTCATGCTCTCTTATACCCCTTTTAGGTACTAGAAGGTGCTGTAAGGTCTTCCTGGAGCCTTTTCTTCTCCAGGATGAACAACCCCAAATGTATCAGCCCTTCTTCATAGGAGAGGTGCTGCAGCCTCTGATCACCTTCATGGTCTTCCTCTGGACTTGCCTTCTGGACTGCAGGCACACATTGCCTGATCATGTTGAGCTTCTTCTCAATGAATACTCCCTACCCTTCTCCTTGGGGCTGATCTCAATCCATTCTCTACCCAGCCTGTGTTTTTGCTTGTGCTTCCTCCAACTCACGTGCAGGACATTGATTTGGCCTTGTTGAACTTCCTGAGGTTCATGCAGGCCCACCTTCCAAGCCTGTCCAGGTCCTTCTGGACAGAAAATTTTCCCCTCCAGCATGTCAACCACACCACACAGCTTGGTGTCATCAGCAGACTTGATGAGGGTGTACTCACTCCCATTGTCCGTGTCACCGACAAAGATATGAAGCACTGCTAGTCCCAATACTGACCCCTGAGGAACATCACTCATCACTGGTGTCCGCTTGGACATCAAGCCATTGACCACAACTCTTTGAGTGTGACCATCTAGAGACTTCCTTATCCACCATGTGTTCAATCTCTCAAATCACATCTCTCCATTTAGAGAAAAGGATGTCACGTGGAATAGTGTGAAATGCTGTACACAAGTCCATGTAGGTCATGACAGTTGCTCTCCCCTTATCCATCAGAACTGTAAGTGGATCACAAGAAGGCCACCAAATTAGTCAGGCATGATTTGCCTTTAGTGAAGCCATGTTGACTGTCCCCAGTCACCTACTTATTTTCCTTATTTTCCCTCTGTAGGTTTCCTTTTTGTGTTTGAGTTTGTCCAGGACATTCTTGTCCATCCGTGCAGGTCTCCTGGCTTTTTTTTTTTTGGGAGGCATTGTTCCTGAGCTTGGAGGAGGCAGTCCTCATATATTAACTAGCTTTCTTGACTTCTCAGACTGCTGCTGGCTGTATCACTGGTGCCCACTTGAAACAACAGCAGTGGATAATAGTCAGTGGACTGTACAAGGCTTGGTAGTCTCTCAGTGACATCCCAAATGTGAGCGCCCAGTGAGCCCCAGCACATCTCTCTAGAGTGTGTCACTAGGCACATAAGATGGAGAAATTGTGTGAAAAAGGATGTGATTCAGTGGGGACAGTTAAAACTCCTTTTAATAGCAAGTCTGGTAACTCAGGATGGAAAGCAGCCAGGTACACTTCTTCAGAGAAGAAACTAGGGATTATAGTGGATCAAGAGTGAGCATAAGTCATTCAGGTTTTGAGGTTTTTTTATTAAAAAAAAAAGTCATTGACTATATGGAATATGTAACCAGCAATGCAGTCTGGAAGATGCATGAAGTAATCTTTGCAGTCAGCACTGGTAAGGTCTCAGCTGGAACACTGTCCCAGCTTTTGAACAGTGCAAATCAAGAAAGATGTACTTAGACTGAGGAGAGGCCTGAAGTGCTGGACCTGGCCTCTAAAAAGACTGAAGGAGCTGTGTTTGTTTAGCCTTAAGAAAGAAGACTGAAAAGGGACATTACAACAGCCCTTAATAGGCTGAAAAACTGTTATCAAGAGGAAGGAAAAAATCTGCTCCCCATGTTAGTAGTTGATAGGGCCGGAAGTAATAGGCTTAAATTGCAGCAGCAGGGATTTAGATTAGACATGAGCCTGACTATTCAGTTTTCATCCCTGTTGCTCTCACTGGGCTCATTTCCATTCACTGACATGGACATGCAGCCCACCTTAACAGCAAAAGCAGTGATGATAGTCAGCATTATTGTCCTTATATGCTCACATATATCCATGGAATGTCCCTCTTGCTCTTACCTGTATTGTAGCCCTGCATATGAAAGTGCATGTCTAAGCCTTGATCTCTTTCTCTCTCTAAACATCTGTGTGTATTATTGCATACAGAGGTACTGCTTTTCCTCAGTCTTTCTATTTGGCCCAGCAGATTGCTGTCTCATGCATGTGTTTTGCCTGTGAAGGATGGAAAGATGCACAGCAGATGCTGTTTCTAGTGACCTCTGAGAGGGGATTGCCACAATAGGTCTTGCAGGCTGTGTGTACTTGTGTGCTGTCAAGTCACAGAAAGTTTTGAGGAGTAGGAGAAGGTCAGTATTTAGCTCTTCTCCAGGAAACAAGGAAGCAATTAACCAATGATTAAGAAGCAAAAAAAGAAGCAGTATAATGAGGGGTGTGTTTGGGGATAAGAGGGGGGCCTGTTAGTTGAGTTTCTGTGAGATAAATTTCTCTACCAAAAAGCAGTGACCTTGACAGATGAAAGTCTTACTCTGCTGCTAAGCCTTAAGAATGAGTAACTTCTGTGTTGGCAGGGTAGAGTGAAAACACATTTTCCAGTATGTAAACATCAGGTGCTTTCTGTCTTGTACTGTTATGACTGAGGATCAAGAGATTTGGGACCTTAGAACTGAAGGGGTTTTAAAGCTGCAACTTTTTGAAAAAGCAAGGAGGAAAAAAGAGTGTAATGGGAATCGCAGCCTTTTGTTTGTCTGCTTCTCTGCTTTACAGTCATATCTGTGGCAGTAGCTGGAATGTAAACATTGCTTCCTATGCCAACAGGCAGTGTTAGCCACTTATGTGTGCACAGTGGTTTCATAATGCACAAATGTAATGATAAAACATTGTGGGTATGGGTAGATGTTATATGATATGTCTTGCGTATGTAATGTGGGAGTGACATACACACATACTGTGTGAATGCAAATACATAGAAACTCAAGGATGTTTTGCTGTGATCCACCTAATTCTTATAAAGTGTAAAACTGATCAAATGTTACTCCCATGCTTGTGCTGTTTCTATGTGCTTTGCAAAGGCTGCTTTCAATTCCAAGGGTTAGCACGAGATGAAAGAGCTTGAGAGGCAGGACTGATTTGTTTTTTGGGTTGTTTCACGTTTTCTTCATGGGTTATCAGTGGACTCAGCACATGTATCAGGTGCCCAAGTGGCAACTTTTAACCAGTGTCCATGTGGATCTGTGTTAGCTGGGTGGGTGGTAGTGCTGTTGACTGATTAAAGACTTTTGCACTGCTCGTTGCTCCAGTTTGTGCTATAATATAGGCAGTTTGTGCAGTCTAACGAATTTTATCCAATGACAATTCAGACAGACAGTCTTTCAGAATGCCTTATCAACCTTCTCAGTATTGGAAATGAACACTCTCCCAGGCTGCCTCTTACATGTCAGGCTGGTGAGCTGGAACGAACAAAACAACGGAAGGAAAATTGTAGGGGAACAATCCAATACTGTCCCCTGGAGGTGGACACAGTGATTAAATAGGGAAGGTTTATCTTTCTATCTGAAGCTCTTCGCAAAGAGACTGAGATTTGAAGAATTTTTTTTTTTTTAATTTATTCACTGCAGTTATCTCTGAAGCAGCTTTTTGGACAACTGCCTCTGTATTTATGATGAGAGTGTCTCTGCTCCTCCCTGACCTCCCTCCCTGGTGGGCAAACTTGCATGTGAGCCACCAGACTAACCTGCTCATTATTCAGCAACAAGACCTGGCATAGGCAGCATGAACTGAAATAAAAAGGTTTTGGGGGCTGTTGCTAAGGTAAAAGCGTAGCTTTCATGCAATATAAGCTGTGTGTTAGCAATGTGGTCCTACTCAGTTCATTTTTTAAAACTGTAATAGTTATGCTGGACAGGATTCTCTGTTGCAAAAGCTTGTAGTGTGCTGCTGACAACATTCTCCCTGATCTCTTTCCGCTGCTTCCTCTTCCTCTGAAGTCCCAGGCATGTCAAGTGGTTTGAGTTGTACTTCAGCATTGGTTAACCCACCACTTATTCCTTCTACGTCATTATACATGAATATGAACCTTGTCTGGGGCCTGCCAATGGCTGCTGGATGAGACCCCATGGTGTGTCATAGTCCCTGTTTACTTGTACAAGATTTAAATAAATTCATCCAGAGCATAAAGCTGTCAGCAGTGCTATGCCACTCAGGAGCATCAGTGGAACTAGAATGTGGCCTTTTTGGGGACATGGTGACAGACATCTCTATAAATCACCTTGGGGAACCTGAAGCACAGGTATCATAATGTACAGGGAATTTATTATACTGGCAGCAAGTGTATTATACTTCATTCTGTAACTTGGGTGGATTCGATGCTGTTTAAAGACTGAGAGAGAATGATTGATGAGGTGGATGAGGGAGTGCATTTGTACATGACAGGTGAAAAGTGCCAAGGGGAATGAGAAAATGATTAGCGGGGCAAAAAAGAAAAGGTAGGTGTGTGCAGGAGAAAGGAAAAAAAGAAAGGATGGGAATATGAACAGGAAGCAAGATAAGAGTGGTGCATTTAACTCAAATTCATACGGTGCAAAGTATAACAAAAATGATTGTACCCTTGGAACCTAAATTTTTGAGGTGAGTGTGCAAGCAAGTTATTAAATAAAAAGTCTTCAAATTGTGGAGCTTTTTCTAGAGTGTGTAAAGGCATCCAGATATAATTCCTACCTTCTTCGTTTTCCTTATTGGATGACTCATGAAGAACCATTAAGATAATGCTAGTTTGATTGAGCAAAAGAAAAACTTCACAGTTGTGAAAA
Source organism: Platyrinchus mystaceus (assembly GCA_035041135.1). NCBI lineage: Eukaryota > Metazoa > Chordata > Aves > Passeriformes > Tyrannidae > Platyrinchus > Platyrinchus mystaceus. The sequence goes on along the minus strand of JAWWLV010000121.1, from coordinate 29,229,845 downwards.
AATATTGGCAAATGCCATTGCTATCTTGAAAGGGACATTAACTCAGGTGTATCACAGAATCAGCCTGTTTTTTGAGGCAGGGAGTTTGGAAGTGTTTGACCATCTACAGAGTTTACTCTGTGGTTTTGTACTTTTGCAGGGCTTTGCACAACCCTCTGAAAATTTTGGTGCTGGTCACAGGTCAGATAACTGCTGCTTTCATCTATTCTGGAAATTCTTAAGTTTCCATTTTGAGTTTAACAAGGAAAGTGGAGTTTAAACTTCCTATGGAGCTTTGCCACTTCGTGCTATGTGAAGATATGGTTCTTATGGAGCCTGTTAATGCCAAGACCTGGCTGTCCTTTTGCTTGAGTACCCATCCCTGTTAAAGAACCAATCAGTGCAACAGAGCTGTAATCAGACAGTCAAAATAGACATCTGCAAACAGCAGAAGTGTTGAAGCCTGTTTGCCTATGTATTATGTCATAGTGTTTGATTCTGTGGTGAAAAATAAGATTGATTTCATCATCCTTTGAGGATGGTAAACACATTTAATTTTTGATGATTCTTTAATAATTGCCTGAATATGTTTGTAGGCAGAAATAAACTTTAAAAACGTCAGTATATGCTTTTATATGTCATTAGCATCTCTCAGTCATAAAAAAACCATTAAATGTGAAACACAGGCCTGGGGTGGATGCTTAAGGGAAGGATATGCTTTCAATAGCATTTTAAGTAAGAGCAACTGTGACCTACAGGTAAAAATTAAAAGTGTAACTCAACTCTGTAGCTGAAATTATAAGAAATTGATAAAACAAGACAGTTATCCAACTAAAGAAAATAAACAAAATCTCCTTTCTGGCAACATATTTGTTATGCCCATATTAATCAAATTATTGTCTGCAGTAAACATACCGTGTCAGAATTCTGTGTTTCATAATGCTGGAAATGCTATTCATGATTCATTATATGTTTATGAAAACAAAACAAAACAACAGCCAGAAGAAAACCCCAACCCCCACCCCCCCATAAAACAACCCCACCAGCTTGCGAGGGTTGGTTTGTTGGTTTCTGCCTTTCACAAAACAAAGCAGCTGTCTAACCTTAAGTCAGTGTGAAACTCCCCAGTGACCAGTAAGTCCAGCAGCCAGTGGACCTGGGACAAGTAGAACGGAATCCTCCCGTGAGTGTCCAAATATCCCTGGAAGACCAAATTTGGAGCTCTTGGTCTCCAACATTCTGACTTTAAGTCAAGAGATGCTGGATAACAGAAGTTGGGACTCTCTGTGTACTTAAGGCCTTGAGGTTTCTCCTTTAGAGAAGCAGGCATGTTGGTAGGTGTGTTTCTCCTTTAGTGGGTCTCTATCCAAGTGAACCACTCTTCCACATCCCCAAAATCTTACTTTTTCTCTTTATTAATTTAATTTTTTGTTGCCCAGAAAGGTACTGCCCAGTCTAGATGAGAAATGCCTTTCCATTCAGCTTTTCTAGAGCTTCGAGTGATATCATTATTGAGCTGATGGCTGCCCAGCATCAAATCCAGCTTTCATGCTTTGATAAACGTTCTCCAAAAAAGGGACATAATGTGGTTTTAAATCCCACAAAATACTGGTTTTATGTTTCCTAGTCATTCTGCCTTCTTGTTTCCTTTCTTTCTCTCTGTCTCTTATTTCCTTGGGTTGTAGCCATTTTGAATGAAGGCCATCTCCCCTTTTGGCTTAAGAACTGGACTGGAAGTATTTGAACCTCAAATCCAACTCCAGTACATTTTAAATGTTTTATCATTGAAATTCAATCTGTGTAAGTAAAAAAAAATGTCCACATGAAAGTGAAATTAACTGAATTAACTCTCAGTATATAAAATAGGGAATAGATAAAGGAGAGAATTGTAAGGAATATTAACTGGGGATACTTTACATCTCCCTCAGCCCAGCCTGGCAAATATCCTTTTAATCTGTGTTTCCTGAGAACACTTCTACCTTCAAGTATTTTTAAGAGTCAGGAGGCTGAGCTCCATTGTGCAGGGTCACACTGGCATGAATTGATGGAACCGAGCCACCTTTCCAAAGGCATAGAAGAGTTACTACATTTCTGTTGAGAAACTGGAACAGGTGATGGAGGAGGGTGTTCTCCCTGCTTTATTCTGTCCAAACCTTTTTCTTGCCCTTTACATTTGCACCCAGGGCATTTGGTCATGTTGGCTTCCCTAGTCTGGCTTCAACCTCAGTTTTGATGGCTGCGTTCAGAGTTTGTAGTTCTTCACCTTTCCTGCCAAACTTGGCAATTCCTTTCTCCTTCAATAGCTGCTTGCTGTCACTGAACTAACTCTAAGGTCTGAATCTCTATATACTGAGAGATCTGCCTCTTGTTGGGTCAGAATGTCCTGTTCGTGGACCAATCCTTCTGAAATGAATTCTTTCTGTTGTTCCTCCCGCTTCCCTCAAAGACAGCAAGTTTCCTTATGTGCCATCTGTTAAGATCCTGAGTCAGAAAAGAAAAATGGTCTGCCTAATCCAGGGTCTTCTTTCTTAGCTAGATCCAGGGTTTTCCTGTGCAGTTACAGTGGTCTTTTGTTCATCATTTATAGGAAGAGCAAAGACATGGGAGAAGTAAGATGATTTGGAGGGTTCCAGAAGGCGGCTTCATGTCTCCCCTATTTTGCAGGGATTTCTCGGGCTTTTTTTATAGGGTAGGATTTGATTGATGGTGATGGGGCATGTAGGCCTCGTCAGTTCTTCCCACTCCTTTCTTCCTCTCAGTGAAGGAGCACACTTGCTGGAGACTAATTTCAGGAAAAGGAGTTGAAGAGCTTGACTGCTGCTTTGCTTTCTGGAGAAGATATTTCCTTCCCTGCTGAATATTCATGCTTGCTACCTGTCAGTCTGACCTGGAGGTTAGAACCCAGCATTCTACCTCTTAACAAAGACAAACACTAACTTTAAAAATTAAGGGTAAGCCATCTTCCCTCCATGTGCTATTTTCCAGTCATATGTGTTTGGGTCTGCCTCTGGTAATATGCTTTTGCTTGCCATAGGTGAGCAGTTTCCTTGTTACGTTACCTGATCTAATGAGAAAGCTTCTAATCTTATTTTGGCCTAATCTACCCTCCTGAGTCATAATAAAGTAGTGTGTGGGTGCACTTTTTTTCTCCACTGGATTTTCCATCCTTTCAAACTAACTTTCTCGGCCTCTGTCCTGAGAAGCGTGTCATGGTATCAGAATGCTAAATTTCATGACTGGAAGTTGCACATTCTCACTGTCCCATTGAAGGTAGATTGTTCTTTATGCCCCTGATAGTGCCAGCGTCCAAGGTAGTGTCTAGAAGCTGCAGTGTCAGAATCCTGCTCCCTGAGTGGTTTTAGTCAATAGGAGCATTCCTTTGATGAAATAGTTGTCTTGAACTATATTGTTTGAGTACATCATTCAGTTTTGTGCACAACTTCTATTAAGAGCTTCTGCTGCTTGTCTGACCTGCCATCAGAAGCAGAAAGAGCACTCCAGAAAAGAGCACAATGGATTAGATAACCAAGTTAGCTGCCTTGTATTTAAAAAAAAAAAAAAAAAAAAAAAAAAAAAGAAAGAAGAGAGAGAGAGAAAAAGTCGTTAAGATCTTTAAGCAGTTCAATAAAATCATAATTTTTTCCAAGACTTTAGTTGAACCCAGCTAGCTCATTTCAGATATGTTTCTGGCCTTTTTGGTACTTCTTCTAAACCTGGCATTTCTGATTCCCTGTCCTGTCTGCCCCTCCTTTTCCTCCCGCATGCTTGACCTCCAACAGCATTCCTTCGCTTGTCTTAAGGCCTTACATGTCATTTTACTCTCCCTCTCCCCCCAAGAATGTGATCCTGGCCTGAGCTTGCTAATTGTGTATAGCAGGGATAAAACTCCTTGCCTTGCTTGGCTGCCCCCTTGTTTGGAAACTCACCCTAAACATTTCCACATGGTTTGCACTCTTTTTGCACAGCTACTTTTTTTTCCCCTTTAAACTTTTTCTTGTTTAAAATAACCCTCCAGCTTCTTCTACCTTGGGCTGCTGGCACTGACCTCGCCTTGTTACTGTTTGCATTTCTTTTGTACCTTTTTGCAGCTTAAATCTCTGTGGGCTTTTAAATCTGTCAGCAGCCGCTACCAGGCTCAGTGTGCAATTTTGCTCACTGTTTTCACAAGTTTCCCAGCCCTGAACGCTTTCCAAACGAGCCATTGTTGGACTGAGTTAAAGAGGTATTGTCTCTGCTTGGACAAGGTTAGTGTGGGTGCCAGAATCTGCATGTGCAGCGGTTTTGTGCTGCAGTGTCATTTGATGTTGGACCCCTGGGCTCTTCCTTCTCCAAACATTTCAAATATATGGGTGAGGGGAACCAAAACCCTGCCAAAATTGATTTATTGAAATATTGGAAGATTTTCTTTATATTGATGAAACTCTCATTTATACATCTTCATCTGTCTCTACTCATGCAGGCTGCTTGTTCTGAACACCGCTCTTTTTTGTTTAATTCCATTATGAGCAGCTGAAACCAGTAGCCGTGATTGCAGCCCTGTTCTGGTCAGTGCTGTATAAACACAGAGGGAGTAGCAATATCTGCTTTCATGGCTTTAGAGACATGTTGTATAGGAATAGAGATTTTTATCCACCTTTTACAGAGGAGAAACTGAAGCTGGGGAATTTGGTGGCGTATCCAGAGGGTGCTTTTAACAGAGTTGGGAGTCAGTTCCAGATCACAGCATTATCTTTCATTTTACTAATGTAAGGTTGGCTCAGCTCTAAGAGGGTATGTTCTAATGAACTTGCTTTTCTTAACAGAGACTGAATTTTCTGCTCTGATCAACCTGATGTGACACTGCGGGGAGAGATGTCCTTTATGTTGAAATGATAGTTATCTTTTGATAGGGACTGTGTGGTTCAGAGGACAAACATCTGGAAAAACATTTCAACCTGTAGGTTGCTGGTGGCATTACTGCCACTAGACAATTGTCTCATGACCGTTGCTTAAAAGATGAAGTAATTTAAATGTTTTCCTGCTGAAGAGCAAATTAGTACTGCTGGCCAGGAAAAAGGTGTGTCAAATTTTTAGCCCTTCTTTAAGGTCATAATGAATATCTATGTCACATAATCCAGTGCTTTGAGTTTCTTACTTCATGACTTTCATGTGATATTTCCCATTCTTTACTGATCATTAGTAATGGAAGTTTGAAATGGGAGTTGTTCTGGCTGCCTCTCTTCATAGGTTCTGCTCTGCCAGGGAGAACTCAGGGTTCCTAACAGTTACCAATGCAGCTGTTGACTGGTTTTTTTTTCTGTTTTTCTTAATTTCCAGGATGAATTGGATCTCACAGACAAGAACAGAGAGGCTATGTTCGCACTCCCTCCAGAGAAGAAATGGCAGATTTACTGCAGCAAAAAGAAGGTACTCCTGTTGTCCTGATTGGAGTAGCTCACCAATAAATTCCGTGTGCATGTCCATAATTGCATCTTGATTTGAGCTGTGTGTTTATTTACTTTTTACTCAAGAACATGCTTAAATGATGTAAAGATTTTTATCAGCATGGATTTGGCACAATTTTCTTATAAGTAGTGTATGCTTGTGATTTATGAAAAAAAGTTAATGTGTTAAAATTGTGCATTGTCCCATTTTGACTTTTTTACATGTTTGAGGTTTTTATTTTGTTTCATTTTTTTGTTTGGGGTTTGTTTGTTTTGTTGTTTGGTTTTGGGTTTTTTTTGAGCTGAAAGAAAAGCTATCATGAAAATGTTTTAAGGAATTTTTTAAAACTTTTTTAGGCTGCTTCAAATAGGAAAGGCATTGCTGAAGTCCTTCTGGATGTCTTCAAATATCTGAAAAGTACGCAATAACAGTGATATCTTAAAACTTGGTAGTTCAAGGTCTTCCAGAGCTTGTAGGAAATGTTCCCCATTTCACTGGAAGTGAAGAGGACCTGCTCCTCTCAATTTCTATGAAATACTTCTCCATTCAAGGTCTTCACATTTCTGACAAACCAATAAAGGAACAGTAAATGAGAGGCTGAGGTATCATACTGGCGATCTTGTCGCTGTCAGAATGATGGCCAAATGAATTGCTAAGTTATATCACTGTTGTGAAACTTCTAAAGGAGAAACTTCTGCAGTAATGATGTGGTGGAAAAGTTTTGCTGCTCTAGGAAACAGACAGTTGGAAAACAAGATGGCCCTAATAGCATGTATTTATTTACCCATTAATGTTAGGGCAAAAAAGGTGTGGTGGGTTTGTTGGTTAATTTTGTTTCCCAAGCGTGCAAGTCATTCTGTGAGAGCATCAGTCTTTATACGTAAGTTTGCATAACAGAAGGAGAAAGAGGAAGTTTAGATTCCAATACTGAACATGGCAGATTAAAACCCTTGGTTTTAAGGTCCTTCTGAGGCTGTGTTTGCTCCCTTTTTTAGCTCGAGGTGGGGGCAGTGAGGTTTCTTACCATGTAATTAAAGAGAACCAGACCAGCCAGATGGGTGTTTTGAATTTAGGGGTTTTGTTTGTTTTTTTTTTAACTTCATACAAGGAAGTTAATAGAAATCAATTAATTAGTGCCTCTGAGCTAACAATTACTCAGGAAGTGTGTAAGAGCAGTCTAGGCTCAATTGTCTTTAGTGCTCTCTCCATTCTTTTTCCCTGCTGGTACACAGACCTTGCAAGTAGAGGGAAGGTGCAGGCTGCTGTGATTAATGTCTTCTTTACATTTTTGCTGGCCAGCTCAGCTGGATTTTTCAGCTCTGGTGGGAGATGATCTATTTGTAGCTGTCTTAGAGAACCCCACATTCCACCTCCCAGACCAGTGTGCCTTGGCAGGAAGATTTGTGTTTTAATGTATTTAATATGTTAGTTGGATTCACTCATTACACTGGGAGTATTGTTGTTGTTGTTGGTTTGAGTTTTTTTTCCCTCTTCCTAAAGCAGTGGATTTGATATAAGAATCTTAAAGACCTCCAGAGTTAAAGAAGCTGCGTATTGGAAAATCTTTATAATGCATTTATAGTACAATCTCAGTTAGTGGAACTCCAGCTATCCAAAATCATGTGCTAACTGGAACAGGATACCATTGCCAGATGCCTATTCATTACATTGTAGATACTTTAAATTACTTGAAACCTTAACTTTCCAATGTTATTCATTGTTTCCCTCATAGGCACTCAGATGATTGGTGTGACATTTCCCTCTAGCCTACTACCTAATCCACCTATCATCAGTGTTTTACAGTGAAAGAGAAGCTTATTCCAGGCTTCATTTTAAAGCAAAGCTGCCTTTCCCCTGAAGAACTTGTAGTCTAATTTTAGCCACAAAGGGTCCAATTTCTCACTTTGCAGAACACTACCAGCTATCCAGGATAAGACCCCAGAGAGCTCTGTCTTGCTGATTTGGGTTCTTTGAGTTTCCTGGGAAGCATGGGCTTTATGCTTTGTAATGTGGCAACTGAAAACAGTATGAACTAGCAGGTCAAGAAGTGCAGATTGAGACAATTGTTCACAATCATTGATCTCAGGTGCCTTTCCTAGCTTAAAAGTAATGGATATTCAGAGCTTCCTGATTTGCTCTAAAGGTGGCGACATTAATGGGCTGCCAAATGTTACTTGCAAAAATGAAGATCAGTCATTGCTGTAGGGACATATTTATCTTGGCAGATAGACTTTAGATATCATCTTCTGTGGTACCTAATTCCAATATGTTAGCAGAAAATCACTATTGTATTAAAATACTCATTCTACCTGTTTCTGATACCAAGCCTTTCTGAAGAAATGAGGGAAGGCAGGTATGTCTGGGCATTGAAAGATACATCAGAGGTACAACTTGCTAGTCAACAGTCCTCAGGACTCAAAGAAGGTTTAGTTCTGGACTGAGATTTCACGGCTGTGGGTGATATCTACAGAAGAGCATTCACACAGTATTATACAGCCATGTCTGCTTTGGTCTCTTTTGGCTATTCTGGGTTCCTATCTGAAACAGTAGTAGCTTTAGCTATCAGCTGTAGTGAATGCTTCCCTCTGATTTTTGGGGTAGTTACTTGCAAGGAATAAAGGCTGCTCTGTTGGAAAATGCTAATGTGTTCTTAATCTCAGCTGTTCTCTACCTTACCATTAATCATTATAGGGTGGACAGTGAGAGGTACAGTTGTCTTAATTTGTATCAGAACAATCATTAGTCACCCTGACCCTCTACCCAAAACACCACTACTACATGTTTTAGATTGCCTCTTCCTCTGTAGTATGAACTTCCCCTGATACTGAATACTAAGTAAAGTCATACGTAGACAATAACAATTCTGACATCCTCCCTTAGTTCAGGTACTTTATTCTGTTTTTGTTTATAATAGTCTTCATGTCTCACCATAAGCTGAAATTTAGATTTTCATAAAACATAAATCAAATTCTGTAATTCTTTTTCTGTAAAATTATCACTAGATTTCCTACCAGATATAAGTTTTGCAGGAATTAGATCAAGCACTAGGTCAAGCTTTCAGATGTATTTATTTGTTAATTTCAGATGTCAAAATTTAGAAAACCAGTGTTCTTCAATGCTTTTTTACCAGAAGCTGATACTAATGTACGTAATCTCATTAAATACTGATCAAATAATGATATGGAGAGAAAAAGTTGTCAGCTCAGTTACTTAATTGAGCTCCTATTGGGACCTTCAAGAGGGTAGAAAATGCAGGGTATTCCACTGTTTCAGTACACACTGCTTTGGATGCAGTCTGTGTTTCTAAAAATGAGGCCTCACTGTGTGGGCAATAGCTTATTGCCTTCTGAACAATCCTACAAGCTGTTAGACTTATTGCTATTGGAAAGCAAGTCAAGTTGTTTTCTTTTTATGGCCTTTCCTTCCTCCAGAGACTAATTTGTAAGCCTTCAGTTGAGCAGATTTTAGTAGTAAGCACACACATTTTGCAGAGTTAAGCAAGTTAGGGGTTTTGGGTTTTTTTACCCCTGTCTTTCTTTGAGGAAAAAATTGGTAGCCAATCTCTTTCTGAAGTACAGTCAGACCAGACTAGCTGTATCCTACAATTTCTTTCCAATCGAACAAATAAACCCAACAAAAATCTCAATCCTAATAACTGTGTTGACATCTTTTAGATATTTTAGTGTTATTTTGCACTTTTGGGATTTTAGTTGAACCATAGAATAGCTTCTTTGAGTTGACTATGCTTTATCTACTCAAGTGTGATTATTCAAACTCGAGATTATTCAAACTCAAGTACCGAAATAATAAGCAGCACACTGAAACTTTCTGAAACTAGGCATTTACAGCATCTGAAAAAGAGTACATGCTTATAATCCTTAAATTTATTCTCCTTTTTCTTTTATGGAAACGAGATCTAGAGAAAAGCTTCTCCACAGTAGCAAAATAGGATATAAAAATGCTAAGAAAAATTTATCTGAACCATAGTCTGTAGCAGTCAATAGGCAGAAAATAAATGAATTTCCTTATGATGCCATTTCCTGCAATAGTTTTTTTAAATATCTGTCAATTATATTTTTCATCTACCTGATTAATGAAAGGACTAGCAAACTGAATATGCAAGTAGGAGTCAGGAAACTTCTTGTTTCCAAAAGTGTTTGATTTAAATTATTGTATAATTACAAAGACCTTGTCATTGTTATGTTTATGCATAAATGTGTTTCTCTCTACCTAAATGAAAGAGTGGCAAAGTCAGGAAACTTTTTGGAAATGTTCTGACCATGCCATGCTCTCATACATCTTCCCTGCACTATTTACTCATGCCTTGGCTGCATACAACATTCCTTTTCTTTTTCCCTTTCCCCTTTCTTTTTTCCTTTTCCCCTTTTTTTCCCTTTCACACTTTTCCTTTTCATTTTTTAAGATACAGTCTTAAAGGTCTGAATATATTTTCAGTTCAAGTGTGGTTCATTCTTTTTCTTTACTGCACTTGTCTCTCTTCTAAAATGTTCTTGAGGTGAAATCTCTGGGCTTGGGTGAGCTCACTGAAAGGAGCAGCAAGGATGGAATAGAAGGCACTTTTGTGCACTACACATTATATTACACAAGGAGTCCAAGCCCTTTCGACTGAGATCACAGGCCAGTGTTGAAACCACTGAGGCTGCAGTCCAGGTGAAGGGTGCCCCAGCCACAGATGCCCTTCTGGAGAAGATTTACATCTCTCCCGCAAAGAAGCAGCATCACCTTGTATTCAGTTGCATTTTCTAAAATGAGGGCTCCATCCTCATAGGCTTCAGAATACTCTGGAGAATCCTATCATTAGTCAGACTAACTTTTAGAAGTTTTACCACCAACTGTTTCTACCATTTGCAGCTCGTTTTCACAAACTCCCACTTCGGTCCCATGCTGGCTATCTAACATTACTGAAGATAATGTCTACATGGCCAGTTTTATTTTTTTCTTTCTTTGAGAGTCTCTCTTTGAGTTTTGCCCTTGAGGTTTGCATTGTCAGCAAAATGTTGCCATAAAAAGTATAGCTTGATATTGTGCAGCTGGATGGAGAGCACGATACTTCTGTCCTCCATCCCTGTGCCCATGCCTGCCTTCAGACTCTTGAAGAGCAAAATTTCCAATCCAAACCCAGATTGTATTATGGCTGTAAACCCTGCTTGAAACTTGAAGCTGGGGTTCCAGCTTCCAGACAATGCAATTTACCCTATACTTCGGATTCATCCTCCTATTAAAACTATAAATATAAAATTTAATAATGTGTATAATATAGATATATATATATATTTATAATCTGCTGGAGGGATCTAAGCTGCTTTTGCAGCTTTTGATGCAATTACCTTAGCCTACTAGGGATATTTAAGTATTGTATTTAGATAGGAGTTCATTTCTTCACATTCCTGCTTTAAAATAGGAGATATACAGAGAGACCACAGAATCACAGAATTGGTAAGGGACTATTGGTGGGGTCATCTGCTGCAGCCTCCCTGCTCAAGCAGGGTCTTCCTAGAGCACATGGCGCAGGATTGCATCCAGACCATTATTGAATATCTTGTGAGGGAGACCCCACAACCTCTCTGGGCAATCTGTTCCAGTGCATGGTCACGTGAACGGTAATGAAGGAACTTCCTCTGCATCAGTTTCTGCCTTTTGCCTCTTGTCCTGTTGTTTGCACCACCAAGAAGAGCCTCGATCCATCCTCTTGGCACCCTCCCTTCAAATACTTATGGCTGAAAGGGGAATTCATCAATGTCTGTTGACCTGCTGGAAATGCTCTTCCTGATGCACCCCAGGATCCCATTGGCTTCCTTGGCTCAAGAGCACACTGTTCATTGGCAGCTTGTTGTCCACCAGATCCCCCAGGTCCTTCTCTGCGGAGCTGCTTTCCAGCAGGTCAGCTCCCAGCCTGTACGGGTGCAGGAGGTTATTCTCCCCCAGTTGCAGGACCCTGCATTTGCCTTTGTTGAATTTCAAACAGTTCTTCTCTGTCCACCTGTCCAGCCTGTCAAAGTCCTCCTGAAGGGCTGTGCAGCCCTCTGGAGTATCACCCACTCCTCCCAGCTTTGTGTCATCATCGAACTTGCTGAGGAGGCCTCTGCCCATTCATCCAAGTCATTGATGAATGAGTTAAACAATACTGGACACAGTATTGAACCTCGGGGGGCACTATTAGTGACAGGACTCCAACTAGACCCTGTGCCACTGATCATGAGCCTCTGGGATCTGCCATTCAGCCAGTTCTGAGATGTTCAGAGGAAGACAGATATTCCCTGAAGAAGAGAGAAAATGGATCTTCATATGGTCTCATTTAGTGATACAATATGCCAGATGAAGATCACACCATTGTATTGTCTGAGTGTGGGTTTTTGGTTTTGTATTGTCTGATGTCAGCTATGAAAGCCTTTGGGGTTCATCCTTTCTGTATGAAGACTGCCAAGCACGTGGTTGTCTCATAAGAAATGAAGTGGGTGGTTTGAAGTTGTATTGTTTTCAATTCTATCTTCTTGCAGTATTTTTTCCTCTTTGAAATACTTAGAGTCTGTTATTGATTTGGAATATTAAAGTGTTTTGGTTATGGAGTTATAGCTTTAAGGAGCATTTAAAGTGTCCCTTATAAGTTCACTTCTTTAAAGTTATTTCATATGCTGTATTGTGGAGCAGCAGATGGGAACACACAAGATGGTTTGTTGCAGTATTTGAGAAGCCATTTGTAATAAGTGCCAGTTTGACAAGTCTTGGATGTGACTGATGAAAGTTTTTTCCCCCAGATAACATCAAGTGATGAGGGGGAGTGGGGGTAAGTGCTTCTACTTTTCAGTATGAAGTCTGGAAAATGCACAGTAACCCTCACAGCACATGTAACAGCCTAAAAGTAAAGCAGTTGGTAGACAGTAGGAGGCTGAGTGCTTAGTGTGAGGGTATTGCTGGCTAAACGATGAGTATGTCTGATGAGCACAGGACAAAGGCCAGCAAAGCCACACTGGAGGTGGAGAATTAGACTTTATCTGAAGTCTTTGGTGCATTGGAAAGTTGTTTCTTTTCCTACTGATACTTTAGAAGTTTGTGGCAGAAATTCAGCTCTTTAGTCAACATTTTAATTTGATTCAATATTCAAACCTTGACAATGACCTGAACAACCTGATCTAACTTTGAAATTAGCTCTGAGATGGTCCCTTCTTCCTAAGTGCCCTTCCATCCCAAATTGTTTTGTGGTTCCCTGAACTGACCGTAAATCAAACTAGGAAAGCAGCTGAATGGCCCTATAAAGAAAAGGGGCAACACTAAGGCTCTATGCACTCTCCTGTATACTCTCCTGTATTACTGCTATGAGACCTTGAAATAGGCTGTAACAGATGTTATTTGGTTCCCTCGCAGTGCCTGGGATCCATGGTTGCTTTTTGTCTGAAAGACTGCATGACTTCCTTAGCTCAGAAGGCTGCTGGTGAAACAGTCTGAAATGTGGAATTTCTCAAATGAATTCTCTGCAAACAGACTTGCTTTCAGTTAGCCTAGGGCTCACTGGAAATCTCATAACACTGGTAAGTCACAGTGGGAGGGTGTTGCCCTTTGCAAACCACGACATTCCTTCAGCTGGATGTTTGGAAAATGCTGGCAATTGTGGAGTTAACTTGCTTTTTTCCCACCAGCATCTGTTCCTTTTTCTGTTAAAAAATTACTTCATGCTCAGATGTTTGGGATGATTTGTTAGCTTGATGTTGACATTGGGTCATTTCAGTATCTTTAGTCTAGGTATGGAAGACATGCACATGACTTCAAAAATTATTTTGTTATATATGCAAGTAGGCTTTAGAGCAGTAAATTGAGAAACTCTGGCCTATGACAAGCAGAGGACAAGCATAGTAATGGAAAATGACAAAATGCACCAAGAGTGTCACTAACACAGCAAATGCACACATTTCTTTATTAGTGATGTACTTGGGTCTTCTCAGTGTCAAAGAGCAGTTTGATTGATGGTACCTGTTAATGTGTGTCATAGGCTGAAGCAAGAGCTCCCAAATTTGGCCAACATCATTAATACAGTGTAAAGTAAAGCCTAAAATTATATACATTTCTTTCTACATCATTTAATGCAGAGAGTGTGTTCTCACTGGGAGAATAAAACTTGAGATTCATGTAAGACACCATCTCATTCTTTTATAGTTCCATATAATGAATTTAGGCTTTTTTTTCCTCATCTCATATAAATATAAATTTGTCGATATTGCACTATTATTTCTTAGGTAGGTCAGCATACTTGAGAAGAATCATTACCCATTTTTTATGGTTTATCATTAAGTTCTTATATTTGTTTCTTCATGTTTTTTCCTTGATATTTCCCTTCTATAGCAAGTACCCCGAAGTGTGTACTTGAAGAAACGATATTGTAGGCTTAATAATGTGAGGGACTCCTCCTCTTAATTATTTTTTTTCTTAAAGTCATACTTGTAATGGTTTAAAGTACAGGTTTAATGTCAAGGAGGCAAAAATACATGCACAATTCAGATTATATACCATTATTACAGCTTGAAATCATGATATCTAAAAGATCACATTGTAGCAGACATAAGAGGAGATAAGTTTTTCCAAATTGTCTGTTCTACTTGGTTTGTGTTTTCCATGTTGCCATGCTAACAATTACAGACTCATTTATTTATCCTGGTATAAGAGGTTACCTTGGGTCAGGGTCTTGAAATTATATATTTATTTATATATAATTGAAAAGTATTTTCTTCCATGCCCTCCCCCCACCATGGGAACAGCATGAAATATTTTTAGTTTCTTCCTCCCACTCCTCTGTCTCTCCAATAAGAAGGGTTAGTTGTTGCTTAGAAAATGTCTTCCCTGATCATTAATTCAAACTGCTGAAGACATAAATGCCAAAACTTGCCATCTTATCTGCTACAGATGTTCTTAGTATGTAGACTTTTTGTGTCCATCTTGCAGTTCTGCATTTTTCAGGTGAGCTACTAATGCTTCAGTTGAAGTTAGAACTCAATACATACCAAAAAGCAGGTCCAAAATAGTCCTGAGTTTATACAGTAATAGTTGGAAAATTGTTGTCATCATGCCTAATGCTGTGTTTTGCATTTGGCTTGCATTCTGTGTAAGTTTGGGAGAGCTCAGTGGGTGTAGGTTTGACCCTATCATGGAAAAAGAAGAAGGAACAAAAAAAAAAAGGGGGGGGGGGGGAAGAAAAAAGAAAAAAAACCCAGCCCTGCTAGTCG
>JAWWLV010000121.1:29149953-29215199 GCA_035041135.1 Platyrinchus mystaceus | reverse complement strand
CCCCCCCCCCCCCCCCCCCCCCCCCCCCCCCCCCCCCCCCCCACCCCCCCCCCCCCGCCCCCCCGAAACCATTTATCCAGCTGTCATCCTACTAACATGGTGTAATTTACTGTACTTAAGAACAAAAATAATGGTGAACAATCTTATTCTGCTATATGGGAAGTGCGTGTAAATGCTGATTGTACGACTTAGTTGCTGCCACTGGATTATGTGGTGTATGTCCTCTTGCAAAAGTTTTGGGTCTCCACAATCCACATATGAGTCAGTCCTCCTGATGATATGCAAAAATAATAGTAATATATATTCCATACAATGCAGTTTTCATTGTTCAAATTAGTCTTCCATGGATAAGCAAGAGCAAAGAATATATAAGTAATTAGCATGTTTCTCTGGCATGTGAGAAGCAAGTTTGATACAGACCAGGGCTCACTCTTCTCCATATTCTGAATTTCACTGTGTCCACCACCCTTAAAAAAAAAACAAAACCACCAGTGAATACTGAGCAGTATTTTTCAATGAAATGTTGAGAAATGAGCACAGTAAAGGATATATTGTTGCCAGGATATAGTGACAGTAGTGAACAAAAAGAAGTTTTCTTCTACAGTTCTGGAAAGTTGTTTAGTTTTCATTGCAGTCACATGTGACAGTTTCAGCTATGCACCTTAATTGAGGTGAAAATCACATTGTTTTCCATGATATTCGGTCATCTGCTGAAAGGCACCTGGCATCCCAAACATTTTGCAGATGTAATAGGTGAGAGAAATGAAGGCTCAGAGAAACAGTTTTACCTGAGTTTATGGAATGGGCAGATGCAGACAAAAGAACTGAGTGATACACTCAAATATTGAGCTAGCAGCTTAAAAGCTATGTGCCTGTCAGACTGTATTTATTTCCTTTGTTCACCTGTCCAACAACCCCTAATTTTGCTGTTTTTTAATACTGATGGGTTAAATCATGAAGAAAAATGGAAAATACATGGCTGCTCTGTCCATCTGTCATCACACTTGGTAAAGGGCCTTGAGCAGAAGTGAAGTAAAGCAAGAAGCAGTGTGCAACGCTGCTAAAAAGGCAATGTACATTTTACGAACAGTGAAGAGACACCTTTTAGAGTTTTGTGTTAACAAATTCTCTATGTGCTCCCAGAAGGACTTGTCCTAAATATCTCTGCTGGCTCTAGATAGGTGTGTCCTAGGTATTATTTCCATTTGTATTTGAGCACATATAGTGACGTTTCATTCCCATCATCAAGCAACATGCAGAGTGTTTGCCATGAATGGTGGGTGACTCCATTTTATTTACAAAAGTTTATAAGTGATTGCTTGCTGGAGATAAACAGTGGGAGAGAAAGATAAACTTGCAGCACAGGCATGTGGGAGACAGGAGGCTCGGTTATACAGTCTGGGCCCTTCTGTGGCTTTTCACATTGCATAAAGAATGCCCAGAGGAGGAGGAAAGGAAGTGAGGAAGGAGACAGTCCAAGTGGCAACATTTAAATGTGGTGAGGATACAGCTGAAAATAGTGCTGTTGGAAAGGGGACAAGGTAAGCCGGATGGGTAAGGAAAAAGTCCCTTTCTGTCTCTGCTGTATCCACAGCATGTTGACTGGAAGCTCAACAGAGTTAATGCTAGCATGGAAATGTACACACACTATTTATATATAAGTAGTGACTGAAAAGTAGTAGAGACAATGCAGAGCTTGAATGTCAGCGAAACAATAGAGTATGTCCTGCTGCTGCTGCTTAGGATTTGTTGGGATAGTGACAGATTTTTGGCTTCACCTGCCACAGGAATGACTGCAAAACCTTGACCCTGACCTCAAGCTTGCTGCAGGTTTGTGGGGATAGAGCTGTGGTTCAGGAATACAGTGTAAGTCCACAGCCACACACCTGGAGAGCCGGCCATGTCCATGAAAAATGTTTCATCTTCTCCTGAAGACCCCCTGAGTAGAAAGATTATGAATCAATCTTCTGACTGGTAAGATCCTCCATAGTGGGTGTTTCCCTTCACCTTCCAAAGAAGTGTACAGAATGGGCTGAAGAAAGATAGGCTTCTGGGAAATTGTTCGTTGGAAGAGCAGGGAATTCATGGATCACCTTATTTGGCAGCTTATTATTTAGATTGCACACTTATCAACTGCAAAATGTCAGTTGATTTGGGACTTGTGAAAAGTAGAGCACATAAAAGGTATTACACATGAGTATGGACTTCAGTTAATAGGACAGGATGATCTTTATGCAGCAACAGAGTCAGGAGAACTTAACCAACAAGAGACCAACTTCCATGACAGAAGTTAAACATTCAGCAGAGGAAAAATGTGTAATATTGTAGACTTCAATTTGGAAAGTTAGCTTTGTCCTGAGGGCTGAAATCACTGGATAATTCAGTGTGGTCTCAACTGTACAATTAAGGAGTTCTTTAAATATAGGGACAAGTTGTCCTCTTGGTCACTGCACACAGTATACCCCTAAATTAATGCCTGCTGATGGTGTGATTCCCATCCTATACCAGGGCTAAATATATTTGAAAAGGGACATCTGTAAATGTAAGAAGAGGCTGCTGCAGTCAGTGCTGGCAACAAGTGTACATCTGCCTGTATTAAGGAAAATGATAAAAAGCCAAAAGAAGAGAAGACAGGATTTTAAAACCAAAAGTGAACAATGCAATCCTACTAAAATAGAAAGTTCCTTAAAATGGGACTCTCTTCATCAGCAATCTATTTTAAGTTTTGTGGCAAACATATTTATTATAAAATTAATCTTGTTTTAAACACTACAGTTATACATTAAAATCAGTGGTTGAGACTTCTGAGATTTCAGAAAACATTAATTCTTTGGCTCATAACGCTGTACTGGCAACCTTTTTGCCTGCCACTTATGGCATTCCAGTCTATTTTCTGTGAGTCTGTTTTTGTTGTCCCTGTATGTATATGCAATGGATCTCACATTTCTTATCTGGAGGATAAAATGTAAAAGCATGGCCTTCATCTCCATTAGAATGATACCAATTAGAAATAATTAATTTGAAGTTGTTTTGAGTGTTAGAGGAGATTGGGAATGACACACAGTGTGTGTATACAATGTACAACTTCTGGAGATTCTATATCTATGGGTGCTTGGTAAGCAAAAAAAAAAAAAAGTGAGGGATGGCATAATCAATTCAAAACAAAGCATAAATTTAACTTGACTGGAAAGTTTTTCAGCTGTGGTAGAGCCAACCATCTTTCAAAAATGACTGATAGTCCATTTTAATTTCTAAAGGCTAGGATTTCAGCATCACTGAAGCTTCTCTCAGTATTAGGAAATTATTTCTAAGAAAGAATCCTCATTGTTCATAAATGTATCCTTTTCTCACTTTTGTGCTTTTAAACTCTATGATGTTTTTGACACTGCGCTCTACATTATAAGGCATTTTGTAATATAAATAATAATATGAAGCCTTTGATTCTTCTTTTGACAGGCTGGTTAGTGACCAGCATCAGAGTTCATTATTAGGTCTGTCATATTACTGGCAGCAGGACAGAGCTGAGGTTAAATGAAGCAAAAAAAAAAAAAAAGAAAAAAAACTCAGAAAACATCCTGTGGTCTGTTAGGTAAAATATCCCCGTGTCATAATGCAGTGAACTGGAAGCATGTATGGCTATACCTGACCTTTGTGAGAGGCAATTAGAAACCACTCAGTTGCATGCTCCAGCTGGTGATTAATGAATATTCTCTTTTAATAAGTTATACACTAGACTGCTTTTGTGGCCTAAGGATTATTATCTGCACATCAATACCTTAATTCAAGGGAGAGAAGTAATGTTTGTTTTTCTCAATCTGGGTAAATTGTGCTCAGAAGGCTTGGATACAGCTTCCTTCCCCAAACTCTGAGAATGTTTGTGTACATGCTAGTCATGGAGTTTGAGAAATGGAACAGTGACCACATCTGTCTAGTGAATGGCTCAGTCCTTTGGTCTGTCCTGTTTCAAAATTATCATCTCTTGGGACATGGCTGGCTTTTTGGAGGCATAAACTGTCTGAAAAGCTTAGATGTATTTTAGCTCCACTTCTGGATTAGCGTTTCATCCCACAGCAGATCAAACACATTTTGTGTCTTTTAATAAAGCTACTTTTTATTTGTGAAACTTTGGCTGCTCTGAACTGAGATATAGCCAATAGAATGAACAGTGTGTTAATGATAAATTAACATTATAAATAAAATATTTATTTGAAAGCTGAACTCCTTAAAGTGAAGAAAAGTCAGTAGGTAAGTCATGAAAAAAGGGAAAATGGTAATTTGGATGGGAGTGCAGTACAATTTCAGTGTGGATTGATTCTTGGCTGTGCTACAGATTTCCTGTGTAACTGGGAACCGTGTAATTTTTTGCATCCCATTTTCCCTGTTTCTGCTGATCTTGCTGAAAAAAACCAATGCATTAATTTCTTTAAGGACCTTTATCAGTGCATAGTGCAGGTGTTACAAGATTGTATTGTATTTGGTATTAATAGCAGATGATGCCAGGAGTTGAGTTTTTAAGCCTCTAAAGGGAAAAGAGTAGGACTTGTGGGAAATCAAGCACGAGTGATAACCGTCTTCCACCCTTCAAGCAAACAAAAACTCCACCTTGTTTTTAGTGGACAGAATATTCATGTGAAGAGCAAGAGTCATGCGCGTCACTTTGAAACAGAACACGGACACGAGTCTGAATCCTGAACATCTCAGATGAACATTTTACCGGCTAAGCTGTTATTGTGAAGAGTGTGAGGGGACTTCAACCAGAAACAGAGAATCTTTATCCAGCAAAGCTTTCATCTCAGTTGATGAAGTCATGTTAAAGTTTCAGCGAACTGGCATTAAAAACAAACAAACAAAAAAAAACCCAAACCAAACAAACCGAAGCAAAACAAAAAACCTGAACAATGCCCAACTACTGGTAATCAGGATTTCCATTGCTTTCTAATGGGAAATATGAAAAAAATAGCTACAGGGGCTTACTCAGTATGATAAATAACATATTTCACTTTTCTTAAATTATATATGTTTCTTGTAATGACTTGAACTTCATGATTTATATTTCCTGAACTGTATGTGATGCTGCTGACCCTTCAGACCACGGGAAATAACCTTTATTTCAACTATGTGATGTACTAGAATGATGCATGAAGGCTTTTGATAGGAGGAACCACACTAACCTTAATGTAGCTTTTTCAAGAAAATGCAATTATTTGTGACCTAAGTATAAACTTGAGCAGGCAGTGACTGGTCACGATGCAGTGAACAAGCTTGAACAGGAATTTATATTACAGTAGCCTCTTTTCCTATTCTTCATCTGTGTTTGCACACTGTTTTTATTGATACAGAGAGGACCCCAATGAACAATATCATGGCTTCTTGTCCAAGAAAGGTTTTAAAACCACTTTTTCCATCATCAATTGTGTAGCCTGTTCCCATTCTGTTATAAACAGTGTAGAACAGCTGTCAGCAGTTCTGAAGAGATTTGAGAAGGAAGTCATGTTGCCAATGAATAGATGTCATCACAACAGTACCCATGCTTTTCATATGACATCCATAACATAGGATGCATTTCTTGATGCATCTATTCAGGGAGGAAGTGTTATTTTATAGTATGCATGTTAGAAGGGCTTCCTTAGTCATCATCTCTGGCAATTTATCACATAGGTGTGTTTGCAGGTAGTGGCAAAGTCCATGTAGTGGCTGGACACCCAGGGATGGCAAGCATCTGCTGATCTCAGGGAGATTGTCTACACTGAATAAAAACACCCTGGTATAAATGATGGGGGAAATGAGAGAGTGCTTGATTCAGTGTCAGATCAGTGTTCTTAACTCTGGCAATGTTTTCCTGGATGAGTTTTAATTGCCATGTCAGCATATATACCTCTCTCTCTCCACCTGTGTGAACGAGGACTTGTAAAGTCTTGCTAATTTTGTTAATGTATTTATTGATGCTTTGATGTGCTCAGATTTTCAGGACGTGCTCTAGAGAACTGCTCAGCATTTTTGCAGTCATTTTGCTGCAGAGTAAAATAGCAATGTGTCATCACTGGAAACTGAAACCCAGTGCTTACCTCAAAAGAGCTTCAATGCAGGCAGTTACTGTACAGGCTTTTCATGTGCTGTTTCTTTCAAGACTGAAACCATCTTGAAAGAACCACTCACCATATAAACAGTGTCTTTCATTTTCCTGATCCATGAATATCTGGCATTTTCACATGATTTTTGTAACACTAGTGTATGGTACTTCTTGTTAAAATGTTTTGCAACAGAGGCAGTGGTCCATAATGCTTGCTTAAGTCTCTTATTGCAATTGCTTGTCCCACTGACATGGCATCCACTAAAAGTCTCTGCTCTCTAGAAACAGCTTGCTTGATGGATCAGGTCTCCCAGGATTTGCAAAAAGGCTTTTGGGATCAGCTGAGCTGTGCACACAATTCTTTGCTTTATTTTCTTTCATTTTGATTGGTTCAGATGGTCCAAATATTTGCAGAACTCCATTAAGTCCTATTTGGGATGAAGTCATAAGTTCCACTTTCCACCAAGTCATGGAGCCTGTCCAAATTAGTGTCAAAGCCTATATAATACCTTGGCTATATTGCAGGCTTGTATAGTATCAAGATCCTGTTTTCACAGCAGTTACATAGTTGTTACTCCAGTGAAGAATGATATGGCCCCTTATAAAGTCCACAAGCTGACGCCTGTTTTTTAATGTAATATTTACACTATTCAAGGAGCTAAAAGAAGGCTTTGCTTTAATAGATTCCTTCAGCTAATGTTTTCCCTTATACAGATGGGTTATTGTTTCCAGCTTTTGATACCTATATGGCTTTATATATTGGAGCCTCATTTTTTTCCCCTTTGGTTGTTTTTTTTTTTCCTTCTCTGTGTCTCTTGCAGCCAGGGAAGGGTTTTGCCATTATCATCATTTTGCCTTGCAGTTTTCTCTGAGATTTTATTTGAGGGTCAAACCCCTGAATATATTAAAAACAAACCACAAAAACCCCAGCACCCTGTTGTTGCACCCCACCCCACACACTGAATTGCTTTCTATTTTCGACTCATCTTTCCCTCTCTGAGAGAAAGCCTAGTACAACGGTTTCTTAGCAAGAGCAAACCTCACATTATTTAGCCAGGTAGTGTGGATTATTGGTTTGTTGTTGGTTTTTTGGTTTGTTTTTTTTTTTTTTTTCCAACTACTCTGATGCTACGTGTGTGAACTTGACTCTCTTTTCAAAATGTTGCCCAGGTGACTGCTATAAAAACATTTTGCCACCTAAAGGACTTCATGGGGATGAATAAAAATCAATATGCCCATCCTGAGTATAAGGAGTATTTCTGAGTATTTTTGGGACTTCATATTGGAAATAGAGTGCCAGGTTGTAAGTACACAATCATTTATTCTAGTGAAGTAAACCACACATTGATAGCCATAGAATTCTGGTGTGAGCAGGGGGTGTAGAAGACCAATGAGATTGAATGGACTCTTCTGCTTAATATGCTTCTAGACCAAAACAACTTCAGAAAGAGAGGAATTGCATTGTGAAGTATCTGCTAAAACTTTTTTAACCTCAGCAGTCTGCAGCACATCATCAGTTGGGGCTTTAATTCAGGAAAAAATCTTACACTTGCTGTGTTCCACTGAAACAAATTTTCTCCCAGTTTTAATTAAATCCAAATCATAAGACTTGCAAACTCAGAGTTCAGACCAATTTTTGATGGAAAATTGTCAAAAGTGGGATATACCAAGGACCATGCCTTAATTGTTAAGCTAACTGCATATACAGGCATACTTTAGGAGATAGGAGTCTTCTTGTCCTTTGTTCTGATTGTGAGATTTCTAGTGGTTTGGGTTCAGGTAGGAAATTAGAATTGTGATTTTTTTATTGTATCTATCCTGATGCTTTTCAGCCTGCATACCTAACACAGACATCTAGAAATGTTAGTTGTACCATTCCAGCATTTATACATTTTTCCTCCTAACAAATTTTAAGGGGAAAAAGTATTGTAGCTCATTTTGGAATACAAAGGATGAATTCAGGCATTCTTTAATTTATATGTGTTTGTTTCTTTACTTGGAATTCAGAATGGAGGCAGAAGTATAGGGCATACATGTATACAATGTTCTTGTCACATGTACTCTGCAAACAGTTATAGCTGTCACTAGGACTTTTATAATTGTCTACAGAGAAAAATTTCAGAAGGGCACACGAGCACTCCTTGCCCTTCAGATCAGTGGCTCACTCTGCTTCCCTGAGGAATGACCTTACTTCACTACTTTTAGATTAGCTCCCCATCTCTATTGTTCTCTTTGAGGGTGATAAAATTATCATATAAAAATGATGCTGTATTTATCTATTGTATGTTTTTATTTGTTTTTCCATTGTTAAGGTCATATATTGATTTGGGAGGTTAAGGTTTGCCAAGTGTGAAACCGTTGTCAGGGTTATGGTTGCCACTAGATATTATTCTGCACAGAAAAGGGCAGCAAAAGGCCACATGTAGTGTGGCAATTCTGACTGGCTGTTGGCAGGGGGTTGCACATTTCTGTAATGTGTGGGTCCACCAGATTTCTGCTTGTTGTGGTCAGGCAAAGGAAGTAAGGAAAATCGGCATAACTTCTCACTTAATTTGAGAAATGTCACCTTGTTCTTAATTTTTTATCATGAGGTGATGGGGGCATAGCAACTGTGGATGCAGTTGGTATCTCTTACCACTTTGCCAGCCTTTCATACTTTTTATACAGGGACATTCTACTGTATGATGCTTTGTTTAAATCTTCTGCTCCTCTTAATTGTTCAGTTGGATGCAAGGGTTTAAAAAGAGTTATAAGACCTGTCTTGATGTGTTTCTGCAGTCATTTTCTAGACGAGAACAGAGCTGTTTTTCAGTATGGTGAATGGAGATGCTTCTTTAACTTACATGTTAAAAAAACAGTGGAAGAAAGAGAGGGAAAGATGAAAATCTCAGTCATGACTTTATTTTTACTTCTAAATATGAAGATTTTGAGTTGAGCAGAACTGCTGCCATGTGCTGGTATGTAGCCTGGCAGGAAATTGTCAGGTAGCAACGTGTTTTCTGAATGTGGCTTAATAGCATATAGAGCTATTTCTCATCTCTAAACCAAATAGTGCTGAAATAGCTGAGGTGCTCTGATGGACCTACACTTTTAATACTGTTATGCATATCTTCCAGAGTACCTTTTCTAGCATTCATGCACAGACAGCATTGGTGAGATCCACACAGCCTTCATACGTCTTTGCACACCTTTAGGATGAGTGAAGTAGTTCAATATTTTATCATATGCTAGGAGACATAATTATTTGTAGTTTATAATGGGAGATTAGAATTCTAGAAACCAATCCTTGTGTTACCCGTGACTGTTACAGCTATCTAGAAATAAATAGATTTAGTAGATGGAAATCTCATTTCCATTGAGCAGTAAAGGAACAAGAAAGAATTGGTTCCTGTGTTGGTGTAGGCCTTCTTTTAGAAGGTTGATTGACATTAGACTAGTGAAGAGGATTTAAGGTGGATTATTTGTGAGGTAGGGAGAGAAGGATTAATGGTGACTCTACTGTAATGGAGAGAATGCTGTTTTTTTCCTTAGGATGTTCTGACATTTTGCTTAACTTTATAGGATAGGATAGAATAGAATAGACCATTTCAGTTGGAAGACACTTACAACGTTCATCTAGTCCAACTGCCTGATCAATTCAGGGCTGGCCAAGTTAAAGCACGTTGTTAAGGACATTGTCCAAATGCCTTTTAAATATCAACAGGCATCAACCACCTCTCTAGGGTGCCTGTTCAATGTTTGACCACACACTTGGTAAAGAAATGCTTCCTAATGTCCAATCTGGGCCTGTTTTTGTTTATCACATCAAAACAATGCAGTCTTTTGGCTTCTTTTCAGGTTCCATGACTTGATTTTTTTCTCCATAGCAGATGTTATTGGTGAATTCCAACATCACCCTAGCAGTAAAGAGGCCAAATAATTGATAAGATCTGTTGGTATTAAGCTAAAAAGTATAAACCTGCTATCTGTAAATGGGCTATCCTTCTACAGGGAAACATAATATGTTTAAGGAACTGAGGTTTGTTGCTTAGATGCCAAAGATAACCGTGACTCCATCAAACTTTATTGTTCTGTGTTTAATGATCTTAGCTGAAGAGGATTCTTTTTATCTGACACACCATGGTGACAGTGCTAACTTTACACTTTCGGAAATGTTTGTAATAAATGCCACACATCTATGTGCATTATACAAGAATATGGGGGAAGTAATACAGTAAAGAGCAGAGCAGTGAAGAATCCCGGGGGGTTCTGGAGTGACATTTCATCCTGTAGAGGCTACTTGTGTAACCTTGCTTAACTTTCTTTTCAGGAACAAGAAGACCCTAATAAGCTTGCTACCAGCTGGCCAGACTACTACATTGACCGCATCAATTCCATGGCAGCAGTAAGTTACCTCCCCTGCAAAGCAGGGAAAATTTCCTACCATAGAGATGTGTTTCTTTAGGAAGAAATTCCAAGAGGAGAAGAATTTTCTTCCAAATGCGTAACTGATTTAAAATAGGACTTACAAAAGAAGATGAGTATGTGGATTAAGAAAGAGCCCTGCTCTAGCAGAACAGTAGATTAGAAAGCACCATAAATATTTCCAGTTTTTATTTCTCCAATACTGAGCTCTGAAGGCAATCAAATTAGAGTCTTGAAAGAAAATTCAAGAGATTATTTGATGAATCAGAAAAGCAACTATTTGAAAACTAGGTAATGTTTTGTTGTATGGTTTCAAATTGATTTATAACTAATTTATGAAATAAAACTTGGGCTATTAGTT
Organism: Platyrinchus mystaceus; assembly: GCA_035041135.1. Classification (NCBI taxonomy): domain Eukaryota; kingdom Metazoa; phylum Chordata; class Aves; order Passeriformes; family Tyrannidae; genus Platyrinchus; species Platyrinchus mystaceus. Next base: position 29,204,364 of record JAWWLV010000121.1, on the reverse strand, counting down.
TAGTAGAAGAATTCAAGAAAAGGTGGTTGTGTATGTAAAATAATATCCACTTATATAAGAGCATATAAATAAAGGAACATAAGGGTGTAACACCTTAGACGTAAGATACAAACCAACAAGGTATTTGAGGTAAACTTTTTTTAATTGTTTGTTCAATAGCTGTATAGAATGTCTTCCTCTGAAGCATCCAGTAGAATCAGAACACCTGCATATACCATTATCCTTTGATATGGTAGATTTTGCAGTTTTAAATTTGATCTTTTTACTGATTTTTGTAGTCAATTTTGCCTCCAGTTACTCATGCACGGAGTCTACTCAGCTTTAGTTGGCGGTTGTGCAGAAATGATAACGGGATTCTGTTCCTGTCATCTTAAATAGCACATCTTGCTTGTTAACTTATGCTTTTATTTTTGATTTCCAGAAGTTTCTTTGCACCTTTTGTATTATGGTTATGAGCTCTAAAATGATTCAATAAAAATATTATCTTAATGGATGCTGAATCTGTCAATAATGATGCATTTTTCGTGGTGAAATATGTCTTGCTGAGTAAAACAACTTAAGATTTACAAGTTATAATCACTTACTGTAAGAGGATAAAAGAAACACTGCTTTCTACTGAGAGTCATGAATAAACAAAACTATCACCTTACCTTCATGCCATATTTTCATGGGACAGAGTAATCGAATAGAAAGAACATGGACTTGTTTTGAGAAAAGACATTGAGCTTTAGTGACTGGCATGACACTGTGCTTTGATTTCCTGACTGAACAAATTTACTCTACAAGGGCTATTAAGGCAAAAAAGTTAGTATGAAACCTTGCAATGTCACTGAGCCAAATACTTCTGGTAGGACTTGATCCAAGGCCTCTTGAATCTACTGAAGTTTTTCCATTGATTTCAGTGACTTTTGGATTAGTCTTTAAATGATCTTGATGTAAACCTGGAGTGAATATGTATACACCACTGTTGTAAATCTGGAGCAGTTCCATGAAATGAGTCTATATTTTGGCCTATGTTTCTAATTTTAAACATGTTTTAAGAGCACCGATAAACACCAGCCCTGGTAATGTTGTTTGTGTGCCTGAATACCAATGCTGAATTATTGATAAGCTTTTATTTGACTTCAAGGCTCACATTTCACTCTTATGCTTGAAGTCTTGTGAAGACACACTGCTTCTGATTTACTACTTAGTTGCTTCACTTTTAGGCAGGTGAAACTTAGTTGACTTTCACAGAAATTGTATAGGTGGAAAACCGGAGTAATAACAGCTGAGAACAGCTCCAGCACACTTTAAAAGACATGTTCTGTTCATTATTATTTAGACCTCTGAGATTTTTAACTTTCAAACAGGTATTTTTGGGTCCCATATAATTTCAGTTCTAAATTTAGTGGTGGGTTTTTTTGAACTTATTATTTTCAAACTGCATCCAAGTGGAGTTGGCTTTGAAGTGGTGAAAGAAAATTATGTTTCATGTTGCTTCCTGACACTGTCTAGTCTATTTCAGTTTATATCTCTTGGGCACTATCAGGTATTGCAATATTTTAATTAGAAATATTACAAAGAAGTATTATAGTTGAAATAGTAGTAATCACAGAAGTGTTAGTTTCAAATGCCTTAAATCCTGCTTTTAATAAAACTGGATCCTTTCATCTCCTGTGAATTCCTTGCATAAGAATCTTTTTATGTGTGGCTTTCACATCTTTTTCTTTATTCTTTTGTTTAATTATGAAGTTCTTTTTTTAATATATTAGCTTGGCAAAAATGTTCTTCCTACTCACTGATAGAGTGGAAATGACACCTTTATCCTGCTTATATCATTAGGTATCTTTCTGTGGATTTCAGCAGGCCAAGGCTCCTGTGCTCGAGAATCATTTTCTCAGAAGACCTTCTGCAGTGTTACCATCATATCTGCCCCTCATAGATTATGTTTGAGAGCACTGTGGTGATTCCTGACATGTTTGACATTCCCTACTTGTAACCTTAGACCACTATGTTAGGAAGTACTTCAGGTCACAAAGTCCTGATCCAGTTCAAAAAGCCATGCATTTTAAACAGTTCTGTTCCCACAATTGTTTCTGTTGCTATGACTTTTCAGATTTTAATAGTTTTAAAACCTAATTCTCACAGGAGAGTATGACAGCAAAACTGTATCTTTTTACTAGTCCGTAATGTGAAATTCCTGTGGAGGCACTGTCCCATCCTCCTGACTGAAAGGAAGGGGCTGAGTAGCACATTGGTAGATTGTCTTCTAGTCCAGTCCTTAAGAGAAAGGGGCAGCTGCTAATGATGTCTAATTTAGAAAGAGGACCCTCCAAATTTATCTAGTCCTCTGATGTCAACATTCTATAAATGGTGATGTGCACAAGTTGCACACCCACAATTAAGACCATTTCCATTATCAGTGTCATTGTCATCTTATGCTGATTCATTAACACACAAAACTTTTTTTTTTCTTGGAAATAGAGCAGCTGCCCTGTTAATATCCTCCCTGTGCTCCTCCTGCCCTCCTCACCCCATATAACTGTTTGCTTGGCAGCACAAATAAACACAGCTCTCACTTTACTCGAGAGGAAAAGTTCTGACAGCACTGTGTTGCTTTTATGATCTTGGCTGTGTATGCACTTCCACAGAGAGACTTTCAGGTGAACAGTAGTTGAAGATCCAGCTTTTCTGGAGAGATGGCTCGGTCGAGAGTGTGAGACAGGGGTCAGGATTAATAAATACAGCTGAAACCAGGCCCTTTTCCTTGACTCAGAAAGCATTTGTTCAAAGCAGAGAAGCTTCACAGGAGGTTAAGAGTATATATCTTTCAGCAATTTAACAGGTGGATGATAACACTCTCTTCCATCTGAGTTAGATGGCATCTATGTTACTTTAAACTTATTTGCTTAAAAGGGTTTTTTTAAATTACATCTATATATAGTTTATTATTTATAGATATTCTCTTAGTTCAGCCTTAATCTTGTTAGAGATGTGCTGCACCTCGAATTTTAACTGACTATAATGAGAAATCAGAACATCCAGGTTGCTTTTTCATGATGTATTTTATTTGTTTCTTACCTTTTTCATTTCACATGTCTGAGACTATTAAGTAGAATTAGGTCTGTGATACAGTGTATTGCTGATGCTAGTTTATGCCCTTTTTTTTTCCTTTCTTTTTTCTCTTTCTCCAACATACTGTCATTATGGTCCTTGTGTTTTCATTTCCAGAAGCTTTGGGGAATGATTAGCAATTATGATAAGGTGTGGAAATTAATATGTGCTTTAAAAAAAAAAAATGGTTTCCTTTTAAGTGCAGCCAAAATTTCAAAATAATTCCTTACACTACCTGAAGTTTTAAACCCAAAATTCCACATGAATTATTGTTTTCACAAATTCTTGGATTTTTTTAATTGGCAAATCAAGTAACTAGATGTTATACTTTCCCAGATGATCCACTTAATCTGGAAAACTTTAAGTATACAAAATGTGCTTATAAAAAAAAGCCTTATGTATACCACTTTTTAAGGACCAGATAAGGACCTGGCACTATTTTGCTTCCTGTTCCTAATATGTTTGGTTAACTGATGGTAACTAGCTTCATCCTGAGCCCAGAAGACATTAGTCCTTGAGTGCAGTTTGTACTTCAGGAAAGCAATTCATCAGTCAGCCACATTAATGAAATCCAGCATCAAATAATGACAGTTCCCTCCCTTCAGTCTCCCAGGGGGACAGTTACATTTTCTATAACTCTTGCCACGAAAGCTATTTCACAATGCAAATACATGACCAGTCTGTCTTTAGAGAGGGCATGAGGATTTGAGTTTCTAGCCATACACAGGAGTGAGAAATGAAGGGCTCTTGGCTGCCTGCAGCTTTAGAAAAGGGGTTTTTCATAATCACCCTCTGTTGTAAAGGTAGGATTATTTGTATTTGTTTCATTTGGAAATGGGCCTTTTTCACTCTGAATGAAATACTGTTGAGCACCCTCCTACTATCCATTTACTTTTCCCCCACTATGGCTCAGAGGAGAAATTAAGCCATTGGAGAAATGGGAGCTTTTCAAAGGAGCATTTATGGGCCAAAGGAAAGATGACCAGATGGGCTGTCACCCAAGAAAATACAAATCAAGCTCCAGATCACACCCGAGGACTCTGCCATTGAGATTCCATAAGGCCTGTTCAGGATTTGTTTATTTTTTGAAGAGGGGGATCATATATGGCTTGGCTTAAGCATTTCAATTTATGTTTCTGGCTGTCGGGGGATGCTGGCAAAAGATAAAACATCATCAGCTCATTTTCCATCAGTAGCGCTCTGTCATTCCATTAGGGCAGGAAATAGCTTGCTCTGTTACTGAGTGAATTTGACTTTAGCGTGGATCAGAGAGAGGACCCCTAGAGTTAAACACATCTCCCTATGCCAGCTGTTCAGCATAAGACAGCAACGGCATGTAGCCAAGTGACCACCCTCAGGATCTGACATGTGTTGGCATCACATGACTTGCAAAAGCAAGCAAAGTGGGAGCACTTCCAGGAGAAGTGAGGTGTTGGCCTGGTGTCGGGGGCAGGGAAGGTTAAAGGAAGTTCCAGGGAGAGGAAGGTTTTCTTTGGTGCTTGCTAAACAGTAAAATAAAGACCGCAATATTTTGCTGTAATGAGCCATAATTGTAGCTACTCAGATTCCACCACAGAGAGGTATAACATTAGATCCCTGATAGATGATACTAGTTTAATTGGGTTATTCATTTGAGAAGGGATTCAGAGCTGCTTTCCAGATACCACTGAGTGATATCCACAAGAAGTCCTGCCAAAAAGAGTAATTTGTCCTCTCATTTTACAGTTTAAGTGACTAAGAAGATATAGCTATAGGCTAAGAATTTCGAGCATTAAGTCTTGACTTTTTAAAAAGTCACACATGGGACTTGTGAGTCTGAATGATATATGTAAAGGCTGCTGAAGAGTTTTACTTCACACGACAAGATTGTAGTGGTGCTGAGTGTAGATTTGAAATCCTAATTTTTTGATATACCACTTTTTTTAATGGCTTTGTCTGACTTTGAGAACCATATTTTTTTGTGGGCACTCCACTCATTGTCTCCCACCTTAATTTACAGTGACCCACAGCAACTTCAGTTCCAGTTGACAGCAAGCTCTATTTATCTCAATATTCATACTGTGGGATAATCTAGTCTTCGTGTGCTTCAGTTAACTCGTTAGAAAACAGGATCAGGGATTTCATGATGTTCCAACTTTTGAAGTAAATGTTCCTCATTATCAAGGGCAAAGTCTATAGGGAACATCGCTATCTTAAAACAGGTGATATGCTTGGCATGGGGAAGAAAAGCCAAACTAATATGTACACAAAATGTAATTCAGGCTGTGTAGGCATGTTGAGAAAAAGATTTTATGCTTTGAAACCTGACACGTAAGTCTGTTTTGTTGTGGTTTTTTTTTTTTATTTTTTCTCCCCCAAATCCCTCCAGTCATGTTAGTCTAATAAAAGATATTGCCTCTCCCTACAAACTTTGCTTCACACATCCACAGATCACCACAGCAGATTGCTGTTCCAAATTAGGTACAGTCTTCTGTGGGCATACTGGCAACTGTGATTTTTTTGGGGTAATCTGAGAACCCTAGTTTAGCCAGTGTGGCAAAGTGGTATACACTGCTGCCAGTCCACAGGAACAGCCACATCTGGATTCAGTTTTGTAGCTGAGGCATTGCTTTCCTGATGAGAGGTCGGCAGACACCTCTGTGTTAATGGGCAAGTTCTTTTTCATAATTCCTGGCCTACCTCTTACCTTTCAGGCAGCTCGAGCTTTCCTAATTGTCATCTTATTTTCTGAACAGATGCAGACTTTGTACGCTTTTGACGAAGAAGAAACAGAAATGAAAAATAAAATAGTTGAAGACTTGAAGACAGCTCTGCGGACTCAGCCCATGAGGTAATGTTGTTCGTCTTTCGTCACGATTCGCTGCCTCCCTACAGTCAGATGTGACATGGGTGAGAGTGGTAAGGACAGAAACCTCATTGTCTCACCTCACACAAGCCTCTCTGATATTTTGGACAATCCTCAGAGAGCCCTACAGTCCCTGGTCTGAAGCTGCCTAGTTGGGTGGGCACACCTGAAACATGTAGCTTCAGGAAAATAAAAGACAAAGTCTACTGTGAAAAAATCTGTGGCAGATATTCGCAAACACTGGTAATGACTGTGAAGATCAGATTTTAGTCTTCACAGCCCTCTGAACGTCCCATGTAATTTGATTCATGTTGGGCAAAATCTCAGCCTCTACTCTGAACTTTGAATTTAAGCTTCCTCTTATCTTTAGTAATGTGAACTGTTAGGTTCAAAGCAGCTAATCCATCTGACATCACCTGGTTTGGCATTCTTCCTGTTTTATGTGTAACTGTGGCATAGAAAAATGTTAAGAGACTTTATTGTGTACTTGTCTTTGAAGGTAAAGTCATCTTTCTTCTTCTGGGAACAAAACTCTGAACAATAGCAAACTAACTAGCACAGAAACCTTTTCAATTTAACACTTAGAAGAGCATTGTGCAGAAGCAGTAACTGTAGTTGATACGATCTCAGGAAGCACTACATCAAAAAATTTCTGAATCTCTTTTATACTCTCCAAATACTTTTGCATCCACCCTATGCTGAAGTTATAGTCTCAGAGAGCTTTGATAATGCCTAACAAAACAGGGTTCTTTTTGGGAGGAACCCTAACAAAACCAAACCCCTGAAATAAATAAATAAATAAAAACAATCTAGAAAGTTACTCAAAGAATTTGCATTGCAGTTACTTTGGTGTGAAGATATTTCTGGGAATTCTTGCAGAGCTAAGTGCTGATTGTGCTTCTTCTTTTCACAATATTTAAAAGATTGACTTTGTGCAGCTTCTCACCTCACAGCATGTGTTAGTTAGAACACATTAGCTTAAACCTAACTTTTTTACCTCCTGTTATGATGGCCTGTAAGAGAGCACAAAATCAGCTTCTGGTGCTCCTCAGGCATAAAGATTTATCAGACTTTGATAACTTGACATGTGGGTAGGGTGAGTGCTTTTAACATGGCAGTGGAGAAATCATAGCCTATATTGAGACCTCACCCAAGGGGATAAGTGACCGATCCTGCCCATCACTGTCCTAAAGCAGAGAACACAGTAAAATGCAGCTGTCTTAGTTTCGTGTTAAAACAGAAGCTAAGGCAACTGCCAACCTCCCAACTCTCACAAGGCTTTTAAACCAAAAAAACTAAAGTCCTGTGCTGTTGAGACTTGATGTAGCAACTCTATTACATTAATATGGAGATAGTTTGATGCTTACTCTGAGAAAGTGGTAGCTTTCATTGATCGTAGCCACAATAGTAAGGCCTCTTGGCTTTGTCCAGCTGAAACACTTTGCTGGCCACTGTTGGTTGTTCTGCTCTGTCATTTTGACAGCCCAGCCTCCAGGACAAGGCAATAGAGAAGAAGAAAAAGAAATGTCTCTTGCTCAAAGCCTTGCAAGGTTTTCCTTCTCCAACCTGTATTACATCTGCTGGATCCCCTTGACAACAGGCTGCTGCTTCATCTGTTTATAATAACCCTAACAAGCTTCAGTACAAGCATCTATGGGCTGCCCTATAAACTGCTCTCTTCTAAATCACTGGCGATGGTTGTGGGGCTTTTTAAAAAAAAACAGTTAAGCCAAGCCAAATTTTGACTTAAGTCCTGTGTCTCAACTAATTTCCAACGACTCAATTCGTTAGCTGCCAAATGGGCTGCATGCCAATACCTGATCAACAAGCCAATTTCTTCTTGATGGAAAGGTTGCAGTGGAGAGGCCCTCCGCTCCATCAGATCCCTCTCTTAAGCAGTATGATACCCAAGCCTTCAAAATACTAGTCTTTCTAGTTTAATTTGGATATCAAATCCTGTTTTCTTTGCCACTTCTGTTCATCAGGCCTCTGAAGAAAAGAGAAACCTAAATTCACACAGGATGAGCTGTCTGGAATCCATTTGTGATGGTAGGGTACACAGGGGCTCTGACAGCTTACCTCTTTTCTTAGACTTACCTCTTCTGAACAGGCTCTTCTGTTTGAATTCTCTGATCTAGAGGAATCAAAAGATGAAAAATGCAAGTGTTTGGCTGTCTGTTTTATTTTACTGTAGGACTGTGTCTCTTCTAGTAGATAATGCACAACAGTGTTACTAATCTGTGCCTCTATTCCAACCCACCAGTTCTACCAATAAAAAGTAAAGTAGACCTACTCAAACTCAACTTACTTTGCTCTTTGCAAGGAAGATAGTAGAAGCATCCCTGGGGCAGCTAGTTGGCCTCCTTTGAGCAAGTGCATTTTGTTCTGGTATTTAGGAACTGCCCTGAAATAATAAAGCCAGGTTATGTCCTAGCACAGAGGAACAATCCTAGCCTTAGAGAACAAAACCCCCACATCTGCATCTTGTCAAGAAACACATTTTCTGTCAGGTTTGTAAAAGCTTATGACTATAAACAAGTGTGATGACAAACTGTTGGACAGAAGCTGTAAGAGAAGAGCTTTTATTTTAGTGCCCCAAAATGGAGGTTCAAAAGTGCAGCAAAAGTAAAAACTTACAGGGGACTGGGGAAAAAATTACTTTTTGGAACTCTAGAAAAATAATTCCTTTAGTCTGAATCATCACTAATCCCCTTTACTGTCTGCTTTTCTCCTTTTGTTTTATTCAGATTTACCTCCTGCTATTTTTGTTTGATTTAGCAGTGTTGCATCCAGGTGCATACTGAAGATGATCATTTATGCCTCCAGCAAGCAAAATCCATTACGCTGAGTTTTTCAGCAGTTCAGTAGTTGCCAGGATTATGCATGCCCCCTGGTTCAAAAACTGATGCTACGGGGAAGTGTAGCCTTGCCTGTGAGCAGGGTGGGAACATCCTGCTCTCTGCACACCCACAGCATATGATTTTTCTGTCTTTCCTGAGTTGGATTGAGTCTCCAGGGCAGCTGTACCCCCTTCACTTGGAATCTATCAGTGGGTCAGTACCTCTTAGGCCACCACATCTGTCTGTGAATGAAAGGTTTATTATTAGAGCTAGATAACTCATTCTGATCAGCAGTCTCTAAAACTTGAAAGGCAAAGAGGTGCCCTGCCTTTTTAAGTGTGCTAAACTGGTCAAGTGAGAGTCTGAGGTTTTAATTTGCTTGTTTAACACCTATTAAAACACACACTACTCTATTTACACTTGAGTATTTGAATGTGTTAGCCAGAATGCATTGGCAAATATGTTTAACTTTACACCTTTCAGTCTAGAACAAGACCTTACTTTGCTGCCTGTAGGCTGAATAGGATGGAAGTGAGTTACACATGTGTATACTGTGAGGAAGTAGGCAACTTACTTGTATAAGTCGAGTTTGCTTTTGCACATACAACCCCCACACACACCCACCTGCTTAGAGGCATACAGATGCACAAACACCAAACAGTGTGAGGATTATGGCTTTCAGCCTGTCAGCTAAACTCACACTTCTTCTCTCCTCTACAGACATTTGCACACACACCTTCCCACACTGAGCAGATCCTGATACTGAGAGTATCTGTTGGCCCAGAAACTGCTTTTGCCATTTCTTTACCTCTCCCAGCATGATTTCTGGCGTTTCCAGAGAATAGGGAACTAAGTGTTTAGAAAAAGGAAGATGAAAATCATAATTTGATTCCTTCTTCTGATTGCAGCTGAAATGGAAGGGAACTTGGCTTTGCTTGCTATTGAGTAATGCTCACTGTTTGCTCTCTGGGCTAGGAAAAGTATAGGAAAGTCCCAACATTGTTTTAAATTATGTCATTAATCAAGTTTTGTGACATACAACCACTTTCCAGCGCATGCCTCCTTTTTGGAATGACCTCATCCTAACAGTCCTAGAAAAATTGCTCTGCCAGTGAATTTAGTGAGAGTTTGTGCTTAATCGGGACAATGTGACTTTTGTGCCTTTACCATTTTTTTTCATGTAGTCATCAGAGCAGGCTTAAATATGTGAAGGTTGTAGTGCCTTGTTTGTCTTCTCGTAAGACTGTGTGTTCTATATAAAAGTACATTTAAGGGATCCTTTGTTTTGCTGTTTCTTCAGAATGTTTCCATCATTATTGCTCCATATCTTCAGAAGTGTATCCGACTTAAGTCTTCCCTCAGCCGTGGAACTGAAAAAACAGGGAAAAAAAAAGTTTTTTTCCCCTTCCTCTAAAAGATAGAGGGAATAGCTAAGTAATAGAATAGAACTTTGAAGGTAAGGAGAAGAAGAAGAATTTAAACAATGCCTCCCTAAGAAGAGAGAAAGAGCAACTCACTTTTTAGGCTCAGGGAATTCATCAGAATTCATTGGCATCATATTATTTGGTAACAGGTTGAGTTTGTGCTTATTATGTTTCCAAATACATCCTTAGTAGCAACTCTTTTTGCCATGAATGCTCTAGTTTCAGTCCTCTTTGTCATGCTAGCAGCTAAATGCATTACAGAAACTGAACTAAGTCTTAATCTTTCTTTAATCAGTTTGAATAACAAACTGCTTTGTGTAACTTACCAAATTCCTGGTGCACAATGTTGATTCTGCTCTCTGGCCCAGAGAAAGAGAGGCTTTTGCTCCTATGATTTGTTGGGGTAGACAAGATGATGCATCCAAAGAATGTGCAATCAGACCTGTGTGAAACTTGGCAGACTGTCTTAGGAGGGTTCAACTAAACCTTGTTTTTATTTTTTATGTGCATGTATTCCTGTGGGTGCTTGCCCTTGCTCTGGTATTCACTTTGAAACCCAATTTTAAACAAAACCTAAACCTCAGACCAAAACTTTGAAAGCACCAGGCTTTTCCATATTTTTGGTCAAATTGCTGGCCCAAATAAGCTGGAAGTTGGCAAATCTAACAGCATAGTGAGTGTAACTTTCAGGTAGACCTTAAAAATTCCTATGTGGTGTGGAGTGTAGCCACCAAAAGACAATAAATATGTCAAATCCGTATTATCTAGAGAAATATAAGTATGGCTCAGAGACATGATCAGAGACCAGTGAAATTCAGTCTTTTAGCATGGTGCTTCCATTACTAATGAATTTTAGTAACAGCATGTCACTTATGGATAGAAAAAGAAAGATGGTACATTAGGAATTATCTAACAAGGAGGAAGAAGGGCTGGGTAAAAGCACAGCGACACAGACTTTTGGTATTTTTAATTTGTTACACAGGTGGCAGTTGTTAGCAACCTTTTCATTTGCTTGAGGTGTCTTTCTACATTAGGCTGCTGAGAGGGTGGTCTTGGACATATCATTGTTGGTGTACATTCTTACAGACTGAAAATTCAAGTGTGATGCACATGATTTTGCATTCAGACATTCTAAGAAACTGCACCTACCGGAACAACATGTTAGAGAAGGCAGGATGTAAACAAAGAGATCTAGAGAAATTATTTGCAGCCCTTGCCATATCTTTAAATCCCCATTTTTAAGCTTGGGAACTTTAAATGCAAATGAGAAAGAATCCATTTACCCTTGAAAAGGCAGCCGATGTTGAGGTGAACCATAGCAGTGTTTGGTGGTAACTGCAACAAAGAGCACAGAGACCAAAGGGTTGTATGGTGACATAATATAATTACCCTGAAACTATGTAACACATCGCTATTAGACTGTTTTCTCCTTTTTGTTTGTTTGTTTTGTTTTTTCTTAAATACCTGGAAATTATTCTGTGAATTTTAGGCTAAAAGCTAGCCAGCTTTTAAAGATGCAGGGCTGAATAATATGCCATCATTTGAATAAATTGCCTTTGATCTGCTTTCCTTATTTTTCCTACCTGTTTTTTTTTTTTTTTTTTTTTTTTTTTTTTTTTTTTTTTTTTTTTTTTTTTACCAGGTTTATTGAGCTGGATGGCCTGAGCTGTTTGCTGAACTTCCTGAAGAGCATGGACTATGAGACCTCAGAGAGCCGTATACACACATCCGTTATAGGGTGTATCAAGGCACTGATGAACAACTCCCAAGGACGGGCTCATGTTCTGGCCCATCCAGAAAGCATCAACATCATCTCCCAGAGCTTACGGACTGAGAACATTAAGACCAAGATTGCTGTGCTGGAGATCCTAGGGGCTGTCTGCTTGGTGCCAGATGGTCACAAAAAAGTCTTGCAAGCCATGCTTCACTACCAAGTCTATGCTGCAGAAAGGACAAGATTCCAGGTAAAAGGAGGATACCTTGACACAAATACCCAGTATGATGAATATCAGCAGGGAGTGATTTTTACAGTGCATATAGTGCAAACTTGCTTAGTGAAAAGGCAATATTTCTCATTTTGTTTTAGGAAGGGAACTTCCTCAAATAGATTATCAGCATGTATATATATATTTTAAGATCTGTTGCTTGTCATTATTGCTAACTTAAAATCTCCTATATTTTACCTGACAATGAGAGTTTGCTGTGTTAAGTGAAAGCTGCCAATCTGTTCATACTCTAACTTGGTGGCATTTCTGGGGCGGTAATGATTTGTTCTGTCCTAGAAACTGAAGCTGCAGAATTTCAGGAGCCTCTGTCCCGATTTTAAATCCTTAATTTAGTAATAAAAGAGTTATGGATTAAGTAATGGAGACAATTACTTAAATAATGTATAGTGAAGGCAGTTCACTTGCCACTTAGCAATCAACTTTTGAATTGTTATGACTTAGCAATTGTTGGCTCAAATAACTCAAATAACTTCCAAATAACTTCCCATCACAGAAGGGAAACTCAGTCTCAGAGACTTTGAAGTAGGTCAGTAGATCATTGACAGGTTTTACTGTGGATAATACTGGCTGCTAGTATAATGTCCCTCTTTCTAGTGAACTGATCACCTTTAGAAAAAGATAGTACAGAATCTGTTGCTCTTTGTGAAGCTGTGGCTTCTAAACTTTGGGATAACCTCACCCATTTACTATTCTTTCTTAGGTGAAATGATTAGAGTGGTGTTGAGCCAACAGACCCTAGATCCTCATGCCTGACAATCATTATCTCCTACCTCCTCCACAGCTAATGCATCAGTGGATTTTAGGCTACAATGAGCTTATTACTGTAAAAGTGAATGGGGAAACAGTCTGTGCTGGTGGACAGTAGCTGCCAATGGTTGTGTTAGAACCAAAAAAGGGACTATGGGATTCACTGACTGTGACTCAGACCTGAGACAGGGATACAGGAGATCTTGGTTTGTTGTTAACCTATATTTGGCATGGGCAGGTCCATACCTCTATGGGCACTGCCCCACTTGCATTTCTTCTCTATTCAAACTTGATGCATGTCTTCAGTACTCGGGTATGACATGTATGATGTATTACTCCAGAAGTGGGGGCCTTCAGCTCTCAGTTGAAAGCTCTTGAGGCTATTTCAATGGAGAAAATAGTAATTACAGTAAAACTTGGAAGATTATGAGATTTGCAGCTACAGTCGTAAGGATATGTCATTATTCTTTAGTAGAGGAGTAGGATTCAGATGCAGAAAAGTAAGCCATGTACATGAGTTATGATGTGCAGTTTATTGTGGACTGCCTATGGAAGAGAGAAGGAAAAACTATAAAACCAGCTTGTTCTCTAGTAATTAGCTGTAGTAAAGAATCCTTCCTGAATTAATGTGACATTGTTGTATACCTGGGAGACATGTGGGGATAACTTTAGATGCTTCTCAAAAAACAGTGGTAACTCAGAGCCCTGACAGCACTTGCAGTCCTGGGTTAACTTGCCCTTACTTGACCAATTGACTCTACTTAATAAGCCCATATGGGAGATAGATGCTGAATTTACTCAGAGTCTCTTATTTGGGTGTTCTCTGTCTCTTTTTATATTGGTTTAAAAGTCATCAAATAACTGAGATATAAGTACTTGCTGGGTGAAGTGTGGTAGCACAGGTCTTGTACAGCTGAGCTTTTGAGGAATCTGGTTGAATGATTTGCAGGTGGTTGCCAACTATTACATTCATGAAAAGTACTTTGCATAAACACTTGTTCTTGTCAAAATACTTTTCCATTGGGGAAAAAAATGAAAGATAAATGGATACTTGCTCTTTTTAGTTTCTTAAACAAACACACAAACAAAAGCCCCACTCAAACCTCAAAATGATTTAGCAGAAGGGATAAGTTCTTGTTTGCATTTTCTAATATTTGTGTTTAGAGACTGGTGTAGCATAGAGTTCATGTATTTAACATGGTAACGTAAAATATGGCATGTTTTGTTGAATAGAAGAAGTTCTTGCTGGTCAGTGTTCTAAGCATAACTAGCCAAAAGTTGTCAGAGGACTCAACAACTGGTGAATTAGTGGAAAAGGAAAGCTGTGACTTAAAATATGGTTCTTGCTAAACTTGCATTGGCTCTGTCCTGCAATAACTCCTATTATTTGAATAAGAAACATAGAGTTTTATACTAGTGTATTGAAAGTCAATATTCAAGTTACAGTGAGATCCCTGAGCATTATAAACACCTGCAATCCCAATTAATTTAATCAAATTTAATCAAATTGCTTCACCAAGTGAAGACCACTAATCAAACTAAAATATTTTGCAAAGGATGTCTTTGCTTCTTGATGCATTCTTTTTTTTTTTTTTTTTAGTTGAAATTAATGGAAAATATAGATAGAATGTGTATGAATATGAAGTAGTATTTCCTTGACAAAATAACCATATTTTGCTCTGAATGGAAACTTTGATGTAAAATATTGCTTATTTCTGAATTGCCAGCATTTTGTCTACTGACTACAGTTATCAGTCTTTGACTTCAGACAGGGTTCACTTTAAAGCCACGGAGAGATTCTCCAGAACTTACTTTGTTGAGACTTCAGTCTTTACTCAAATGCCTTTTAATACTGTAACTTCACCTTGTGTTTTCGATGTTCAGTGTGTTTATAAGTCTATCAGGATCACCTTCTTTTGGCACTTGCGACAAGATTCTATATGTTTGTGTCTCAGTTTACATAGTCACTATTCCTATTGTCTCACATTTGCTGCATCTTGCCTAAGCATATCCCTTTGCTTGTTAATCATTGAGCCTTCTTTTGTAATGTCCTTCTGCCTGGAATAATTCTCCCTTTAGTGCCCAACATGCAGTCTGCAGTTCCTCTTAAGATATTCTTTGAAAATTGTCCTCTTTAGAGTAGCATT
The DNA here is from genome assembly GCA_035041135.1 of Platyrinchus mystaceus. Classification (NCBI taxonomy): domain Eukaryota; kingdom Metazoa; phylum Chordata; class Aves; order Passeriformes; family Tyrannidae; genus Platyrinchus; species Platyrinchus mystaceus. The sequence continues at coordinate 29,189,259 of JAWWLV010000121.1, read as the reverse complement.
CTATCTTTACTCAAATACCACAATGATATAAAGGCATGCCTTCAGTCTCCTTCCTGAAGCAATCTGGAAAAGCTCTGTCTTCATCCAATTGTTTGAAATAGATTTCTTTGCTTAAAAATCCCACTCTGCCCCTTAAAGAAGAGAGATGAAAGAAAACAGACAATGAAACCTCAAAGCAGAAATGTGGAATTAGGAAGATGAGTCCTTGGTGTCCTTGCTGGGATTTTTTTCCATGTAAGGTACTGAAAATCGGCACTAGTGTAATTTTGTCACTGGCTCACTGTGTGACCATGAAAATGTTACTTTTGCTTGAATTTTTAGGCGTTTTTCTTGTGAAGATGCAGGTTTATAAAATGCTATGAAAACTGAGAAAGAAGAGTCTCTGATTTCATAGTCTTTCATGTCTCATTATCCTATTTAAGACTGGTTTCACTTGTAGAAGGGGCACAGTCTTACTCTTCCCTAAGCATTTCTGATTACTGTTATGCTTGCTGCTTCCCCTCATTTTTCCTGTGGAGTCAACGCATTGTGTTATGACATTGTAATATGTAATACTTTTTAACATGCTATATTTTGAAACAAACTAACAAGTCATAATGCCCTATTGGCCCAGAAAAGTTTATCAGGGTGTTCCTGTGCTCTTCGAGCCTAGCTTGCTATTTAAAATACTCATCCAGTTGTGGATCCCTGTGGAGAGAAAGAATTTTCCTTTTAGTCCTGAGAGAACCTAGGTGTTAGATACTGTCTGAAAGAAGCTGATTTCACTTTCAGATGGAAATGTTAACTGGGCTGCTTTGGGCAGAACACTCTTTTTTCCCTCCTTAATGCTGCTTGTAATTTTGAAGCTTGAAGCGGAGGAATAAAGGAAGTTTGATATTGTCAGTTGAAAAGGTGGAGATTAGGAGCATGCCTTCCAGAGCCCCCTTGCCTGGTTTGTGTTAAACACTGTCAGTACAGACCATAATTTGTAGGGAGAAATCTGATCAATTTGGAATTATAGTAGAGGAGCTAAAAAGGAACAAATTAAAATCCAGTATTCCCCCTTGATTTGCCTCTTCCCTTTAGGGCTCAACCAAAGCCTTTTGAGGTTTCCTGCAGACTGAATGAAACCCTACTGGATGTCAGTGATGAGGAATAATGGGATTAAGTGAGGAAAGTTTTACTAAAATAGTAGGAAAAACCTTTATAACCATACGATCAATTGGGCCACAGAACTGGCTGCCAAGAGGTGTGGTGAAATCTTTTTTACAGGAAATTTTCAAGCGAAGACTTGAACCTCAGCCATTTGCAAAGGACTGGAGATGTTGGAGTTTGGCCATGGTATGCGGGTGTAGACTCTGATGTTTAGGAATTGCGTGAACTTACGGTGTTTCCTTCTCAAGCTGAACAATTGCATGAGGATGTGCTACTCTTCCATTAGCTTCATGCAACACAGAGTTTTGTTTGCTCTTGCCTTGAATTTGGCTTGACACTCACTGCATTCTGCTCCTAGTTCAGCATTCTAAAATGTGGGATAGAAAACTTTTGTGAACAACCTTCAGCCTGTCTGGATGCTGTATCTGATATACTATTACACAGATTCTGGCACGTTCCTAAAAGTCGGTGAGAAAATATGGTAGGAATGAAGCCTCTGAAGAAAACCAGCAAAACCTGGTTTTGATGCTACGGTATTGATGGCTGCTTAAATTATTCCAAGAAGACACATGTGCATCAGATTTCAGTGTCAAATCTGACAGTAACAGAACTAAATTATCTCATTTATTTCAGTTCTGCTTATTTGTCAAGTTGGATAGTTGGTTTTGTTGGTGAATTTAAAGACTTTTTAAATAGTCTGCTATTCTCACTGTTATAGATAGGGTGTTGGTTTGAACAGACTGCCAGTCTGCCTCAGTAGGGCATTTAATGTATTTTTATGTAAGACTCATTCCCATTTCTAACAAAATATTATTTGGTCATAACACAACTATTGGGAAGTTGGATGTGACCAAAGTTCAAATACCAGGACTAGGGATATTTGCAAATTCCAGCTGGGAAATTTAGAAGTAGGGAGAAAAAGGAGTTTATGAAATCAAGCTTGTTTGATAGTGAACATACTCTGCTCAGATGTAAAAACAGCTTTCAGTAGCAGCGTATGATAGGTCAAGATATTTTTACACAAAACCAAGCATGAAGCCAGGAGGTTATTCTTTCTCCTGAAGAGTGCACAGGAGGGTATTCCTCTTGTTTCTTGAGATATATTTCTGTGGATTTCTACAGGAAACAAGATAGACCTATGAAACTGATGACTAGCAGAGGAAAGATTTTGCTATGAATTAACACTATCAGTAGCCAGTGACAAAAGACTGACTAAAGGAAAATGAACTTCCTTACTCAGCATCATAGCTTCAAAATGTTATTTAGATGGTCTGCTGAGCTGAACACTAAATTTTGACTTTATTATCCATTTATGGTCAAAACTTTTTGGGAAGAGCAAAAAGAATTCTCTCTTTTTTAGTGCAAAAGCAAAACAAATATATGAGTGTGAGGCATTTATTATTAATGCTGGAGTGAGTCTCATACAGTTGAACTGCCAGATCTCAAGTGGAATTTGTTACTCTCCCAGTAAGGAAAATCATCCTTGGAGTTATGAACTGATCAAAGAAGATCCTGGAGAGAAGATTAATGATGATCAGCAGAAAGCTAAAAGTAGAGTTGCTTTCATGGCTAATCAGTTTCTGCATATAACCTCTTTGGTAAATATTCAAGTGGAATTAATCCTAAATAAGACAAAGACTACTAAAGTTATTTGTGTAGTCTTTTTCTCTTTTGCCTCCTGATGTTCACAAGATTATAGTGAAATATCTATATGTATGTAGAAATTAAGCCAAAAGCATTCCTGTGCTGCATACCCCCTAAATGCTAAATACCCACCCTATTTGGTTAGTAGGGGAACATACAGCCCCTGGGGAGAACTTACAGCAGCCTTTCAATATATAAAGGGGGCTTATAAGAAAGACAGAGAAAGACCTTTTACCAGGGCCTGTAGTGACAAGACAAGGGCTCATGGGTTTAAACTTATAAGAGTAATGTAATTGAGATTTGATAAAAGGAAGAGGGTTTTTTATGATGAGAGTGGTGAAACAGTGGAACATGTTGCCCAGAGAGGTGGTAGATGCCTCATCCCTGGAAGAATTCAAAGCCAGGCTGGATGGGGCTTTGAGCAATCTGGTCTAGTGGAAAGATGTCGCTGCCCATGGCAGGAGGGTTGGACAACATGAACTTTAAATGTCATTTTCAACCAAAACCATTCTGTAAGTCTGTAACAAGGAAACTGGAGCTCAACTGCATTTCCAGTGGGGATGTGTAACTCACCTTTGAGCTTTGGAGCTGTATGCACAGGGGATATTCCTGTTATTTGCAAATCCCCAAAAGGAGCTTACCAAGAGGTAATACTTATCTGTTTCATATTAAATGGTTGTAAGTGAAGAACAAGGAGAAATCTTTCAAGGTTTGGGTATAGGCTTTATTTCTCAAAAGACAGCTTTCTTTTAAAATTATTTTCCCCTGTATACATAAGTGCAATCTATCCTGCTGAGATCCAAGAAAATAAAGAAAATTACTTGAGTGATGTGAGTAGAAATGATGTATGAATCTGATACCGTTTTTCTGTGTGTATAAACTCCCTGTCATATAGTGGCTTTCCCATACCTGAACAGAGCCTACAAGGAAGATGGAGAGGGACTCTTTACAAGATCATGTAGTGACACAACAAGGGAGAATGGCTTTAAACTGGTTTACATTAAATATTAGGAAAAAATTCTGTACTGAGAGAGTGGTAAAGCACTGGAACAGGTTGCCCAGAGAAGTTTTGGATGCCACATTCCTGGAAGTATTTAAGGGCAAGTTGGATGGGGCTCTCAGCAACCTGATCTAGTTGAAGGTTCCCTGCTCGTGGGAGGGGGGTTGGAACTAGATGATCTTTAAGGTCCCTTCCAACCTAAAACATTCTGTGATTCTATGAATCTGTGATATTCACCATACAGAGTTAACTGATGAGGAAGGTCATCATTCTGCTGCTTTCTTAGATCATGTTGGCAAGAACTGTAAAGGATATCTGCTTTTTCTCAAATAATAGGTTGTTTTAAGAAAAAAACAACTTTTCCTTTATTAGGATCAGGTGGGCATTTTCTTCCAATCACTATTCTTCATTTGTTTATTACAAATGCCCAAAATTTCTAACAACATTGTTTGAAAAAATAAATATTTCTTTAAGCAAATATATAGCAAACTGAAAGAAGACTAAGTGCATATCCTTTCAGCGGTATGCACAGTGGTGCAAGAAATTAGATTATGTCCTCTAACTCAGCTTGCTTTTCTGTTTCAGTCATTGTTAAATGAGCTAGACCGAAGCATGGGGCGATACCGTGATGAAGTAAACCTCAAAACAGCCATCATGTCCTTTATCAATGCTGTTCTGAATGCAGGTGCTGGTGAGGTGAGTCACTGGATATTCCTTCTAAAATGTTATGCTTGAATTAATTAACCTTGGTAATGGTTAGTAGATTAAGTCACAAATCTTGTCATAGTGAGTGGATAAGTTTGTGGGAAATAATGATTAATTGTCAAGATCAGTCTTACAATGTCTTCCATACTATTTCATTCCCAGCTTCTTCAATATAACATAGGCTACTACATAGACTGCATACACTCAAGTGATTACTTTGGGTTGTTTCTTTTTTGGTTAGTTGTTTTTTTGTTTTGGTTTGGTTGCTGCTTTTTTTGTTTTTAAGAAGTGCAAACTATTTACCTCCTTATTTCAGCCTTTTAGAAAACATTTTGGTTTACTTTCATAAATGTTTTGAAATGTTAAGTTGTTTTGACTCAAAGCCAAACTCAAAGCATTTAAAAATATCACATGGACATACTTCCAAAAAGAGAAAAAAACCCAACATTGTTTTTCTTTTATTAATAAGACCTCCTTTTGAGTCTGAATGATAGTTAAAACTGATTTATTTGAATTAAAAGTGTTACTTTTGTTACATTAGGTTTTGTTTTGAGGTTGTTTGGTTTTATTTTTTGTTTTTTTTTTTATTAAACCACAACAGACAACAGTCTCATGAAAGCTGTCCGACAACATATTTGTCTTTATCTCTGGGAGTCCTTTAACATCCCACTGAATAGATGTCAGAAAGTTGGTCAGAGTATACAGTGGTTTTATGATAAGTAAACACAAAAACTAGGAGGAAGACTGCAGTAACGTTCATCTGTAAGCAGGAGATGAACCTCTAATGGACTAGCAGGGAAAACACTAATAACTTCTGTTCTTTATGAAACAACATGGACTGTGCTGCCTTTATGACTGCATATACAGAACTCATAGTAGATAAATGAGGACTGAAGTTTAAGTGAAACAGAGGCAAAAGTATTAATTTCTTTTTTACTAAGTTTACTGGAATTAATCATCTTGTGAATTTGGTGTCAGGGTAGAGGATACTAAAAATGGAAGAACTGAGGTTTTAAGTAAATTTTTTAAAAATGTGACTGACAGCTTTTGAAACCAAATAACTTGGTTTTCCCCCACTTTTTAAGGACAATTTGGAGTTCCGACTACACCTACGATATGAGTTTCTAATGCTGGGAATTCAACCTGTCATTGACAAGCTAAGAGGACACGAGAATGCCACACTGGACAGGTAAAATATATTTTCTGAGAACAGCTACTGATGAACAGAAAGAGTTTTTAGAAACTCTTCCCTATTTGAGACAGCTGTCTCTGTGTCTTTCTGAAACTGACTCCCTTTAAAAAAATCAAATTAGATTTATCCTTAAAATTAACATTAGCAGATGAAGTTGGAAACATACATACTAAGTTAGCAGATGCTGTGGCAAGGAGTTCCTCAACTGCTTTTCTTCTAGGGATGTCAATCAAAATGAAAAATATAAAAAATATTCTAATTCTTTTCTCTTGTAGCAAAACTCAAACAAAAGCCTGTCCTGGTAAGAGAGAGGGAAGTCAGTTGTTCATTGACTTCATTGAGACTGAGTATGTATGGTCTAAGTGCAGGTTCTGAATTTCCAAGGTTTTTTTCCAGTCTTTTTTTTTTGTGATCTAGCCTGTATCACAACCTCCCAAAAAGTGGCACTGGCACAACTATGAGAAGAGGCACCTGTGATGGGGTAGAGATGCCAAGGGGGCATGAGAGAAGAATGAGAAGTATTTTTAAACAGCCCTGCTACTGCACAAAATGTAACACTGAATGGCACCTTCAAATTACTGTGTTAAAAATTATACAGGTAATAAATGCTTTCTCCACAAGCAATTCTTTATTTTTACCACAGTAATTGAAGCTGATAGTGACCTTAAATTAAACCTTTGCAATGCCCGATGATGAAAAAGACTTGAAGTAAATGATCGAAACAATTTGACCAAGACACTTCAAGAAGCTAAAAGACTGATGAACCAATGAGGAGCCTCATAAAATCCATTTGCCTAACACAATGAAGCATTTTAAAGTGTAAGAGCAGGCAGCTGTGGGAGTCTCTTCTCCTGTTGCCACATGAAGCTTGGCACTTGTGCAAAGGCACTGACCTGCTGATATGCTGCTATCCCTTAGCATCCCCTTCCTACAGAGCAGGGCTGATTTGTAGCTATCTGGGACTTTCTAGATAGAAGCGTCAAGTTTGCCAAAGGAGATGATGGAAAACCTATGGATCAGGCCTATGCCTGCAGCTTTCAAGGCGCCCTTTTGTCAGACATCCAGTCAGAAGCTGCTGTAGGTGATAGAGCTGTCCCTCAGGGCATATGTAATGTGCTTGAGACTCTTAACACCAGTTTGCACCAGCTGCTGTCATGCACACTGGCCTCACACCTTTGAGCAAATGGAGACATATACATGGGTATTAATGTCGCAGGGAAAGAGTGCATACAGTCATATGTCTAGAGTTTGCTGCAGAGCTGGGACCAGGAATGTTACTTTTGATCTAAAAGTTTATAAGCAAGAAGAGAATCTGTCCTATAGGTAATCTCTGTTCCTTTAGACAGTTAACCAGGAGTGTTTAGGAGGGGCTTAGGGGCACTTTTAGATTTACAAGTTAGCCATGAAAATGGTAACAAAAGTTTGGGAAGATCTCAGATGCCTGGATTACATAGACCATATAACAGATCTGTATAGGGGAATGTACCACAGCCTTTCTCCACATCATCTAGGACATTTAGGACATAATTTAGGACAAGAGGGCATGATCTTAAGCTCTGACAGGGGAGGTTTAGATTGGATATTAGGAAGAAATTTTTTACAGAGAGAATAATCAGACATTGGAATGGGCTGCCTAGGGCGGTGGTGGATTCACCGTCCCTGGGGTTTTTTAAGATGAGACTGGACGTGGCACTTAGTGCCATGGTCTAGTAACCACGGTGGTGTTGGATTGAGGATTGGACTTGATGATCTCGGATCTGTGATTCTATGATCTACTGTGCTCTGGTCTCTGTGTAAGAGAAGTCCAGATGGTCAAATGTGTCATTCACCAGGCCCCCCAGATCCAAACATATGCATGTTGTTGTGCTTATCAACAGGCATATGTAGAGACAGTTATGAGCTCTGCTGTTTAACTGGTCCACTGAATGCATCTCTGCTTCACTGTTTGAAAGAAACAACTTTTTAATCATCTAACATTTGGTTAACAAGTATGGTGGGGACATTTTAGGAATGTATTATCACTGCAGGCATTGAATTCATCACAAATAGAATATCCCTTTCCTATCCTATGTTTATTTTTATCACCTTACCTCAATACAGTGACTTAGCATGGGAGTTACAGAGCACATATACCTTTGCCAGCCATTTCTTTTGCCTGTCACTGACCCCCTTGCCTTGCATACCTATGCAAGCACTTTATGTACGAAAGGCTTGCCAATGTCCAAGTGTTCTAGCTGAAAATGAGGTCTTGCTGCTTCAGTGATGACACAGTTTAAGACTGAATTATGCAAGGAACATCAGCAAATTCTGTTTTGTTTTTCTATTTTCTCTTAGACATTTAGATTTCTTTGAGATGGTCAGAAATGAAGATGATCTGGAACTTGCCAAGCGGTTTGACCTGGTAAGCTTTTCTTTGGAGTACCTGAAATCGACAAAGCTGGACTTACATCCAGTTTAGATGTTTGGTGCAACTTCCCTTTGTCCTCCCTGAAAATAATGTTTTACTTTGTTGTTGAGAGGGGCTTATGCTCTTGTTTTCACTCTTTCTCAGTTAACAGGGAGGAGGTTTGTGATGTGTGAACAATGAAAACAGTGATCACACACAGGACTTCTGCCAAGTAGCTTTGATAAAAACTTCTTTCTTCTGTTTGGCTGAAGGTTCAGGAGTGAAGCAGGTTCTCAAGCCTGCGCTCAGATTCTCAGTCCAGCTGCATTCTAGTTTCAGGCATCCCCTTTACAGGGGTATGGGTGAAGATTGGGCTCTTTTCCCAAGATTACAAGAAACTCTACTTAAGACTGTCACCTAAAGGCCTGTGGAGAGAAATGGTATTTTATAATGTGCAGATTTTAAAGATGAAAATAAAACAAGGACAGTTTCCACAATCTCTAGCATCAATCAGAAGCTCTAGGGTCCAGAATAGTTATAGTCTCCTCTTTCTTCATGAACAGCTGTCGCTGCACACTGATACAGAAAAACTATCCCTTTCTTGATTAGCTTCTACCATTTGTGCCAGCACTTTGTAGGACCCAAATGTTTAGCTTACTCCAGAGCAGCTCTTGGTAGCTTTGCATGCCTCCTACCTTTCTAGCCCTTTACTTTGGGGACTTTTTTCATATTGGAGTAGGGATGACAATGGTGGTCTCCAAGACCCATGTGTATGCTCCTCACTGGAACCTGCATCTGGACACGGCAGGAGAATTCGCATGTCTTTGTGTTGATTGGATCTTTCACAGTTAATCAGGCTTTCACTGTGGAAGGTTTTTCTCTCTTCTCACTTCAGATCCACATTGATACAAAAAGTGCCTCTCAGATGTTTGAGTTGATCAAGAAGAGATTGAAGCACACAGATGCCTATCCCTATTTGTTATCCATCCTCCAGCACTGTTTGCAGATGCCATGTGAGTACATTTACAAATTTCCAGAGCCAGGGATATTGGAGAACTAAGTGAAGCTTTGGTGTTAGGTACAAGTTAGGTACAGATAGCAGGGCACACACTGCCCTTGTCTTCTATTCAGAACTTGGCTGTGGCTAATGAACTTGGTATCTTACACTGACTGCATCCAGCAGATTTTTGTCGCAATATTTAAGGCAGCAGCTTGACCCCTCTGCACGTGCAAATAAAATTAAGTAGCTGAGACATTCCAGTTAGTCACTGACAGACCTTTCAATGATTTTAAATTAGAAGTTTTAAAAAAGAGTCCTTGTGCTCTGGATCAGGGAATTCCCAGAAATAGATAGCATTTTGAATACTAAAAAAAATGCACTGAGGAATTTTTCTGATGAACAATACAGTACTGAAAGCTGTTCTGTCACTGGGAAATTCCACAGTAAGTCTTCAGTCTGCTATCTCTTGGCAATTCATCAGTGGAGAGCTCCTGAACTCAAAGTGAAAAATAATATTGGCACTTTTTTTCAAAAGAAGTCATAGGAATCTTCTTGTTAACTGTAGTAAAATATTTCAGTTATGCTTCCAGAGTGTAGCAGCTGGGCAAATGCATAGCAAGATCACTAAAGAACTGCCTGCCTTGATCCTGTTAGGTATCTGGTGCTTGTCTTTCACTACTTTCTTCCATATTTGAGCAGTCAAACTGAGAAAGGAGCATGAGGGAGATGTACTGTTGTGTGGTTTTCAGAATAATGTAGTATGTTCTCAGGCTCTCAAGTACTGCCATGCACAAATTCAAACAGTTCTTTGTCTCAGTGGTCTCTTTGATAAATACTCTTTAAGACAGCACAAAAAATACATTTATGTATTGACTGGATTTTTTGGTGGCAAACTGGTGCAGTTTTAAAGAATCTAAAGATCTAGGTTATGTAACTTAGCAAGCTGAGGTAAACTTTATATTGCTCTGGCTCTTCTGTTTTGATATCCATGGAATCAGTCCCTTGAGTTCAATTTCTGTTCTTTATCTCCACACTATTTAGTCATATTTGTATGAATTTTTTATGCCATTTGAGATTCACTGACCTGTAGATAACCAAGCATGCAGATAGAACATCTGATTGTTTTTTACAGTGCCTGATCATGATGTTACCTAGTTACCAAAAAAAAAAACCAAACCCAAAAAACAGCATCAAGCCCCAGAAAATACTGAGTAATGACTATCACAAAGAAATCACTTTCTTAGAGGTTTAAAGTGCAAGTTAGAGCTAACCTGTCAAAAGGGTTGCACAGCCTGAATGTTCAAGTCAGGCACCAAGTCGCCCATGCCCGTTATGTGCTGTTACAATATGCCAGGTGTTTGTAAATAATCTGCTAGCGACAGTTCAGAGTTAGGCTTTGTGTTCTGTTATTTATTTACCTACAGCATTGAGATGGAAGGTGGAAAGGAAAGAATGCCAGTTTGTTGGCAGGTCTGTGCACTTTGGCATGGAATTGGAAGATCTCATGGGTTGATCTTTTTCCATACAGATAAGAGGAATGGAGGAAACTTCCAGCAGTGGCAGCTGTTGGACAGAATACTCCAACAAATTGTTCTTCAAGATGAACGAGGAGATGATCCAGATATAGCTCCACTGGAAAACTTCAATGTCAAAAATATAATTAAAATGTAAGCTGCATTATTGCTTATTTCTGTTATGCAGGTATAAATATATGATAAGTATGCAGATTCTTAATAAATAGAATATCATATGTGAGGAGTTTTTTTATTTTAACTTACAGCTTCTCATTGTCTCATTAGCCTTCTAAATAGTTTCCTTCTAGTGACATCTTAACTTGGCAGTATTTTCTAGCAGAGTCCTTACCTTTGACTTCTAATTTCTATTAAATATTAAGCTGGTTAGAAGAGCAATAAAAAATAGTTTCATAACTAGGCTTCCTCATGTGCCTTTTTTCATTCCAAATGTTCTTGAAAGTTTTCCTTGATATTAAAAACAATAAAATAACATCATCATCTATAGGTTGATCTCCTTCCTCACTAATGAGCACAAAGTTTAGAAAGATTGCAAATAGTGGAAAGAAGATCCCACCTAGCACACAAAACCTCTTACCTTTTCATAAAATGTCTGCTTGCTCTCACCCACAGACTTGGCTGAGGGCACTACCATTATTTTTTCCCATAGGATACATCATTTGAGAAGTCTAGCTACATGAGCTGGCTCTCATCTCAACTTCCCTGTTCTCAGTCCTTTTTTAGCCAAACTTTTGGACTCTTCATTCCATCCAACTTCCTCTGCAGGTAATTCATGGCCCATTACCCTTCTGAATTATCCATTGAAAAGAGCATTTTATAGAACATAAGCCCTATATGAACCCAAGTTCTCCTGTACTAAAAATCTCACAAAAATCCCTCTTGTTACAGGCAGGAGCCAAAATCAAATCTGATCTCTCATCATGGAAAAATACACTGGTGCTGATTTCTTTCTGCCCCTTTTGATATCGGACTTCATTGTAGATCTCATGCCCGATCTTCCCGTTCTACTTTCATAGCTACTCCTCATTCTGCATATCTAATCAATCCCCAGCATGCCCTGCATATTTTCTGTCAGTAATAGGAAATAGCTGTGCCAGTATGAGATATGAGAATTGCCTTGTTACTGATGTATTACCCAATAGATAAGCATCCTCCCTTCTTGGAAGAAAGAAAAAAGTAGAACCAGAGAAAGTAGAAAAAAACAATGGCAATGTGGTCTCATATTAAGGCTGGGGTAATTTGTGACCCATAGCAGCTATGATTATTTTAGTGATGACTTCTCTCTTTAAAAATAAGTAGACTTGCCACTTTGAGAGTATTACCTGAAGACAGGAATTCATTGGGATTTTTCCCCAGGCATTCCTTTATCCATTTTAATGTCTTGGAGTAACAAGCTGTCACATTTATATTAGATGTTGGCCAAGGATCAAAATCTGGATCCAAACTGACCACTGGTATGATCCTGTGTAAACATGTACATTTTCCAGGTTGCTTTTTGCTGATAACTACACATAATGGCCACTTGCCTTTTGGCTTGGATAGCTCAGAACAAGTTTAAATTGTCTGATTTCATCTTTCAGGCTGGTGAACGAAAATGAAGTCAAGCAGTGGAGGGATCAGGCAGAGAAGTTCCGGAAAGGTGAGTGCATCCTCTCTGCTTGGGTAGGAAAAAGAGGAGGCAAGGCTGATTCCAATTCATACACAGAGCAGCGAGCAGCAGAGCTGGGCACAACTTTTCCTTTTGCAGACAAACCCTGCTTTGTTCCCTCACGTACATTTTGTCTTATGGTGATCAGTTTATGTGTTTCATAGGATGGGAGTTCTCCTAGTCCTCATGTGTATTGATTGTGCAGTCTAACTGAAACTTGGGCACTGCTGTCTTGATCACTGAAGGTCATTGTCAAGGCAGTCAGACTCTATTTTCTTTTTCCTGCTTTCATTATACATCCCCTGTTGAACTGACAGATTTGTCAGCTTTATTTCATCATAGCCAGCATCTCTTCAAGGACTGTTCATGAGCTTTATTTCATCAGTCCCACTTGTGTGTTCCCCTTAGACCATGCCGAGCTGATGAGCAGGCTAGAGAAGAAGGAGCGGGAATGTGAAACAAAGACCCAGGAGAAAGATGAAATGATGAAGACACTGAACAAAATGAAGGACAAGCTGCAGAAGGAATCCTTGGAGCTGCGTCAGACCCGAGACCAGATGAATGACCTGGTGGCTCAGCTTAATGAGTTCTCGGTATGAGACTGGGAGTCTTCCCCACCCTTGTTTAAAGCCTGCTAAGTAGTGAATGATGAACAAAAGCATATTGTGAGTGAAACACTTCCATGGTCACTATAGAGAATACTTAGAAGCTGCTCAGCTTTTAGCTAAGACCAATATCCCTGAGCTGGTGATGTAGAATGGTTAATACATGAGCTGCTCCATTCCTTCTCCTCATCCACCTTCCTTGTAGGAGCTTCTGAGGCACACGTGTCCTCCTCCAGCTATAATTTTTACTGCTGAGTGGGGCGGCCCTGGCTTTTATTTCAGTTGAATAGAGAGAAACCTCCCAGATATGAAAGTATATCTAGTGAAGAAACAGGATTCCTATCATGCTGCAAGCGCATCTGTACTGACCTGAAGCTCTGTAGAAGTGATATTTGCAGTTGTTCCCTCCTGCTTGCTGCTCCTTCTATCCCTGCAGCGTGTCTGAGCCACAACTCACCAAAACATAGCCCTGAGAAGTTAGACACTGCAGAAAGCAGATTCATTCCCTCCTCCCCTCTCCCACTTTGCATTAGTGGGGCCTAATGACAGGTATTCAGTGTTTCAAACCCTTAGCTTTTAAACTCAGAAGTTCATAAGTTCATAAGATTGAACTTTTCTCTTTTTCATACATAAGGAGAAAATAATACATTTTGGCTTCTTTTACTAGCTTTCTGTTTTTCTGAGCCATTTATGATTCCTTTTTTCAGGCTCTTCTCCACAACTTCAAGGGCTTGAAACTTTCTCTTAAATGAAAGCTGAGATTCCTCCCTTTATTGCATGGCTTTGAGTGCAGGAGGCTTTAAAGAAAACATCAAATATTTTGACTCGTAATAAAATCACATCAGCTGGCAACATGGAGTTATTGTGCCTTTAAACTGCTTTCTTTTTATCTGTGTTTTGTTTTTTTTTTTATTTTCCAGCAAGGGGGCAGCATTTCCTTCCCACCCCCACCACCCCCTCCTCCAGGCGGCCCATTATCTTTGTCCTCTTCTCACATGTCTGAGAATTTGCCACCACTGCCACCTCCTCTGCCTTTCTCCAGCTGTCCGCCTCCTCCTGCTCCACCACCTCCTCCAGGAGGACCTCCTCCTCCACCAGGAGCACCACCTTTCTTCAGCATGGGAGTGCCACCCCCTTCAACAACTTCTTTCAGCACCAGTGGCATCAGTCTGAAAAAGAAATCTATCCCACAGCCTTCACACCCGCTGAAATCCTTCAACTGGGCTAAGCTGAGTGAGGTAAGAAACTGCAGTGCCCTCAGCAGCTAACTGACTTTCTAATTAAACCTCTGTGTTGATTAATGCCATGAATGCAAGTGATAGAAAGAAGTGATATTGTGGCTTTCTGTGGGCTGAGGTCAGTAGGTGTCATTAATTGTCTCGAGGAAGTCTGCCCAGTTCCCCGCAGTGCAGTGTATCTCCCGTGGTGACCAAGGTGCTGGGTAGATTGAGCTGCAGTGGATCTGGCCATGCTATTGGTTAAGCAAAGCTGGAGTGGGGCTGAATACATAAGCCAGAGCGGGACTTCTCCAGGACTGTTGTGCCAGAGCTGCCTTCACATGTGCACCAGGGAAGAGGATGACCAGAGCCAATGTGGGCAAAACGTGGTGAGAACCAGCTGCAAAACCAACTGCCTCTACTCTGGTAGGAGACATCACCAAGGAGAGAAAGGTGGCCTGATTCACTTTGCCATCTGTTCATGGCCATGAGGGAAGCTGCCTCTCTCAGTGCATGGATAGAACTCTGCCTCTTGGGGATAAAACTCTGAACTGACAAAAACCAAACAGAGGACTTGGATTCTTCCTGTTGCACTCATTTTCTTCTACCTTGGTTGTGTCTCCTTCCCCTTGACTTCTCTCCCTTCCTTCTCTATCTTTCCCTCTCTCTCCTTTTTTTTCCCCTTCCCCTTCTCTTTAGGTCTTAATTTTTTTAACTGATTTAGAAAGAAAAAAAAGTGTCTGTGTTGAGTTTGGATAGCTGCCTAGAAACCCAGGTTCTCTTTTAGACTGAAACTCACCCAGGGCCCAACTCTGGCATTTGGAATGAGTGTCCAGGGACCTCTGGAATGCCACAAGAATTCTCTCTCCCCCTCTCTCCTTTTCTTTAAAATAAAGTGAAGTGAAATATTTGCTGCACCGTCTGTGCTTGTCTATCAAGGCCACGTGGGGGGTGTGGGGGAGAATGTAAGGATGAGGATTTATTTTCCTTTGCAGAACATGGGACTTAGTGCTCTGAAGAAAAGAAATAATAACTAATATATATATATGAATGTATATGAAAAAGAGAGAGTCACAGGTGTTTCTGTTTAGTGTACAGTAACTGTAGGCTTATCCTGCCCTCTGGATAAGAGTGAAGGCAGCTGTGCTAATAAAATTGAAGACCTGGGTGGTGAGTGGCTAAAAGACACTATTTTGAGGAAGGCAAAATAGTTGGAAAATGGGGCATAAGAGGGTGGGGCCTTCGTTTTGGGGTGTCTACCAGTGTTTGTGTTTTGACATGGTAAGGTTTCTGCGAACAGCAGAGACTGTGGTGCTGACACAGGTGGCTCACCTTGTTACTTGTGTTGCACATTGTTATGGAATCATTTAATTTCACTGACTGCTGGAGGAGCACATACATTTTGGTCATCTTCAGCATTACTAAATTTCTTGCTTCCATATCAGGCACTTTCTTTCTGTTCATAGGAATGTGAATCCTCTGAACGCAAAGTCCATGGGTAGGTTGGATGTACTCATCATGCCTTTTTTTTACCTTTGCAGCACTTTAGTGGTGCTCTCCTGAACTGTCAGAGTAGCCAGACTTTAGAGAATGAATACATGAACTCTAGATTTACATTTCTCTATTTTAAAAGACCCCCCCTAGTTAGCAAAGAGCACAGGCACCGTGGAACACAGCAAGGTGAGGGGACACAGTGTTGGAAACAGCTGTACACAAATTTAGGGCTGCAACAAGGTCAAATATGTTATTCAGCTCTTAGGTATCTCTGCATACTGTTTAGACCACCCTTCTCAAAGTGTTTTATACAGAGTCTCTCCCCTAAGGTTTCTCAAGTAAGTGTGAAAATGATGCCAGGATTAAGGTAGCCCACATGAGAGCAAACTCCCCTCTGTCCATGCAGCCTGCCTCAAGGGAGTGAGAGAAAGCCAACAGTGGCCAAGAGCAATGTGGACAGGACTGGCTGAGAGGGATTTGTTTGCAATATACTTTCTCAGTAGCCGAATCAAAGCAGTTCTCCAGGGCAAGTCATATGACACCTTTTTTCCCAATGCTGATTTTGTCTTTGGAAGGAAAGAACTGAGCTGTTGGGTGTTAGGAGAAAGATCAAATATAGTCAAATTCTTAGCAGTTGACAATAACAGATTGTCCACAGTTCCCATGGGCACCACAAGAAAAGGTTTGACTGGAAAGTATCCGTGCTTCTAACAAGGAAACTCCACCAACCCACTAATTTCCACTGAGAATTAAGGATTTTTTACTAGCTTTGATGTGAGCTGATGATCAGTGGCAAAGCCATTTAGATGAGTGGATTGGCTGAATTCCGATGAAGCCCTTCCACACCACAGCTCCATTCATACAGCACTGTAACATCATCATCTGTGAATTCCATTCATACAGCACTACAATAGTGCTAGTGCCAAGGATCTCAGTTTTTTAAGAAAAAGATATTGCAATGTAACCACTGTAATATCCTGGAAAGATTCCTTTCTTTGTTTCTGGGACAGCCATGCTCTCTCTCTCTCTGAATTTTATACAACACCCAAGGTTAATCAGGGACCAGACATTTAAGGTTTATCCAAATGAAGGACTGGTTTCAAGCACACTGGAAGTATGGATTAATAATTCCCTATTTATTAAATATAAACATATAGATTTGAAGTTCTCAGAGCAAACCAGCCCAACCTTCAACTGCTTTGTTTGTTATCTCATGGCTGGAGAAGCAGCTTCCCATTAAGAGTCAGGCTGGAAATGACTCCTGTCAGTGATCTCAGGGAGGCTTTCTTTAGCCACCCCTAAATAGACCTGACTAAAATAGTCTCAGGAGAAAGATATTTGTTCTACACAGCATATAGGACTTTTTTAAAAACCCAAAGCGCACACACACAAACCACTATAAACCCAAAACAACCAATCACACAAACTAAAATGTTCATTTTGACACTACTTTTTTTTCTTTTAAAATGTTTCTGTAATGTTATTGATGATTCTGATTTCTGGAACTTTCTTCCTAAAAGCAGCCTGAGTATCATAGCAAAGAGTGATGCAGGACTGCTGTCATAGATTCAAAATTAATGGAAAGAGTTCTACAAAATCTCAGTGTGAAGCTACTCATAATAGCTGTGGTGGTGCTTAGTCCTACAATGAGATAAAAAAAGCTTTCTTAATTAACAAACAGGCCAGAAATACAGTTTTTGCTCAAAGTGGATTTTTCTTACACTGAAGGAAGGATATGATATAAGAGAGAAGTTTGGAAAATATGCTGTGTTTATATCACTTTTTCAGATTCCTAATGGACTTCTGAATTAAAATTTTAAGTTGCTTCCACTTTTCTGGTTAATATTCTGCAAATATGAACCTATTAATAAGCAGGATTGCCTGCTCCAGTATTCACAAGACACTTATTGTTCCCATGGTTTCTCTGGACCTGCAGATCAAACAAAAGTACTGTAAATTTTCACTCATGCTGTGAGGTTATTGAGGCATGATGTTCTTTGATGGCCTCCAGAATATTATTATTTATGTCTTTCAGGGTAAATAAAATCATCTGTTAGATGTAGCAGAGGACAACTTGATATGACTTGTAGCTCCATGAAACGCTGTCATTCTCTAATCTTGGTTGGTCTCAGCAAACTTATTCTGATAATAAGATGTTTCCTGCCTTTACTACCATTTTGCTAGAGGATGTTGGGAAGTGTACTTCATCGGATTTGCTTCTCAAAGCAGGTCAAGACTTTCCAAAGCAGAGGAACCACAGATCTTGGAAGACTTGTAGAGTGAATGAATAAATAAATAAGATGGAAAGAAAAGCATGTTATAGATGAAGCGATTGCTCTCTTTTTTAGTTTCTATTTTTTCTTTTTAAGGACAGAGAAAAAAAGAAAAGAAAGAATAAAGAATTTATTTTAAATTGTTATTTGGGGTCCATAAGTATTTTTTATGGTGCTGAAGGAATCATTTATCATAGCAACCACATGATGCAGGTCTGTTTCTCTTAAAATGCTCAGTCTTCTCTGGCTGATGACAAGGAACTATCAACCAGTAAATCTATAACTGTGTATCAAGAGCTCAGTGTAGGAAATTATCTGGCAGTAATATGAAAGTTTTCAAGGACAAAGCTGATGGTAGAAATAGAAGGGACGGCCCCATTGGAAGTGTTCTGTGTAACAAAGGATGTTTATACCTTTGCCTGCCTTGATTTTTCTTTGACTGGATTAACACTGAAATTGTATTGCTTTGGTCCGAGTTCTGTTTGTGCATGCCATTGCAATGTGTGCTGCTTTGGAATCTCTCTTTCTGCTACAAGTAGCATACATACCTTCCTGTAGAGGACCAGATTCAATCTGGGTCCTAAAATGAATCTGAATTCAAATTAGGATAATTTTCACTGGGTTGTTTTCCTCAGAAAGTATGGACAAGAACTACTCTCTGCAATCCCTTTCTGAGTCCCAGAACTTCCTGTTCTGGCACCTCTGCAGTTCATTCAGACTAGGCTGTTCTGTAGCACATTTTCAACTGTTCTTGCCATTAGTGAGGAAACTTTACTCCTGTGAGAGTTTTGCAGCTGGACAGGTAGATGTGCAAAACTCTAATGAGTAGCCATCTCCAGAGTCACATCCAACCTGTGCCAAACACCGAACACAGCCTTTTGGCTTCCTCAGGGCTCTATCCCAATGATGACTCCAAGGACTGCTCCTGAAGTGATGTCCATTGGCTTCTGTCAAGAAATATTCTTCCATTTCAGTGCTTGATAGGACAATCTGAAACAGTGAGGCAGTGGGAGAACTGCTCTGCTGTTCAAATACATCCCTTAGGATTTATAATTCATAGTTTATAAAGCCAGCCTGGAAGTTGAAGGAGAATGGTCACTCTGTCTGAATCCTTCTGGCTAAGATTGGCAGCAGAGTTCAGGGTTAGGATAAAATGAAAATTAACTTTGTCTCCTATTCCTTTGGCTGAGATGAGCCTCACAAGCTTGTTTGGCATGTTACAGTCACAGGGTCATGATGTTCTTCCCACTATGGAAGGAAGAGCCACACTGATTGCGAGGGATGATACAATGATATTGGTGAGCCTGCTCAGGGATGGGTGCTGCTCCCATCTAGGATATGCTCTTATTGTAAATAGCACTGCAGACACCCCTCCTTGCCCTTAGGCACTCACAGTCCATCTCTGGAGAGAGGGTGTTGGTTTTTCTCCACAGTGTCTGCCCTGCCAGGAATTTCTTCCAGAAAACTTCACACTTTTATTTCCCCCTCATTTTATCCTCCCATCAGATTTTTCCTTGCTCCTTAAGCCTTGTGGCTTACCACATTTCCCTCATTCTTTTGATGACTATGAATGGGAAGTAGAGCCTGTTCCTAATTAGTTCTGATAATTAAGTGTTAATGCACTTTGCTGTGGAGGTACAAGTGAGGTACTTCTGAGATGGAGCCTGTGTGAGGGTTTCATTGCTGTTACTTGCTGTTCCTGCCTTTCTTCTGGCTCTTCCTCTCCTGGGGTTTGCTTAGGTCTTTTTTACAATCCTTCTATTAATTTCTTTTTTCTTTTAATCAGTGACTTCCTAATTTTTCATTAAAGTACAATAAATGTATACCACATTGACTAAATAAACTGAAAGTGGTGTCAGGTGTGAAGAGCAAGCTTTCCTTTTCTAAATGAGCAATTGCCCAAAGCTTGTCCCACACAACATGCACCCTAACAGTCAGTAGGAAGGAGAAGGTAGTTCAATCTTTTTGTCCTCTGCCAGCAAGAGTATCTGTCCTGAGAATGTCAGTAGGAGACCCAAGACCTTCGTCTAGTTTAGGATGACTACTGGTTAGGCAATTCATGTACTATGAGAACCTATTTGGTCTGGAGTTGGTGGATAGCAAAGTAGGAGGAGTCTGTGCCTGTCTCACTCCATGCTAATCATCTGCCAGACAGCTAGGATTCCCTGGCACTCAGGATAATGTATCATCACAAGGGTTGTGAACATTTCCAATTAGTGTGGATGATGCTCTTTCAGAGATCTGGGTATAGTCTGTGTCTGAGTTGACAAAGACCTCATGTAGACAAGGGAGTTTATGTGATAGGAAACAATTAGACTTCAAAGGCTCAGAGCCTTAAAAGTAAAATAAAATAAAATAAAAATTTAAACTACTTTCACAGGCAGGAAGAATGAAAACCATGAACCCTTTGGGCTTTATAACAGAACCGGGCAAAATTTGCAAGAGGGAAGACATGTCGGGGGATTGTCATGCATTAGTGTCTTTCCTAAGCTCTTTCCTCCCGATGGTAACACTTCTTTCAGCATGACCACAATCCTTTTGTTAAACAGATGGCCACTCTTGAAAGGAAGTATGCTGTGGGATCATGGATACTGCTTGAGATGTGGTCTGCTAGTCTTGGAATGTGCCTTTTCATCAGAGGTTTTCTGTGATGAAAAATACAAAATAGTATGTTTAAAAACAAACAAACAAAAAAAGCCACTATTTTTTTTCTCCTTTAACTCTTGAAACAAAGTGTACCCTCTAAAATGACAGGAGTAGTACATAGGAATATGACCACTGAACACAAGAGTGTGATCTATCCAAATGGGATTGGATGTTCTTTGCTAAAAGTTTTTGCTATCTCATTAAAATATGACCTTTTCTTTTAGGAGAGGATCCATGGCACAATCTGGAATGAGATTGATGATTTAAAGGCGTTCAAGGTGCTGGATCTAGAAGATTTTGAAAAGATGTTCTCCGCGTATCAGAGACACCAGGTAGGGGTGAACTCTTCCATACCTTGTCTTCCTTGAATTTTTGGAGGAGAAAAGAACTCATGACACATCTGGGCCCTTGTCCACCTACAGTCAGGCTGTATCATTTGATACTTTGCCACTGTTCAAAAAAAATCACAAGACCAAAAGAAGTGGGGAGAGACATGCAGGGCAGAGTATAACCTTCTGGTATTGACATACTTCACACTAATGGCAGCTCTCCAGCAGGTTTAATCTCTGTTTAATCTCAATAGCCACTGCCTTCCAAAACCTCCTGAGCTTGATATTTATATTTGCATATCAATCTTTCTATTTCTCCCATTCATCTAGACAAAAAGACTGTAGTTGCCTGAGTACTGAGCAAGGTGACTGAGTTAGCTGACAAAATTTCATTTTGTCTATTTCTTCTTAAACAGCCAATTGACCCAACTGGCTAGGTGACAGAGACTGTCCAAATAACAGATTATAACCCAAACAGTGTACTTTAAAAGTGGCCATTTATTACAATGTCTTTTTCCCCTCCTCTATTTCTTGGAAAGCAAGTCACTTCAGTCTATCTCCGCTGAATGAGATTTAGCAGCAGAGGGATTGTACTTGCACTCCCTGAACTCCCACAGCTTTCCTTTGCTTTTGGAATATGTTCAGTCTGTTGTACGTTGCAGAACTGGATCATTGCTTTGAAGTTTTAGGAAAAGACACAGACCTGATTGCCATAAACGACTTTTATGTTTATGCCTTACAGTGATGATGACTATTTCATTAACTTATTCAGTGCCTTAAAATTAACAAACCAACCCCTTCTCTTTGGACTTCCCATCTGTTCCCTTCTCTCTTTCATTTTTCTGTCTAATCCTATAAGCATAATTAATAACTTTTCTAAAATTTACTAGCTCACAGCCAAATAGATAAGCGTCCCCACTTGAACTGTGAAGAATGTAATGTTACCTGTTGCATGATGAGATTTAATTTCTCATTCTGCTCCTGCAAATAGCTGTTGCTGTTTCAGTGGGTCCCTCTCTTTCTGTGAATCCCATTCCTTGAAACAAGATCTTAGTTCATAGAGGGGAAGAAAGGCACATGAAACTTCAGTGCTGTTACAAGATTGGATTTAGACCCTGTGCCAACAGCTTAGCTATGTGGTGAGCTCTCAGTTGTCTCTCAAGTAGCCAAACTGTCATCTGTGCACATGAGTAGCCACTGCAGCATTGAAGTTCCATTCCAATGTTTCAGGTGCAAACATTGCAGCTTCCTCACCAGAAGTGACCTTGCAAAGCCTTGCTTCCTTTTGGCCCCAAAATCCAAAGCCAAAGTTGTCCTGGTCTGATGAGTTTCAGTTAGAATCATAAAATTTATGGCTATGTTACCAATCACTAAAAAGCAGTCTGACCTATTCAACCATAAACTAACCTGACCCTTACCCCTGCCCACTGGAATGGAGCCATCATCTCAGAGCAACCTCCATGGGTCTCAGAACAGTACTCTTCCACCCTCATTAAACACACTTTATGACAGTGGCTCTAGACACTAGAGTAACAGTTATGTAAGCTACTCACATTTTTGTGTAGTTAGATGCATCGCTGCCCTTCCAGCTTTTTTTAAGGCTTTTACATTGGTGTCTTTTTTTTTTTTCCCTTAAATACTCCATTGTAATACTTTCTTTTTCATCCATACTCACTCCAGTGTGAATTGTCTTCCAATCATCAAGTCCTCGTAAATTTTCTTTCTTTTTCTTCTTTAAAAAAAAAAAAAAAAAAAAAAAAAAAAAAGACAAGACCAGGCAACCAGAATTGCTTTTAAATTAAAAACTTACAAGAATTTCTCCAGTTTACATTTAGTCTTTTCTCCTCTTTTACTTTTGGAAATACTCTGCTGTGACAAAGTGTTTACCCTGGGCTTGTGACTTTTAAACTTAATCCAAATATCTGTAAAGAAAAATGTCAATGCAAAGACCTGCTCTTTTGCATCTGAAATATTGAATGAGTAGAGATAAAGGTATTTCTTTCTTTGCTGTTATTAACATGATCTTCATATTTTTTTCAATTTCATTTACGTTAAACAGCTTTTCTTTTTTTCTTTTCTTCATTTTCTTTAAGGACAAAGAGTCTCTTCTCCTCTCTCAAGCCCAGTGTATTGTTTTTGGTAGCTATGAGGGAAAACAGAATTGTCCAGTGTACAGAATGCTGGACCAAGAATTCTTGTCTTTTGACTTGCTCCAATCTATACTGACCTTTGGATTCAGTATATCTGGTGCTTTCCTGGAGTATGGAGTATGTTGTGAAATATTTGGTATTTGTCACCCAGCAGTGCTGTAAGGCTTCCTTGGCGGTTGCAGAGTCCTTTCAAAATACTTGGCTAGAAGTTGTTAGTGCCATTGAAACAAGTTTTCACTTGTCATACATGTTAGTAACTGCAAACTGTGCCTGTGCATCAGGAGAGGAGAACTGACCCTCAAGTTTTAACCTTGGCAGTTCTTTCAGTAAGGCTCTGGACTAGATTTGTAAAGGTATTTAAGCATTATCCTAGTTAATATTTCAAGACCTAAGAGATTTATGCTTTGGAGACTAAATTTATTATTTTCAGAAAAGACCTAGAACTCTTAGTTCCGCAAAAGCTGCTGATTTAAAATATGCAAAGGAATGCTGAAATACCTTTGAACCATCTGGACCAGTATTACTTGCTAAGCATTTTATGCTCTTAGAAAACAGTGTGTGTCTAAATTCAGCTGCCTTGTTAAACTTGATATCTTTCCCTGTGACTAATTTTTGGCATGTTTTCTTCTTCGTTATTTGCGACTGCTGCCTGCATAGGACCTGCTAACTAACCCCTCCTCCTGTAAGCAGGTGAGTATCATTGTCTGCCTCCTGATCCTCTTGCAGTGTGTGTGAAGTCCCACACCATGACATTATGGGGTCATGACTCCTCTCATGCTACTCTTTCATATGCCCTTGCACTCTGCCTTCTGGGTGGGGAAGGTGGTACAAACACTTACTTTAGCTGTATTAGTCTAGAGTAGGAAGTAGTTCCTGTTCTTTCACTTAGTTATAGTCTCACTGTCATTTCTGCTGGTGTCTGTATCCCCCTTTTTGATGATCCTGAGGGAAAAGGGCCAGGGACAAAAAAGAATGTCAATGTGAACTCTTCCTTAACCAAAGTAATTGTCTCTCTAGTGGAGAACAAAAGGTGCTCTCAGGGAGTCTTTGTTCCCACTGTTCCCATCTGTGGTCCATCTGCTTTGGACAGTACTGAAGTCTTCAAATGCATTCACTAGCCACAGACTCTCTGATAAAGGAAATATTTCTTTGTGTAGAACTGGGCACTTTGGCTTGGCAGAAGGATTTGTGCCATCTGAGGACCAGAAGGGTTAGAATGGAGGAAAGTTGCATTTCAGCTTGCTGAAGCCCTCACACAATTCAGCAAAAGACTAAAATGGTGTTTAAATAAGTAGAGATATTGGATTTCCCATATGTCTTTAAACTGGATACCTCTCAATTTATTCAGCATCTTAAGCAAAATTCTTAGCAATAATTTTGGTAAGAGCAATGCTATGGGAAGAGGATTGTTCAAATATCATAAATGTCTTTAGTGGCTTCAGAAGAAAGTAGTTCTCACCATGAGTGCTCAGGCAACTATATTCAGAAAGTCAAGTCAGGATTTCTGCCACTGGGAGAAGCTAATACATGGCTCTGGGCCTTCTACCCTGGCAACATACCAAGAAAGAAGTCAGTATGGTTGAAATAGTTCCCTAAAGTACTAATAATTACTAGAACCTAAGATTCTGCCACGGTACCAGACCACAAGCACTTCAGCTTACTGAAATCAAACTCTATTTGAAACAAGACAGCAATAAGGTGAACATGTATAGTCATTCCAGCACTGAAATTTTAGTTGATTTTTGAATTTGCAATTAAAATACCAACCATGAAATACCCTTTGAAGCACAAAATATTATTCTAGATGGAACGTTGATAAAGAATGATGGGATAAAACTTAGGCATCTTGTCTGTCAGGTTGGCAACAGCTCCAACTGTTTTTGCTTTCAGGGCTTGTCCTCTCTCACAAAAGCTATTCACCACTGCCCTCTTGCTCAACTTCTTGGGTGTCTGCGAAAATGTGGATAGTGCATATGCAATCTATTTTCCTTCATCTGAGCTTGCAATCCGGCTCCGGTAAAACCTGAGGCTTCATCTGCTTTTGCTTACACCTAACTCCAAGTATCTATAAATATCTCCTCAATATGAGTTTAAGAGAATATATTTTTAGATGAGACTAGCCCACTCCTTATGACCGAGGAGTAGGCCATGTCTGAATAGTTCAAGTTATTTGTTGAACCTTGTGAGTTGGGAAATTGGAAATGGCATGTAGACTATTGTACCAATCCATGCTCCATGGCTTTAAGAGAAGCTGACTAAACTCCCACCCCACATACACAGCCAAATGCTGAAATTTTTTTTCCCTTGGGATGGGTGCTGGTTATCACTATCCAGGTGTAATTCTGTGCCAACATTAGCTAGTGAGGATCAGTGAAACTTTGAAACCAAGAGAACTGACCAACAAGTACCATTCTTCCCTTCAACAGCTGCCCATCTCCACCTTCCCCTGTCTTCCTCCCCACAAACTCAGAAAACTCAGGAAAACTTTGAAATCTCTACATGTCAGATTATACTGGGGATGCTCTGCTTTTTGGTATTGTTAGTTATTCTCTCAGAAATAATGAACTTACCCAATGCCAATTTTTCCTTTGTTTGGAAACACTATTTGATGTATCAAGTAACACTGCAATTTTTTTCTGCCAAGCCAGGCACTTTGGGCACATACAGCAGAACTACCATGTGCATGGCTTCATCTGTGCATTGTACCTGCTTATAAATGCCACTTGGTATTGGTGGCGGCTCACTGCAGCACATTTGGGTGTAGCTGTATGAATCCCTTGTATATCCACGAGCAATACAGATTCTTTGTAGCTGACTATAAGAGTAACTGAAATGATAACTACCAATATCAATCTGTGATTTACATTAAACACTCAAATACTTGGGTGTCAAAATCTCTTGGATTTGTCATGCCTTGAAGTAAGTAAGTAAGTAAGTAAGTAAGTAAGCCTTGAATTACAGAACCTTGAGTCCTGAGAATGAATTCTGGGAAGCACCACTGTATGCTTGCCATGATCTAACACGTTTCCCTGGGTATCTGCTGTTGACCACTCTCAGGAACAGGATGCTGGGGTAGATGGGCCTTTTGATCTGACTGAGCATTTTTGCTGTTATATACTAAAAAAGTTGCTTATTTGACAGGTGCATTCAAAACTAGATTATATTGGTAAATCTCAAAATCTCAAGGCTTGAGAATATGGATATCTTGGAAAGGCATTTTTGAAAATGTTCCAGCAGCAGTTATCTGGGAAAATAAAAACTCCTGTTTCCAATTCCCTCTTCTCTGTTGGTAACTACAGTGCTATTATTATTGAGAATCAACACCTTTCATCATTACCTCTACTGCCCTTTAAGGAATAGATACTGAATAGATACTGAAAAGATACTGAAAAGTAACTACAGAAAGCCAATCTCCAAAAGTGAAACAAATACCATGATTCTCATATGTAGGCAGGACAAGGAGACAGAAAGAGGCTTCTGGGTGTTCAGACTGAGTTTTCAAATATTTTGTCTCTGTGTGCTGTGACAAACATTCTGGACAGAATTTTCTAGGGGTTTTTTAGGTGATGAATACAGCAATGGGGATATACAGAGAACTTTGGAAAATGTTTCTGTACAATTAAATGTATTAGTTAGTTTTTAAAAGAGAAGATAGAGAAGTTTAGATGTAGATTTTGACCATTTAGTAATATAAATGCCATTGTGCCTTACTGTTTGCATCTTTCATATAATATGGCTTGATCAGGTTCAATGGCAGCCTTAAGAGATGACAGAAGGATTTTTATTGATTGTGCTGCAGTCTTCAAGAATGTTGACTAACCCCTGCAGGAGGTGCATCCACTGAAGGATATGCTGTGACACCAGTGGGCTTTATCATGATGTGCCTGATTTTCCTGTCATGCCAGTTTTTCACATTTGCATAATAACATAACTATTGGTAGAGTGTGTCTAATAGGTCAGAATCAGGTCCAGTATTTGGGATGAAAGATGATCTCATAGGTATTAATTAATTATTTCTGTTTGTCTAGTAATACAGGATGTACCTACATGCCTTCTACCCTTCTTATCTCCTTTTCTTACCATGTGGGTGGATTTTTTGAGGTTGGGATGGGTTTGTTCATTACACTCAGCTGAAGCTATCAGTCTTGGGTGAAAAACATAATACTGATTGTTTTCCCTTCTTTTGAAATACATGCAGAAAGAGATGGGCTCAACAGAAGACCTTTACCTCTCCACACGAAAGGTGAAAGAGCTCTCTGTGATTGATGGCAGGAGGGCCCAGAATTGTGTCATTCTTCTTTCCAAGTAAGTGTGCTGACCCTTAGCATGCCGTGGTCAATGCTAGAGACAGAACCTGGTAAAGCTGTGGCAGTACTGAGCAGAAAAACTGTTTTAATGATCAGTAGAAAATACGGGTTCATATGGATGTGATGCTTTTCTGCTCCAGCAAGCTAACAGTTAAAAGCAAAATTGCAGCCAAACCACCGGACTGGAATGAGTTCTTTCCATCGCTTAGTGAAACCCATGGAGGCTCTCATTATGCTACTTATGTGGCATTAGCCTGCATGTCAGCAGGACCCCCACCATCCAAACCTTCAGTGAGGGAAGGCTTACATTTCTCTCTCTGCAGCAGTTGCCAACACATGTCTTTGCTGGTGTTGGCAGCTGACTGAGGCTGGGGCAGAGTAATGGGGAGGCACAGAGGCAACAGGATTTTCATGCTGTTTGACGGACCTACTAAATTATGTCCAGGGTTCGGGTTAACTCATGTAAGCAGGTGGAACATTTCCTAGAAGTGGTAACATAATGTGTGCAGTTTGCTGGGCTGAGGAGAATCCAGGAAGGTGGTCCATGACTTGGTATGGAACTAGATATTTATTACAAAAAACTTTTGTCTCCAAAACAAAAGCTGTGTGGATGGCAGCCATATCTGTTTTCCAGCATTCATCTCTTTCTGCCATGCAAGTCTGGGCAATTCTTCCCAGAGAAGTATCCTCTCTATACAGTGAGAGAGAAAGGACAGTCTCTGTGTTTTGTTCTCCCTTCTGCTGCCTCCAGCAGCAGTGTCATTGAAGCATGAACCTTGCACTTCAAGATACACAGCGTGTGTTCATTCCAGGTGTGACATGAAGTCAGTCCACCTCAGACTGCTCTTCTGGACTCAAACCAGAGTTGAAAAACTGTTTTTTGTCACTGTCAGCTTCTGCACTAGGAAATATCTTGTCCTTATTATTAGCAGGCCTGACATGGATGGTAGAGATTTGGAGACTGAACTGTCCCTAAGGAGCCTGCCAGTTTGTGTTGTGCCCTGTTAACTTTCCAGTGCTGTGCTATTGGAAACACCAGTTTCCAGGCCTATCACTGGCTTAGATCATTTAAAGTTTTTAACAGATAGTGTTACACCTAGATTATCAGAAATATCTTACATCTTGGCCCAGGATTGGTGTTCCTCCCCAAATTTCCCTTTTAAATGCAACCAGAGAAGCAAAAATATTTGAGAACTAAAATAACACTTCTACATTCGTGCCTTTTTTGCTCTTTGTGCTTATATGGTTCTATTATTAAAGACAGCAATTGGGAGGATTTGCTGCAGACAATAATTGAAAGGGTTTTATGACCCCTTTGCAGTTTTTTTTCATTACCCACTTCTTCCTCCTTTAGGTTAAACCCTAAAGGAGAGACACTCCCAGCCAAATCATCCCTGTCTGCTGCCGTGCCCTTGCTGGTCCTGCAGGACAGCTCACACACATGTGCGTGTGGGTGTGCACACATGTGCAATGGCAGGGGATTTTAAAATGGTGACAAACAAAGAGAGTTTGTGCAACCCTGAGCTTTCAGGTTGCCACGCTATCTGCCAACAGCTGTTTCCAATTGACTCTTACTGTGCATATATCCCCGTAGTTTATTCCCCCTTTGTTTACACTAAACTGTCGTGTCCTTTAAAGTAAAATAGCTGCATGGGTTGGGTTTTCTTTCCCTCCCCTACTCAAATGTTTTTGTTTTACTAACACTGTGTTAGAAGGGGTCAGGCAGAGCTCATATTTCATATGGTCCAACAAGCCAAAACCTAGCAAGAATGAGAATGAGATGTCTCTTGCTTTCTTTTGCAGATAGACTGCAGCATGGTAGACTGAAAAGAGATGAAAATTGACTTGCTAGTTTATTTTTGCTGACAGTTAACAGATTTGTAAGCCTTCCTCCCCATTTTCATCTCTATTTCCATAAAAAAAGCTCTATTTCAACTATTGGATAGTAGTAGATCTTCAGTGTTTCTGCAGAGGAAGGATTAAATTGTCCTTTTTTTAACAGAGCCTGATGGATCTAAAAGAAAGCTCTGTTACATAGGCCCACTTTAAAAGTTTGAACAGGCACAAGATTAGTTTATCTCACAGTATTTCCAGTAGGCCATAGTTCAATCAGGACATGGAACCGTCTGTTTGCGATGAGTTCAGGTGCCCACCAACCTCCAATTTAGCTTTATTAATGATGTTTCATACAGTTATTTCTGTCACACTGGAAATCTGCTCTCTCCCATGAACTTCTTGATGTCTTCAGTTTTCTCCAGGCTTCTCTGATTTACTGTCAGACTTGTGTGGTCTGAAAGAGTCATCCCAGATCCCCATGTTTCCCTGCTTTCACCTAGCAGCTGGAAATTTCTCTGACCTCTCTCACCAGTATGGCTTCTCCCTGCCTCCATTACTTAAGTAATGGGTAATATTTTCACTGCTCTACTGTAAAAATAGAGCATAAAGTACCATATCTTTAAATGTTCTTGCAGAACATGCCCAAAGTATGTATCACTTAATGTCTTGGTCTATGAAATGCTCTGGATAGATTCAGTTCTCTAAGACATCTTGTTTGGAAGAAGGCTGAACATATACTTGTGGAACTTTTTTTTTCACAAGTTATTTTGCATGAATTTCAGAAAAATAATTATGTCAGTGTTCTTCTGAGATGTGTTTGTTATTCCTGTGGCCCAGAGAGTCAGCAGTAACCTTCTCAAGAGAAAGGTTACTGAAAACAGTAGGAGTGCTAGCAAAATGTCATAAAACCAGTAGTAGCAGAAGGCAGAAGGCAGAATCTGACTACACAACAGTAGTTTTAAATGTGAATATGACAGTAGATAGATACTAGCAGGCAACTTTACCGAATGTTTGTAGCTTTCATGATTTTCAGTTCAAACATCAATAAGGGAGAAGAAAAGGGTCTTGGGCAGAATTTTCAAAGAGAATACTGGAGAGATCAAGTATTTTTCTCACATCACTGTAGCTTATCAGTGCTTTTAAACTCTTTCAGTTCAGACATTAAGAGGACAAGTTATTCAGCCATTGTCAGTCTCCATGTACTGCCTTTGCACTGCCCCCAGTCCCTGTGTGCCTTTCTGCCATGTGAGAGTACAGTGTTCACCCTTACTTCACAGTGGATTTGAAGGAGTATGATATTCTGGGATACAGATCATATCTTGATACAGACACAGCTAATCAGGCTCATCAGTTCAGTTCCTCAGTGTGCTGTTTTGAAAAACACTGGACAACAAACCCTCCTAGGTTCCTGAGGAGATTTTCTGGTTTTAAGTGAAGGTCTGCAATAAATGGTTTTACCTGCTATCCTGAGTACGATACTCAAAGGCAAATGGAACATGTTAGTCAATGCCATCCTGTCTGAGGTCGTAACTAGGAACCAGGAGGTAGGGTTATGATAAAAGATGAACCACTCCCTCATCAATATCTCACTGTAATTTGGGGACTCCCAAGTTTGGCCCTGCTTTGCTCCTCTTGGCTCAGAAAGATGGTCACCCCCAGATCCTTCTTGGAAGGAAATTGAGAGTATTTGGATAAAAAGTGGCTTGGTCACTCATGAGCTCTTGCTGAAGGAGGACAAGAAAAGAAAAGCCTGTTTCTTCATGCACTTGCCAGAATATTTTCACAGTGAAGTGCCGAAAAGGCACTGGTGGATTTTTTTCCCAGCATGTTGATATAATAGTGTAAGATGTACCCAACTGTTGTGCCACAAAAGTTAAATCACTGTTGTCTTCACTGAAAAGCTGAGGATGTGGAAAGAGTGGCTTCATCTTTCTCTCTTCTGACTGAATATGCAGCTAGACCAGCCTGACTCCTGAATGCTGCTTCTGAGAAGAGGCCATTGTGGGATAGTGACAATGAATTTTCCCAAAACACAGATATTGAACAGCCTGTAGCTTGGCAGTTGTACAGAGGCTTAGGAGAGCTCAGGAGTTAGAGAAAGCTTATGTCTCAGTCACAAGGTTTGGGAATGAATTAACTAGTAGCCTGTGTGAAATGACCTGTGGAGATGGAGAGTTCTGCAGTCAGCAAAAAAGATTTGTGTGAGGTATACAAACTGGCCTTAGGATGTAGCTAAGTATCAATCAGTGCCTCTCACTGTCACAGCTACTATTGTTGGCATCTTTTGGAAGCACTGTAGTTCAGTAGGAGCTATAAAATGGCCTTGATACATGATAGTCAGTCCCCTTCTCCAAGGTAAGAGTGGTACTGTGATCCCTGTGGTATGGAAGCTTAATATAGCTGCAACAAAACTGCAGGTTCTCAGTTAGTGGGCAAGCATTCTTCTTTCTCAAAAGCGAAGCAAGATCCAAGGAACAAGCCCATGATGTAACTCACTTTTTCCTCAGAGAGGGATATGGTTAATGAGTGACAAGTATTCTGCTTTGATTCATGTGAGAGAGAAATGAAGGGGGGAGGTTACTGTGAGTTAAATCAATGGGTATATTTAAGGAGGAAAAATGAGTGAGCACTAGATGTCTGTAAGGGAAGTTGATGTAAAACTGCAACATGTCTCCCAGGCATGTTCTGAGTCAGGCTGCCAGCGTTCTCCAAGAGGACGGAACAATAAACCACTTGATGTCTGCAAGTGAAGCTGGTGTTAAATCAGTCGAGGTGTCCTGGGGAGATTAGTGATGAATTACTCTGCAGAGTCAATAGAAATTATTTATGAAGCCAGAGGGGATAGAGGGAGGCAGGCTGAGTACCATATCAGAAGTCATTTGGTAGTTGTTGAGCTTTAACATTGCTTGAAGATGACTCAAGCAGTTGGACTTCCATATGCTGCCACCAGATGTACGGGTGAGGAAAGAAGGAGGGAGTATTCTCCATAAAGATCCTTTCCTTTAGTCATCTGACCAGTGTCAGGCTGCTGTTGAAAAAACAGCTATCTGTGCTATGAATGAATGTGCTGCAGCTGAGGAAAGGGGCACTGTGTTTTGTTCTGGTCACATTTACTTCCTGAATCGTGATCCCAGGATACAAGATTTAGAGAAGTGTAAGGCAGAGGAAATATAGCTTGAATTGTACACTGTTCCGAATTGAGTTACCTCCAGGAACCGGAGAAAGAGTACTGGATCTGCAAAGCTTATAAGAAAGTCATTGCAGACTTTCAAAGAGATACCAAAATGTAATTTCTGTAGTGTAAATTTTTGGGCCATAATCCCACTTTAATTTGCTGTCTGTCTCGTATGAGTTTTAGGCTCTGAGGGATGCCTCTGTTCAGTTTTAAATGGAAAGATTTTATGCATCTGCTTTTGGTTCTTCTTTAATCAGTTCACCTGTTTCTGTTTAAAAGCAGCACATCTGTTTCACATTACTGCTGGCCATCTTTAGAATCTGCTGCATGGCTGGGCATGAGTTTTGAAAATACAATAAGAATCACTTGATTAACAATTCTTTGGCCAGTTATTCAGCCAGTTTTTAGTGGGGAGATCTGTGTTTTGTGCCATTGATGCTCTTGAAATACATCCTGTTCCAGAAGAAAAACAAACCCATTTTAGAAAAGTAAGATTGTTCTGCTGTAAATTCTTCCATATTTGTAATTAGATTGGTAATAATCTAGGATGCACACCTGCAGGCACTGTGACCCTATTACAGTCCTGTAAGTGACCGAGTTAAATTGCTTCTTGGCAGGGGACTGGCAAGCTTTCTCTCTACTGCAGGCTAAACCATTCAAGCCAGATGTTTTTCTGCTGATGGCAGAGGGCACAGAATCATCCAAGAAATCAGTGTGTTTGTATAACTGTCTGTCCTTGGGGCTCTCAATTATTTTTGAACAGAAGATGTTTTGAAGTGTATTTAGTGCTGATGAATGGCAGCAAACTGAGGAGCTTGGAGTCTGAAGTCCTCGGGCTCCTGAACTGAACAGCGAGATCAGCAATAATACGCACAGCATCATTGTATTGATGTACCTCAACCTTGCTCGTTTGTTCCTGTTTACTGCATCCCCAAACACACACAGAGGTACTTGCACTGTGTAATGGGTGGTCAGTGCAGTAATTGCTCAAGTAATTTGCATAGGAAAAGCATGAAACTCACCCTCATTCTTTTTAACCTCAATAAAAATAGCAACAAAAACCCCCTTCATGCCGATGTGAATAGGCAGGTTTATTGCATTCCCTCTCACAGACTGTGTGCCTGTGTTATGAGACACACTAATCTTCAGACTCTGGATTCTGAAAAATGCAAAGGTGCTCTCTAAAGGAAAACTAACCCACAAAATGTAACACTTTAAAAACTGCAGACACCAAATTGTTTGGCACGTGTAATATGTGTGTGCTACGAACCAGACCCACAGCCACCGATTTCAGCCCTCATCTGGTCACAGTGTTCAGTCAGTTCAGGGTCACACAGTCATAGACTTTGCAATTCATTATTAAAGCCAAAAGTAACTCATTTTCTGATTGAGGCTGTAGAACTTTATGCAGAAGTCTATGTATTGAAGTTTTTTGCTTTGATCTGGAGTTAAACTGATGACCTGAAGTAAAAAGTTTTCAGCCTTTTCATTGTAAAAGTTTTAATCCTTATATCTCATCCAAGTATGGCCCAATTATGTAGCTTTTCTGGAAACTCAGTATGCAATCTTGCTTAGCCGGTATCAGTTTGCCCTCCTTGTCAAAAGAAGACATGATGACCAGCTAGAAACAGCATAAGAGCAATTAGTTTAGAGATGTAATCCGTAAAAGCTTTCAAATGTCTGTTGATTCACATTTTAGTTTCCAGCTGTTGGTTATATTGGGCAATATTAAAATGTTTTAAGTTTCTTAGATTTAGTAATATTTCCTGTTATAAAAATAAAGCTTTTTCTTTTGCTTTTACCTAGTTCCAAAAATATGATTCTATCCAAATGGCAATGGCAATGTGAAATTTCAGCATGGAATTTCTTAGCACTGAAGACAAAAACATTTTGCCTCATGCATCAGCCTGTCTCTTATTTATATTTGCATTTTCTCTTTCTGCTGTTAATTAATTATGTTGGTTGTAAAAGGTCCATGGAGACTGTAGACTTCACTCCTCAGATATTTTTTTTTCACACTGTCCTGTTTCAGTCCCAAAATTGAGATTTTCTTGTGGACAGCCATTCCTTTATGGTTCATTTGGAACTCTTCTGCTGTCCTGAAATGACTGGTGAGAATGCCATGATTTGGTGCTGGTGGGGTAAAATATCTCATTTGTGCA
Source organism: Platyrinchus mystaceus (assembly GCA_035041135.1). Lineage (NCBI taxonomy): Eukaryota > Metazoa > Chordata > Aves > Passeriformes > Tyrannidae > Platyrinchus > Platyrinchus mystaceus. Next base: position 29,154,824 of record JAWWLV010000121.1, on the reverse strand, counting down.
TTTCTTTGTTGACATCTGCTCAGTGAACCACCAAATTCATTTCATGTGTCCATCAAGGAACATCTCAGTGATCACAAATTTTGGCTCCTCCTAGTCTGCCCTGGATTTCAAATGGAGACCTCAAGACTTTTTTAATTTATTCTATGTTTAGTTGTAGCTGATCACCCCTGCTCGTTGCACACAGGTGGACAGAAGTAGGTGGTAAGGAAAGTGTAATTTTAGTACCTTAGATAACATTATTAAGCTCTTGTTTTCAGAGCTTGTTTCATATTGGCTATAAAACATGGATATTTAGATGCTGTCTATCCCTTCATCAGCTGTCACTGCTGAAAGAGTTAACTTACCTAGCACAGCCAGTCTTCTTACAAGAAACACTGTTCTCAGTAAGGGAATGTTCAGTCCTATTATTTGTTACTCTGTGAGATGCTTTAATATTCACAAGTTGGGTTGTTACCTGGGCTCACAGTCATAAATCACATGGATTTGAGGAGTTTTACTACAGCAAAAAAACTTGATGAGGGAGGTATGGGGGAAGCTGGGAGCTCTTTTGATCTATGAGGACCTGATTGTTCTTAATGACCATCTGATTTTTGATGTGTGTTTGATTAGCTGAAGAGGATAAAAACATGTGATCTATAAAATCTCTGTCTTTAGGACTGATTTGTTCATAATACTGAATACTCTGGAGTAGTAACTTCACAGTAGAGCTTGCCAGGGTTGTTTCATGCCTATTTAGTGCTGTGTTTCAGGATTCCTACTTTCTGAACTGTCAGAGTCACTTAAGCTTTGAACTAATGGTACAATGTTGATACTTTTGAAAGGTTGAAGCTGTCTAATGAAGAAATCAGACAAGCAATATTGAAAATGGATGAACAAGAAGACCTAGCAAAAGATATGCTTGAGCAGGTGAGAAAGATTGCAGTCAGATATAACTTATTTTTAAGTCCTTCATTGCCTTTTTTTCAAGTGGATATATATACTGGCTGTGCTGGTATGTCTGCAGATCTGAACTTGGCCCTGCCATGTCAGTGGAGCTGCACATGGGAGCATGAGAAAAGTATTTTTCCTAGTGTTGTCAGGGTATACCTTTGTCCTGTAACTGTATTTGTATCAGGTTGATTTCTTAAGTTTTCTCTTTTTAATGCAAAATATGCAGATTACAGATGGTATGAGTTTATTTTCATGGTCTCTCTTTTCCTATAATTTTTCCCGTTTTTTTGTTCTTCTTTTCTCTTTTCTTCATCTCCCTTCTTTGTCTGCAGCTTTTCTTTTGGGAAATGCCAGGGACCAGGCTATGTAGGTCAATGGTTAGAACCAGGATTAGAAGGGATCTTGTATTTGAACTGGAGTAGTTAGAAAGGGAGTCAGAGACTTACATCCCTGGCACTTGGTTGACTATGTAACTTGTGAGGAAAAAACCCCCCACAATTAAACCACTATTACCCAATTTCCCCCATTTGCAGATGGTGACAGATGATGCTTTGACCAAAGATGCAAAGATGATAAAGTTCCTTAGGAGTGTGCAAAATGTTGTAATTGTGAACTAACAAATATGATTCCCTCTTTCTGTGCAGTCACAGTATTTAATCATGCACAAAAGGCTTTTCCATTTTGGAAATTTATAGCCTATTTGTCACATTACCTGAATGCTCACAGCTGCTCCAGAGGTAACTGCAAGCTCCCAATGCTCCACACCTTTTTGAATATCATATTTTTGCACAGTGGAGTAAAATATTAAGAAGTGGTAAAAAGTAAAGTGCTTGATACGCCTTGTGAGCAGTTTTTGTGGGCGTGCTATGAGGTACGTGCATGGCAGTATTTATGACCATACTAAAGCATAGCTACAATCAGATATGTCAAAAATCTGTCAAAGTATGAGCTTTTAAGGTCAGCATATGAATAGCAGCCAGTGTCAGAGGCATATCCAGTTGCTTGGTTATTGTTTATTGTTTCAGCAGTGTTGGGCATACCCCGGAGAGAGATAGATGAGGCTTTGTGTGTACTCTATGATAGGCATGATGGGTACTTCACAGTGTGTGGGACACATCCTGCTCTTGTTTTCACCAATCTAAACTCCAAGTAATGCTGTGGGAATCAAGTTCTCTCTGTATTTCCCCTTGGGTAAGTTGCAGTAGCACTTGGCCTTTAGGATTTTGAAATGGGAAATTCCCTGTAGAATTAAAAATTAATCTTAATGGGGTCAGTGAAGGATAAAGACAGAACAGCAAGCAAAGGTTTAGAAAAGGTCAGTTTTGTAGACACAGCTGCACTTTTTTGAAGTTATGATCACACGGCTGAGTCAATGTAATTCTTCCCCATGGTAGCAGAGAAATCTGAGGGCCTTCTCTCTCCATCAGGGTTTGTTTGTGCCTCTCTGTTCCCTTCTCATTTTCCTTGGATCTTATATCTCAGTGTTTGATTTGTGTCTCTCACTGTAGCTACTGAAGTTCGTTCCTGAAAAGAGTGATACTGACCTGCTGGAGGAGCATAAACATGAAATTGAGCGCATGGCCCGGGCGGATCGTTTCCTCTTTGAGATGAGCAGGTCTGTTTGATACATTATGGCAAAGTGCACACAGGACTTCTTGGAAGCAGCTGTAATTGTTATTGAAAATGGATCATCCGGCACTGGAGGGAATGTGCAAGAGATTGTGGGCCAGCATTACACCCTGCTTTTGCCAGAAGCCAACAAACGTTACAAGTATTTCCGTTCATGACACAAACTTTTTATTGACGATAAGCATAAGCACTCTCTGTGCATAAGGTCCAGTCCAGAGATGGCAAACAGAAATCTGCCTCCTCTGTCTAAACTTGTTCACAAAAAGGAATTCATGTCTAAGTATGGATACATACATGTAGTGTAGCCAGGGGTCAGGTTTTCATATCGACCCCTTTTTCCAATCAGCTATCCATTTCCTCATCCTCTGACCCTCTTTCTTGTTCCAGCTTTACTACACCCCTGATCAGGATTAACATCTTGTTCTGCTAGTTGAGGTGCATCTGGCATCTCTCATGACTCATATTTTGAGAGTAATGGGAGTTCTTCCAGCTCCTTTTCAGCTGAGATCAAGATATGACTTGAGGTCCTCCATTTTCATAACAAGATTGACTATATAGTTATATATATGTTTGAACTATGTCTGTAATCCCATGCCTAGGCCTCTTGGGACTGAACATTCAACCATTAGATTATGTGGGCAGCTTACTGGCCCTGGGCTTTAAGAATTCCAGTTCAGTGTTGGCTTTCCTCTACCTTTCATGCAGGATTGACCACTACCAGCAACGGCTGCAGGCATTATTCTTTAAGAAGAAGTTTCCAGAGAGGCTGGCAGAAGCAAAACCAAAAGTGGAAGGTATGGTTAATAAAGCTTTTGCTATGAGTTGGCTAGAGGGGCAGGGAATGTCAAGAGAGGCTTGTTTTCAAAAGAGATGCTGTTATATGCATGCCATGTTTGTAGAGCCAGTGACCCAAGGCATGTCATATCCTAAGCAATTAATTCTGTCAGACACTCTTCTTGCACTCATTGACTTAATAAAGCCAGTTTCATGATTGTTACACTGTAAATATGACCTGACAGATGTGACTGTGCTATCAGGCTCTGCTGAGCTGCCAAAAACTTTCATCTTTCATGACCTTTCTGTGCAGGTCAGCCTTCCCTTTTCACCCTCAAGTCCTTGCACCTTCCCTCTCCAAAGAGCACTTAGAATAGATGCCTCAGGACATTGATATTCTTGGAATGTCTAACTTACAAGTAGGGGAGGTATATGGCTTCTGTACCACATCCATAGTTATTGCAGAGAAGAGGGGAGTGTATTTTAATCTGCACTTCCAGATGAGCTCAAGCCTTCCCCCCTGTTCTCCCTGACTCTGTTTTTAGAGCGTGAAGTGTGGGAGAACAGCCTTGATCCTATGTTCAGAGGAGCTTCCTGCAAGCTAAATGTATTTTCCTTCCAGTTGTCCTGATTGTCTGTGTGTGTGGGAGCAGGAAGGACAGTACACACAGAGACAGTGTTGCAGCATTTGTTGTGCAATAGTCAAATAGGCATTTCAGGGTACTTCAATTATGGGCCCAAGCATGTTAAAAACAGCCACTGAGAAATTACTTTTTCTGCTTTTCTCTCTCTTTTCAAGCCATTCTTCTGGCATCCAAAGAACTTATCCGAAGCAAGCGTTTGAGGCAACTCCTGGAGGTAGTTCTGGCCTTTGGGAATTACATGAACAAGGGCCAAAGGGGAAGTGCTTATGGCTTCAAAGTCTCCAGCCTGAACAAAATTGCAGACACCAAATCCAGCATAGACAGGTAAGGTAGAATGCTGTAAATGCATCTGTTGCTGTGCTGCTGCATCTCTTATCATAGTAATGACAATAGAGTTTCATTTGGTTTTAGCTCTGTAGACAGCTGAAAAGTATGTCTTATTTGGCCCTTAAGTAGAGCTTTTCTCTCTTAAAGATTCTGCAGCAATTAAGATGGCTATTAACACAGCACTCAAATTCTGCTGTTTCTCTGGATAATGCACATCTGTTGTTGGATTGTGTTTCTGCAACACTATGCAAAGATGACAAAATGCAGTATTTCACAAATGACTGAAATAAGTTTGGGGAGAAGGAGGATTTCTATGGAATTTGCCCTTTATACCGAAATTTTATGGCCATGGTTTTGCAAAACAGAAAACAATAAACTCTGAACACAGTTTTGTCTCCTGTGAAACATGGCATATGTTTCTGATGCAGGACTGTCATAAACTGTCTCTCTACCTACATCAGGCGACCCCTGGTGGTCTAGCGGTTAAGATGCTGCGCTCTCAGCGCCAAGGTCGCAGGTTCGATTCCCGGTCCTGCTTCAGGGTCCCCCGGGTAGATGGAGCTCATC
>JAWWLV010000121.1:29113718-29149853 GCA_035041135.1 Platyrinchus mystaceus | reverse complement strand
GGATTAAAGGGTGGGCTCAGTTCAGCGCAGGCTGTGTCTCACCTAAAAAATCCATTGCGCAGGCTGGAAAGGTAAAAGACCTTTCCCAGATCTTCGTTCGCGAAGACTGGCCACATACATACATATACCTACATCAGTAATGGAACCACAAGGTATAGCTTAGAGAGACTGGCCCTGGTTATATCTAGAGCAGATAAGGAAAACAGCTGGTTTTGGAAGGTGGAGCTTACTGTTTATGGACATAGACTGCAGGTCTTTTTAGTGCTACCCCATGTTTTTCTCCACATCCCCATACTGATTCTGGAAATCAATCCATCTGTCACTGGGGAGAGAATATGAATTTTGGACTCTAGCAACACTACAGTTTTCCTTGGGAATCTCTTATGCTGGTGCTTCTTTGACTTGTGAGACCCGCTGAGACCATAGTTGTGGTAAAATAACTTCAGGCTGTGACAGAATGAATAATGGCAGTGAAAAACCATAGGAAATTCATCCCTACATAATAGAGTTTGAACTAACAGAGTTCTGTTTTGACTACTACAATGTCCTTTCCGTATTCCAAGGCTAACACTTGTGTAGCTAGTTTTGAACTTTTTTTTTTTTTGCCTTACTGTAGCTTGGCTTGATTTTTCCATATATTAAACGTCCTGTGCAGATTCTGTTCTCTCACCAGTTCCCAGCTCCCAGGCTCCAGTCTATATGAAGCAATGGCCATCTGCTGTCTTCCCTGCCAGTTAATCATGTAACACCCACCTCAAGTAGCTGTTATGGCTGGCAGTTCTCTCTACATGCAAAATTCATCATTTACTTTACAAATTTTCTTAAACTTTCTCCTGCATCCCTGATACATCTCTATTCTACCTGCTCCTATTTGAGCTGCCACTGCTTTTGTGGTAGCGAGCCTGACCACTACTTGTAATCTAAGCTGTTTCATTACTGCAGGAGATTTCTTTGCACCTTCTTCAGTCTTCAGGAACTTTTTCCTCCTCTTTGTTAACTCTTAGATTTTTTTTCCCACATTGCCTCTGAGAACAGCTTGCTTCTCCTTTACAAGTTAATGTCACTTTAGTACTATTAGTTGTTTCTTCTCTGAAGTATGGGGGACAAATATTATACTGTGTTTTGCAATTTTGTGTTACACCATCTACCAGTTGGATGGAAGCATGCTGGTGCTTCCAGGACAAATTAAGTTACAATCTATTGCTTGAGGTTTTAGGAAGAATGGTTCATAAAGGACTAATTTATTTTAGTCTGTTATACTTTTCTTTCAGGAACAGACCTCCTAAATGCTAATATATTGTTTGTTTTGCTCAGTCAAGCACATTTGCTTCTTTTTCACTGATTTGTCACAATCCTCCCACCATCCTTTCCTTCTCATGACCATCATCCTTCTCATTTTTCCCTTTTTTTTTTTTTTTTCCTTTTAGGAATATTACACTGTTGCACTACTTAATTATGATCTTTGAAAAGAATTATCCAGATATCCTAGATATTCAGTCTGAGTTACAGCATCTTCCAGAAGCAGCAAAAGTCAAGTAAGTCCAGTGCTATTGCTTGTTCCCAGAGCTGGAGTTCCCAGTGATTTGTTAGCTTAATTATCTTATTTTTTTAATTTCTGTCTTCTAAACTTAAGGCCAGCCTTACAGTTGAAATGTCTTTATTGTAGATAACTAAACTGATAGCTTTACTCAGATATGCCTATATCTACTTTGTTTCTGAATCACACATTGTAACTAGACTGGCTGTTGTTTGTAATTCGCTCACCATATTCTATAGTTGTTCATCGAAGTCATGCTATTTTTTCTGGGTAATTGCAGGTTTGTTTCCAAGGCAGAGTCAATTAGGCACAGACTCTACAGTGAGCCTTTTTCAGGAGCATTGTTCAGACTGTTGCACAAATCAGTCTCGCACAGAAATGTGGAAAGCATCATAGTTTCTGCAAAAATTTCAATGGTCTTTTTTTCCATTTCTGGAGGAATTTGTGAAAAATGAATACAGAAGCCATCCCCCAAAATACTAGCATTTTTTGTCTTTGCTAAGCACTGCTCAAAAAATACCTTTGCATATTATTTGCCCAGCCATGATTCTTTGTATAAGGAACTAGTCCAACTAATGAATGACAAGTGAAAAACAAATGTATTTTCACACTTAGAAGTATTTTTTAAAGCTTAAGTAGTGTTTTTGAGATGCAAGCTACGACTCACTAAATACTTGAAAGAGATGCCTGCTGACTGACAAATAGGTATTAACTAGTTATCGGGAAATTGGAGTCTTTTTGTTTGCTTACAAGTCCTAGACAAAAGACACTGCTGTTTGTATGTGATGAGCAGAAATTCAGTGTATTGCTTGTGTCTAGGGAAGGATTTATTAATGTTACAGTACAGTTATATTCTCAATTACAGTGTAAGCTAGCCCAGACTACCATATGGTAGAAGTGCAGATGGAAAAAACAATGTTTGGACTGTGAGGGAGTCAAAAATCACATGTAAATGTACTGCTAATGGTATTTAGTAGTTATATGGTTCAAGAATCATATGTAGTGATAATCTGAGACTCCAGTAATGTGTGTTCTAAAGCTGGGGTCCTTGGTTATGTGTCAGCTGACTGCTGCAAGCTGGCCGTGTGGTGTGTGCTCCTTGTTGAAGGGTCAGGCCCAGCTCATAGGCAGATGTTCTGAGGGCAACCCCTCTCTTCTACCCAGGAAAATCCCAGTCTTTAGTTTGACCGCAGGCAAGCAGGGTCTGCCTCATCCTACATCTCATACAAAAAGCAGCACAGAGCACTAGCAGACCCCCTTCCCCTCATTTCTAATCATCTGGCGTGGCTGGTGCCAGGGGCCGGATACCAGACTTGGTGGGCCTGTTCTGCTGCACAGTTCCTGTATCCCTGTGTAACACTGCTCTTTTTGTTTTATCTGCTCTGTGTCTGTCTCCTGTGCAGCCTGGTAGAGCTGGAGAAGGAAGTCAACAACATAAAGACCGGATTGAAAGCTGTTGAAGCTGTAAGTATCTGAAGGTTTCCAAAGTGCCATACTTAAAATATCTCTCTCAGAATCAGGGGCACTATATATTTTATGATAAGAGAAATTGGGCTTTCTTTTTTCATTCCTTTCCATTCCGTTCCAGAATGCATTAACCAAGGAAAAATAAATAAAAGCTTCTCATGTGGAGCTACTGCTGATGATCTTAGCAGAGTTAAGCCTAATGAAAAGCTTGTTTGATCTCAGCCTGGAAAGTAAAAGGACAGTTTGACAAATGACATGGACTGAAAGAAGAAATAAAATTCTTGCTCTTTCTTACTGGGAGATGGATGGCTGATGAGCAAGTGTTTCACATGACCCTTAGAATAATAGTAAGCGTGTAGTGCAGTTACATGCAACTCTAACCTCTATTCTGAGCACTCTTTGGGAAGGCAGAGGAAAAGACAGAGACTAGTTAAAGATGAAGCAGCTGAGGCAGCAAGCAAAGCAACAATAGTAGGTTTTTTTCGTGCTATTACTGAAAGCCAGTTGTTGGGAATTGCACTGTGCAAGGATTAACTATCTACAAGGAACTAACACAGAACCCTGCTGTCCTTCTCATTCACCATAAGACAGACAGTAATGAGTTTATTTTCCTTTCACGTGCCTCTAAGGAAGGGATCTTTGTCCTGTCAGCAGCCCCCAGGCTGTCTGGTTGTGTCACCAGCAGTTCATCATGTAACTAGTCAGTGATCCTCCCATTATAAAAAAAAAAAAAAATCCCAAAAAACAAACAAACAAACAACCTCCCCCCAAAAAACCCCAACCCAAACCACACCAAACAAAAAAAACCCAAACCAAACAAAAAAACCACCCCCCCCAAGATAAAAACTCCACAAAAAACAAAACACAAAACCAAAAAAACAAAACAACTTTCCCAACCTTATTTCTGGATTGTTGGGGTAAGGGAGAATGAAGCACTGAGAAGAAATACTGCTGCACACATGGAGTACAGTGTTTTGGAATTAAGGGTACCTGTAAAGGCAAGGCTGACATGGATTTCATGACATGAACAGGGGCCCAGTTTTTGGCTGGGACAGACAATTCAGCCCATTGAAATGTGAGTACCTAATTCTGTTTTGCTTTCTCTCTTTAGATTATTTGTCCTTTTGCCTTTACAGCCATTTTTTCTTCTCTTTCCCATACGTGGGTTCCGTGGGCAACCTCTCCTTCCCATACAACCATCATCTTCCAGCCTCAGTCTTCTCCCTGCCATGGTATTTTTCATCTGGGGCTGCCAGCACCTCCCAGTCTGCTTGCTCAATTTGTGGTTTTCTGGCGTGTAAAAAGCAGTACTATAGCAACAATAGAAGATCACTGTCAGGTGGAAGGGGGAGGAGGGGAAGGTGCGATTCTTGATTCCATTCCAGTGTGTTCTCACCACAGTCTTGGCTCCAGTGACTGGTGTTTCTTCAAGACCCCTTAAGAATAGAAAGCTAAAAATAGTTTCCCAGTCAGATGTTCTTAAAGGTACTACTAACAATCTGCCTTCCTAGACTTGCAGCTAGCTTCTTTGTAGAAATAAGACATATTCACTTTTGAGATATTCATGCAGCTGTTGCCTTTGTGTAGGATGCTCTCAGAAGGACAGCTAAGTAGTGGAAGAGAATTCTGTTAGCATAGTCCTTCTCTCACACAGCAAGAAGATCATAACCACTGCTTGAGAAACCACTGCCATGGTTGAATCATTTCATCCCTCTAGAGAACCAGCAGCCCAGCCCACCAGGGGCAGTTCTGGCCTCTGTTGTGCTATTATGATTAGTAGAGACCACTTCTTAGAAGATACAGAGGAGTTCTGTTATTCTGTGGCATTGCTCTCTGGCTGATTACATAGTCATGCTGGTTTTTTGTGTGGATTTTAGGTTTTTTGTACATTTTGGGAGAATTATTCCGCAGGGAAGAACTGAATTTGAAATTGAAGAGCAGACCTCCTAATCCTAATTTTACTTTGAAAAACATGCTCTCCAGTAACAGTTCCAAATGCTGTAGCTTTCAGCAGGGAATAAAATGACACAAGTGTTATACTCACCTGCTTGAGGAGGGGGGGAGAAGGTAGAACATCTTTCTTTCAGCTAAAACTAGCCTAAAAATTAGAATGGGAGGGAGTGGCTGAAAAAAATATTCATGATTCTTAGTAGCATGTGAAGTGAAATTTCTTGTACTTGTAAGGTCCAGTTCAAAGTGACTGTAACATAGAAACTATTCACTGGAAAGTGTTGTACTGTGCAGTGCTCCCCGGACCATCCCTTGTGATGTGGTAGGAAAACCAGTGGAGAAAAGGATGTAATATAAAGCAGGGGAAGTAGCACTTCTTTAAAGTGGACTTCCTCTGGCCACCTGCTCATTGCTTTTCCTGCCCCTTTTCTGCCTTGTGATCTTTTGTTGTAGTGGTTACATTCTCTTTCCAACTCCCATCAGACCAGAACATATATCATGTCTGATTTTAGATTGTTGATGGCCAAAGTAATTCTTGGCATTCAGCAGCACCATGTGGAGCAAATCTGAAGATGTTTCTCAGCACAGATGCTTATAAACCTACCCATTTGGCTCGGTGAACTACTATTTTGATGACCAGTAACAGAGAGCACCCAACATGCATGCAAGCTGGAGTTGCAGCGAGCACAAAAATATTTTTTTCCAAAGGGAACAGAGGGTCAGACCATAACTTGACCTGCTGTTTCATGCTGCTTTCCCTACAGAGAAAGTAATGCTTTATCGTTCTCAGTGATTATTCAGCTGAGAATAAAGATGAGGCCCAGATTATGATTTCATTGTCCCCATGAGACTGTCAACAGCACAGAAGCCAAGCACAGGCATGGGAGGCTGCCAGTCTCACTATAACTTAGTCTGTTTGAGGAGCTCTGAAGCTCTCTCCGTGCTTTAAGCACGGTGAATAGAGTAAGGGAAGAGATAACTATGGGTAATCTTGGCTTAAAACTAAAAAATTGAGCCAGAAAGAAAGAATCTTACAATTTCTTTTCTTTCTGTAGGTAGCAGACAAATAGAACTTAGTTTCCTATGGTTTTATGTCTTTTTTCTTTTACTGTAACTCTTCGTATTGCAATAGCCTCAGTTTATAACTCTGAATTTTATGACATTCAAGCTAATGCTTATTGGTTAGCAGGGTGCTAGTAGATGTTGCACATGATGTCTGTCTGCTTGTCCTTCAGTGGGAGAACCAATTTTTGCTGCTTATATAGTGCTTTTCAGAGAAATAAAGGGGAGATCTAGAGCACATTTCCCCAAGTATACAGCATATTGTATGGGAAAAGAGGATGGAGGGAAGCTCACTATTAAAAATTCTAAGTTTGCTTGCTATACAGAGTTTTTTGTTATTTGTGATTTGGGATAGGAAAAAAAATGCAGTTCTTCATGTACTTGATGCTTAAATTATAAAGGTGCTTTAAAAACTCAACATGTTGATGGCTTTCTTGGGAGTGGTTGTTGTTTAAGAAATAACTGTAACTAAGACCTTCCTTCATCCCACCTTGACCTCCCCTCTCTTGCGTAATAGGTGAAGCCTTTGACTTAGCGAGAAAGTGGTTTCTGAGTTACACCTCTGGATGAATGTGTGTGGAGAGGGAGCAGAGCATGCTCTGATGCTCTACAGTGAGTGAAATAGATGGGCTTCCCTGCTCACTTTGATGCTTGCCTGTCTATATCTCTTGCTTCTCTTTCAGGAACTGGATTATCAGAAGAGACGCATGCGGGAATCAGGGGACAGGTTTGTTCCTGTCATGAGTGATTTCATCACTGTGGCCAGTTTCAGCTTCTCAGAGTTAGAAGACCTTCTCAATGAGGCTAGAGACAAGGTAAGATACCTTTTGAGGCGTTCAGATTTTCACTGGCTCAGTCAAAAGCCTGAATCAAAATGGAAACAGAAATTTCAGATGCTGGAACTGTAGTGAAAACTTAGTAGACACTGAAAATAGTTTAGGCTGAAGTTTCTTACTTTTCCTAATCTGGTCTATATCCATTTAGAATATATTTTAGCATTAAAAGAAAGTTTAATGCTCGAGTCCCCTTCTTGCTAATCTTCCGTAACATTATTCTTGTATGGCATAGAACTGTGATGGTGGTATCCATAACAGAATGCCACACCTTGCCATGGTGCTGAAGGGAATGCCTTTTAAGCCATCACTGAAAAAGGAGTCCTTTGTTGGGTTGTGATACTGACCTCATGTCTTTTTACGTTCTACTTCTGACTCCATCCCACACTGCTCATTCAGCTGTGGACATTTGTGCTTCATTTCCTTTCTTTAAAAACACACCTTTGGGTAGTTTGGCATCCTGGTTTCAGCTGGGATAGAGTTAATCTTTTTCTTTGTATCTGGTGCAATGCTGTAGCTGATATACCTGATCTTTTCCACTTACATGTTTCTGTTATTAGATGCATTTCAGTACAAGGATAGAAATCCCAAACATGCATGGTTAGTTTGACAATCTTGGGTCTGTCTTACACAGCCACCGTCGTGTGTGTGTGTTACTCTTCAGGTGGTGCTGTGATCATTTTGTACTTTTACTGTCTGCATCTCTATTACCAGAACTGTACAGCCAAGGAGGTGCTTGTTCTTTGCTCATGGCTGGAGTCTGGCACTAATCCCTCTGTCTTTCAGCTGAATGAAGAAGAATTTATATGAAAAGATCATAGGCATATGAAAATGTTTAGAGAAGAGCAAGTTCTAAAGTAAACGATATGTAATGGCAAATCTGCCCGTGTTGGCTGGCATGTTAGAAGTGCTTGGCTTTATAAAGCAAATGTGTTATTTCTTTTGGATTGATTTGTTTCCACTCTGGTGTCAGTCCTTGTAGCATTAAGGGACCTGTTGCATTATTAATGAAAGCTGTGCCGTTGGATCAGTAGGCCTTAGATTTTGACAATGTAGGCTGAGGATCTGAAGGGTAAGACTCCTCACTCATGTACCTCTGCAGTAATGTCATTCTGTGATTCAAAAGCATTTCCTTGCTGTGGAGATCAAGTTGGTAATAGTGACTGGCTGCTGCAAACACCGGGAGCTGCTGTCAAATGCCAGTGGGGCAGTAGGTATTGTAACAGTTGGAAGGCAAAACTGGGCAGTCTAACACTAATGTGGTAAAGAATTTTTGGAGACCATGATGTGACTAATGTTTTCATAGAACCATAGAATGGTTTGTGTCGAAAGGGACCTTAAAGATTATCTAGTTCCAACCCCCCACCACAAGCCATGGGCAAGGACATCTTCTGCTAGACCAGATTGCTCAGAGCCCCATCCAGCCTGGCGTTGAACACTTGCATTTTTCATTGCTGTCATGTTGCTTGAGAGGATTCAAACTACTTGAAGTATAATAATGTTCACACCATACTGGCTTTATAATCAAAAAAATATGTTTTACATTCCATGCCCCCACTAAATTTACTGAGCAAAGCTCGGTTTCCTGTGGTTTGGGGGCTTCTGTATTATGACTGCGTAAATTTTTCAATTTCATTATAGTTAGGCACACATTTCTGGAAGTATATTCACTATGTCAGTGGCTTAGATTGCACACTTTTTGTTTGGTGTTATAGATGGTGGTGTTCCTTTTTGGCACACTAGGACAAAAGCCCAGTGTAGATTCTTTACAGGTTCAGTTGGGGGTTAAAAACCAGCAAGTGGTACGTGTCCAGCACAGCAATGCAACTTTTCCTATCAGGCACTTGCAGGAAAAATGCCATTCTTTTGCTTTAAAAATAACCAGAAAAACTCCCTACAGACGGACCAATATGTCTGGAAGTTGTTGCATGCTTTTTTAGACATAGCCAATGTAAAGCACTCGACATAAAGAGATGTTTTATTTTAATGACTATAACATGCTTAGGAAACGTTACTCTACCTTCTCCTCACACACCCTTACTATGTTTGAGCACATGCCATTCCAGCTTTTGCTCAACCTATGCTTTGGTTCTTCCACTGGCAAAAAACTGCTTTTGGACTCCTATAAGGGAACTGTCTGTCCTTACCAATGTTGAGCTATTTCTCATGTTTGCTTCATATTATTTTGGCCCTTTCTTTTTCCTCTTTTTCCTCTTTTTTCTTAAGAAAAAAAAAAAAAAGGAAAAAGAAAGCTGGAAATTTTCAACAAACCAGATGTGCTTTGCAAAGCCTATAACTTCTTCCAACCTCAATGGGCTCCCTGTGCTTGTTGAATCACAAGCTTTTTTCTTACCATGGAAACCTACTAGCCAATTAAAGGAAGAGAGGGAGCAAGACATCTGATTATCCTATTCTTTTTTGATTTCTCAAAGCAAAGCAAATTGAGGAAAAAAAAAAAAAGCAGTGGGACAGGGAGGACTTTGAAAAATATCCAAATGAGCCTAGGAAGAAACTGGTCTGAGTCACAGATTTATTATTAATAATGAAGCCTTAGTTTTAACAGCTGGAATTGGATATCCTTCTAAATATAGATGTGGCTAATTGATTACCCTGAGTTAATCAGAGCCATGTTTCCTCAGCTGGGATTTAAAACAATATAAGTTATCTTTTCAAACCTAGGAAGTTTTTTATTTTTTTTTAAACTTTTTCAGTATTAGCAGAAGTGATTTCTTCAGTTATGGAAACAATCCATTACCAAGGTGTGGTGCTGACCTTCTTGGCAGATGATATTTTTCACAATCCCATGCAGCACTTTTTCTGGCCTTTATGCTTAAATAGAACCATTCATGGTCAGTGGCCATGGAGAGGAAGTGATATTTTAAATTTAAAGGGCCAGGTTGTCAGATGCAGACATCCCTGTTTGCAGGGGAAGCCTTGTAACTGTACGTATCTTCATGCAGTAAACAGATGGCTTGGTTAAGAACTGATTGAAAACTTAGACCAACTCTTTAAACAGGCTCCCTAGCACAGCTGGTTCTTGTTCTTTTTGTGTTTTTCTCACTTTCAATACCCCTCTATAAGGGACTATATACATTAGATCAAGGGATAATGTTTTCTGCCATTTCCCATAAACTTTGAGGTGGGGGCAGGAGAAAGTGAAACTCTGCCCTTGAATCCTTCACCAGTTTTTACATATTTGAACATACAAAAAAAAATTGACTTTTTTACATAAGAAAGATGGAGCTGAATATTGTTTGTGAAAATTTTTTCTCTGTTTCCTGTGGGGAAGCAATGAAAATCCCCACGCAGGGGCACAGTAACCTCCCATGGTATGAATTTTATTTTCCTACTTGAAAAAGGTGACATTTGCCCTATGTGAAGTTTTACTATGTACTTAAATATTGACAGTATGAACTTAGATCACTAGACCGTTTCATAGCTGTTCTACTTTGTGCTTGGTTTATAACAAACCTGTTTTTAAAATATTTTGGATCATCTTAGGAGAACAAAGTCTGCTTAGTCAGATATTGCCATTCCTGTGCTGAATGTCAAACTTAAGCGTCTCTATAGAGGCACAGCAGAGGCCACTACTGGGGCAAGGCTGATGAAGTGGATAGGAAAATTGTCCATTCCCAGTCTTTCTGATGACAGTTCCTCTCAAACAAGTGTTTATCATGATGAAGAAAGGCATTCAGAATCTTCACATACATTTAATAAGCTTAGCAGCTATAGTAACTGTTTTGAAGAACAGCAAGGCAGTGAAAACAAAAATCCATTTAAGAAAATAGCAGAATGCTATGAAGCGCAGAGAAATGCTGTAGTCCAAGTGCCAGTTACAGGCTGTGCATTTTGGGGACTGGTATTTTCTGTCAGCCACTGGGGGTGATGAATAAGGAATGCATCAGTACAGAGACTGAGGAAGTCAAGATGAGGTGTGTTACAAAAGGCACCTCAGCCTGCTGTCAGAAACAGCCATTTGGTAAATAAATCACTTAACTGTTGTACAGTAACTTAGAACTTCAGATGCTGCAGTGCAGGTTGTCATCTGACATATGAGAAATGTTTAGAACACCTGTATCTCAATTTTGGGGCTGCCAGAGTCCTGTTGAACTCCTGGGAGAATCCTTTGATGTCACTTAGGCAGAAGCGGAGCTGGGCCCAGCCATGCCTGAAATTGGCAGAGCTCTTTCCATTAACTGATCTGAATCTGTCCCATAAAGAGAACAGACATTTATTTGAACTGCATCAGTACAAAAATGGTGTCTTCATAAGAACAGACTCAAGATTACTTCTCTGTGAAAGACAGTTCATGTTGCATGGCTACATGGTATAATTCATTTATGCATTGGCTCCTTCTGCAACAGCAGACAGCACAGACAGCAGGAAATTTTTATCATGGCTGTTTTTCCTCCTCCTCATAGAGCCCCATTCCTGCCGTTTCCAGAGCTCTTCTGCCACTGTTTAACATTTCATTGGCAAGCACAGCAGAGTTTGTATGTGCTGCTGTCCCGCTTTCCCTCTCCTTGCTAAAATGGCTTTTTAAAATAAACAACTGTCTAAACGATTTGCTTTGGCAAGAGGATAAATTCAGTGGAAAGTTTGGCAGAGGAAGCAGAGTTGGCACTGAGCTCGTGGACCTGTTATATCATGGAGTTTGGGGGCCCTTATGGTGTGGAAATGAACTTTTTAATGAAAAAAAAGATATACCATCCTGTTTTACAGTGGAAAACCTGCTGAAACACAGTTTTCCATCTTGCTTTTGTCCATTTCATCTGTCCCCAAATGACTTTGGGAGTAAGCAAGTTTCAGCCCTTGTTCCACAATATTACAGCACATCTGGGAAGTGTTTTTGACATATGAAGACTTAGCTGCAAATTTCACAATTGTGCATGACAGCAGGTACTGTTTGGCAGGGAGTCTGCCCACAGAGCAGTCAAGTGATTTGTACAGGGTGACACAAATCCTCTGACAGAGAGCAGAAGAGAGAGCTGGCGTCCAGAGCACCTTGGTCTGTGCCACACTGCCTCTTAGACCCTGAGTGAGGCAGGCACTGTGGTTTAAGCCACTGTGGGCAGGCAGGAGCCTGGACTTCATAACAGCATTGGGGAGGCCATCTCCAGCAGCTCGTTGCCCCTCACCCCAGCACCAGTGCTTTGAAAAAGCATATGTGGTTGCAGAACCAGACTTACAGAGAAATAGAAGAAGTAATGAAGCCAGAGGGGTCTGTTGTATTTTAAACAGTGAAAAGACAGATTGTCTCTCTTGGTGCAGTGCCCTACAGATATGGACAACTGATTTTTTGCCATTTCCTATATCAGATTAGTGGGGCAATGCTTTCTGTTCTGTAATGAATGGAGAAAGGAAAGCTCAGAAAGGAAGCATGAGTTCCCAAGCCACATCATGGGCAGAGCTGGCAGCAGAGGCTGGATCTCCTGACTTGCCTTTCTCTTCTCAGTCAGCTTTTTCTCCAGAGGGGGTAGAGAAAGAAGGAAAATGTTTACTTCAGTGAACTGCAGATATTTCTTTTGTAGTTATTTTAGTACATCTAGCTCACAGATTTTTTTGGGTTTTTTGTCTTTCACTGCTTTACAGTAAGTGTTTGTGACCTACTAAGCCCTATGTTACAGGGCACCAAGGAGAGGCTGTTCTCAGACTCCTCGCTGCTGCTTAGACACCACAACACCTTATACTCACGAGTGTCTCTGGAAGGCTCCCAGGCAGCTCGGCCTTTCCAGCACAGCAACGCTGTTTCTTCTCTGAGTGGCAGTGGGGAGGCAGTGGCAGAAGCCCCTCTTGCCAGTGTGACAAGAACTAGCTGGTGCTGGTATTGAGTGACAGGCCACGTGCAGAACATTTGCAGACAACACCACCCTCTAATGGAGACTTCCACATGTGTAGGATTGAAGAGCCCCAAAGCAAGGGCCCCCGCCTTTTCAACCCCCGGATTCCTTAAGAGACTAGAAACCCCAGTGGACGTTCATGGACTCAAACCAGCTTGTTTTCTGTGTGCCCCTTCACTCACCTTTGCTGAGCACAGGGGGTAGACATAATGCATTGCAAGGGGCAACAGCCATGTCCTGTGGCTGCCCATGGACTTCAGGCTTCATGGGAGTTGGACAGACCTTCCTTCTGGCTAGCAGCTCCAGTCACTGCTCTTAATTTGTGCCTTATTTCCAATTTTCACAGGAGTTAATGACAAATTAAGTGGGAAGAGAGTCCAGGTAGCACATCCTCTGTTAGTAATGAGCTTCAGCTGCTCTGTGTTCAAGTGGTAGGGGCAATGCCTGTGCTGAAGTCTTTCTCTGGCACTCTTCTGCCTCCCTGGCTGATTGTCATGCTGGAGCAAGCAAGACAAGAAAGTAGAGCACATGGAGATGCTTTATCTCCCTCTCTGGTATTTACAGCCTGTATTCTCTCTGACGAAGGGCTGGTACTGCTTCAGGGTGGGTTACTGTGAGACTGCTGCCCTTTCCTATATTCAAACAGCTTATGTGTACATAATATATAGATAAAATTACAAAGAGGGGTGGGGAGAGGGTGTAGGTGTGCATACTTGTGTGTGTGCCTTCATAGGTTTCAGAGAAAAGGAGTTAAACAGAGAAGTAATCTGTTGTTGTTTCCATGTATAGTTTCCTTCAACTTCTGCCATGTTTGGTAGCTCAAGGCAACTTGCATTTCTTCCAGCACTTATTTTTCCAGATTCTTTGGGTTTCTTTGTTTATTTCTGGCCGAGAACACGGCCTTTTAAAGAAAAAATGAAGCTATTGCTTCAAACTGCTTTGTGGGCCTGGCAGGGAAAGCAGAAAAGGAGAGATGCTGAATCTCTCAGGCTGTGCCAGAAGGAAGCTGCTTTCCTTGGAGATTTCTTCGCCCTGCAGTTGAATGGGAGACATTGTTTATGCTTTACCTGGTACAGGGCCAGAGGGGTTTATGAGACCTGCTTCCAAACTCATTTTGTGCTTGGGATTGGAACGTGAACGGTTCTTACTGTCTTTCATTCTGCAAGAGCACCCACATAAGGAAACGGAAACTAGGCTGTGTTAGTATGATCTTGAGAGAGTTTGAAGGCAGACTATAGCCTGGGAGAGTCTGGGTTTGGTTTGGTAAACGTTGAGGTCTGCAAGGATGCTCTGCTGCTCAGTGGTGGCGTGCCAAAGTGCAGGGTAAGACAGCCATGCATCAGGGCACAAGTATCATCAGGAATGTATTTCTGGTGCTGCCTGTTGCAATACAGAGGTGTGTGAGTGAAGGCAGCTGGACAATGTTACAGCCTTTGGATGCGTGTCCTTATGTAGCACTTCGTGGCTGTGTGTGTACATGCTGTTGACAGACTGTATGTGCATGGATTTGAGTGCATTTCGGTGAGTAACAAGGCATGCTTCTAAGTGTGAGTGTGCAAAGAAGAGAGTACAACTACTGCAGGACTGATGCCCAAGAGCCAGGGGTTGCTGTG
The DNA here is from genome assembly GCA_035041135.1 of Platyrinchus mystaceus. Classification (NCBI taxonomy): domain Eukaryota; kingdom Metazoa; phylum Chordata; class Aves; order Passeriformes; family Tyrannidae; genus Platyrinchus; species Platyrinchus mystaceus. The sequence continues at coordinate 29,135,551 of JAWWLV010000121.1, read as the reverse complement.
AATTTATCCCAATCAGGACTGCCCTGTGACTGAAGTCCTGCCAGTTGGCTGCCTCCAAATGCATCCTGCAGCCTCAACATTTGCCTTTTAAAATAAAAACCACTTGTGATGTATTCACTGTCTTTTAAGTCTGCCCGGGAGCCCTGGCTGCTTTCCTTGCCCCTCTTTCATGCCTTGTCTGTCTATAGTCTCCTCTCTCCCGGGCAACACCCTGACTCAGAGGACTCCAGAGAGATGGATGACATGGCAAAAGGTTTCTGAGAGGACAGACTGTAACTTTATTGCAAAAACCCCTTTAACTCAAAACATTTTAAAAGTGGATTTGAAGGGAAGGTGGAAGGGGAAAGTATGGACTAAAACTACTTGTTTTAGTGGGTGGGTAACACCTAGCTCACTGTCTTCCGTACCTTGGCTGTCCCACAGCTGCAGCTGAGATGTGGCCAGACAGCTGTCCTCTGAAATTACTCTATTACCCTCAGGCACTAAACATGGGGGATGTTTTTGTATAAGTGGACAGTTAGTGCTCTCCAGCACCATTGCCCCATGGCCCCCAAAGGATATCCAGGAGAGCAGATTCTTCAGGGATAGAGGCACCTGCCTTAAGGAGAAGCGCTTCTGTTGCTGGGGGTAGTTTCTGCTCTCACCACATGAATGTTCAGAGGGTATTGAATTGCATGTGTGGTTACTCATAAGCTATCCTTGCTGTCTTCACCAAACTGCCTGCCTAATTCTTGCTCTTTTGTTTTCTGCCACCTTGACAGTATGCCAAGGCACTGAAGCATTTTGGAGAGAGCGAGGGCAAGATGCAGCCAGATGAATTTTTTGGCATCTTCGACACTTTCTTACAGTCATTTGCAGAGGCCAAGCAAGATCTGGAGAATATGAGGAAGAAAAAGGAAGAGGAGGAGCGCAGGGCACGCATGGAGGCCATGGTGAGGATCTGGGCATAGGAATGTGTTTCCTTCATGCTTGTTCATGTCTTGAGGGAAAGGTTGAGAGAGCCAATTCCAGTGCTCATGCTCCATCACTGTCACTATTTTATGTTCTTCTCCCTACTACCTCTCTTTGGCATAATTCTCTTTTCAAATGATGACATTTTTTCTGCTGTCTCTCTTGTCAACTCTCAAGGACATACTGTTTGGCTCCTAAATTACCCTCTTTTGTATTCAGATACCAAATCTAGCCCAGGTAGTTCTGCCCTGGCACTTTGCAGGATGGTGTTGCCCCTGCCCCATGCCAGAGTATTCTGCTTTTGAGCTGAAAGTGAAGCCATATTTCCCTTACTCCTGCCAAGCGGGTCAGCTTCCAGTCAGACTCCCATCGTCATCTGCTGTGTGCCTGTCATCTGACAGTATACAGTGACACAGCAAATGCCCTGGCACCTGCTGTAGCCCACACTGGCCGTATTTCTCTCTGGCAGCCTTAATGCCTTGATTACTGGGGCTGCATCCAGCTTTGATGTGGCAAGAGAGCTTTTGTGCATCATGGATTTTGCTGCTGGGAGACAGACGTGTGTATCCCCAGGGGTTCATGTGAACCAGCCTGCCCCTCTAACCTCAGCCTCTGTGATGCCTGAGAAGCTCAGCAGTCCCCTGCCTCCTTCCCCCCTGCCAGCCCTGTAACCCTGGCTGACACCATGGCCCCAGGCCTTGCTGTGGGGAGTTGCTGATTTAAATATTTGCTGTGCCAAAAGCACCAGTTTGTGCCTTTCGGAAAAGGAGAGAGGTAAAACACCAGGATGCCAGCAGCCTTACTGTTAGACACAAGGATAAAATGCCAGGACTTAGGCCAACTTTCCTCTCAGTCGGCCTGGAAATTGCAGAAGCCCACTGCTAAAGAACTAGGGTGGTTTCATAAGCAAATACACCATGAGAGAGGCTGCAGTTTGCTTATGGAAAGAGTCTTCCTGCAACATGGAGCAAGTGTGCAGAGTAAGCAATCTGCTTCCTGACAGTCATGACCATCCCTTGGCATTTCTACTGATTTTGAAGCTGAGCAGTGCAGAAGGGGTAGCTGAGCTCCTTGGAGTTACCCTCAGGAGACCAAGGGCATCACATTGACAGGTGGACCTATCCAATGATTTGTAAAATCAGCAGTTTTATTTCATTGCTCTTTGTGTTTATAATCAGTTTCTCTTTCCAGAGTCGAGGCAATGTGTCTTCATCTTCCCAACAGTGCAACATGCTGCCTCCATCCAAACATGAACTGTTTGGTGCATAGGGTTTCTATTAATAATTTGATATCTCAGACAATTTTCATTCTGCGGTATATTTAGCTTGTAGCTTTCTAGGATTTTTTCTTTCTTCTTTTTCTCCTTTTGCAGGACTTCAGCCTTTCTGCATGTCAATTTAGCTAGCTATGCCCCAAGTGCAAAGTTGTTTATGACTCTGCTAGTGACTGTATTTTGTACAGACACATCCCAACTCATTTCAGACTCACTAGATTAGGTGCAGTCAGAATGGTAGGTGCTGCCACACTAAAGTCACTGCAAGCCAGGTCCCAGAAACTGGCTAATTACCTATGCCAGCATCACCTGTAGATGGTCATTTGGCTCAGCTACTTTTCTGGCACTATCCTACTGTAAAATTAGTGCAGATCAGCAGCAGCATAGATAGATCCCATGTGTCCTCTTTGCTGCAGGGTGATAGTGCTTTGTGAGGCAGACATACGGTGCTACTCATTCCTCATCTCTCCTACCTTCTGCTTGCCTTCTGCAAAAGGGAAGTCCAACATCGTGTCCTGTTGCTCTTGGCACCAGGTGGTGGCCTTATACATAAGCTCCTGTTTTCTTTTTTCCCTAATCTGTGCTGATACATTTTAGCTGCTTCTTGGTAGTGTACCTAGCGATCTGGCATCTTGGTTAGCTAATCCTAAAGCTCTCTGTCTTCCTCCACAGCTAAAAGAACAGAGGGAAAAAGAGAGGCGACAAAAGAAAGCAAAAGCTGGAAGCATCTCTGAAGAGAGTGGGGAGTTTGATGACCTGGTATCAGCATTAAGGTCGGGTGAAGTCTTTGACAAAGACTTATCCAAGCTCAAGCGTAACCGCAAGCGTTCGGGCAACCAAGGCTTAGAGACAAGCCGGGAGCGGGTGGTGACAAAGCTAAATTATTAACTACAAGGGGAAGAAAAATAATCAACCAAAAGAAGGTGATGAAAAAGTGCAAAACAAGGAAGATGAATGTGTGTGATGGCGCCTGGCTGACAGCTATCCCAAAGGATTTCTTTGGATTGTGGCTAGAGTCGTTACCTTTCCATGATCAGCTTTCCTCTCATCCCTCTTCTATGCTCCTAATTTGAACCATTATAAAAGTGCCTCTGTGGAGCCAGCAACGCCTGTGACTGGGCCATGCAGAGCTGACAGATTTGCTTCTAGGAGTTTGTTGTGTCATCAAAGGCCTCATGGTGATGACAGAAAGTACTTGGGCCTTGCAGAGGGCCTAACAGATGGAACAAGATAATTTTCTGTGTGCCAAAGTAAAAAATAGTCACGATCTCCAACTTGCTGATTACAAGGAAGACTAATTTCAGAGCAGCTCTGTAAACACCTGTCACTTCTTCAGGATCTAGACTGGCCTTCAGGGGTTTGTTGAGATGTGGTTCTTGAAGTTTCCAATTCCCTCCTAGAATTGGATTTTATAAGCCATTGATTAGCACCTGAAAAATTCTTTTGAGCTCATGTCCTGTATAGTATTTTTGTGTGGCCTACACTGTCCAAAGTGATGCTTAGAAGGAAGTCTTCAGATTCTGGAACAAATTGAAATTCAAGAATCAGTATCAACATAGAATAACTTGAGAAAGTGTTTTGGATTCTGCTTTTCTAGAAGGAGTTTTCTGGAATTTCTTGGTGATTGAGTCTTGAAGCTATGAAATGCATCTTCTCAGAAAGAAGCTCCGGCTTTTCTTTAGAAAACTAAGCCACTGTCAGGCTGGGATTACAAGTGGATGACTGTGGAGCCTGTTGTCATTGCTGGAGGCTGGAGTGAATCAGTGGAAAATTTCTTACCTGTTTGTGCAAGATTTCTTAGTGCAGCCCAATGGAAATCGGGAGCTCCCTCGTATCATCCGCAGTCTCAAGCAAAAGCAAACCGGGTCACTGCCTGCAAGAAATGAGATTTCTTTTCCACTTGATGCTAGCTGTGATTGCTGTTGGCATGAACTGGTCTTTCTGTCTAACAGGCTGACCTTCACTCTACATGCCCCACTCCTACCGAGGGGAATCACTTAACTCAGTAAGAGATGAGTGGTGTCAAAGATGAACCTTGGAGCCCATGGACTTTTTCATTTTGAAGAGATCACTTGCAATGAACCAAAGGAGAGTCCCATAATTAAAGCTGAAAGTTTTTCCAGGGGGACCCAGAATTGTGTAAGCCAAGCAGGCTTTAGAGATGGGTCACTTTGCGAGGAAAAAAATAAATTTGTATGTAAGCTTCATGTATGAAGCACACAGCAGAAAAGCAAAGAACCCAAGAAGAGGCCTGAATTCTGTGTGCTTTCATGGCTCTAAGAAAGGGATTGGACCGTGTGGGCTATCATGGGCCTTTTTTTGTACTTCTTTTTACTTTTTTGTTTTTCATCTTGTCTTCCTTTTTATTATCTTCCCTGGAGAAGGAAAAGAGGAAAAGAAAGAATGGTGATAGATTCTTCCTCCTAGATAGGAAGAAAGAGAGAACATTTCAGAAGAGGGACCCACCATCTACAAACTATGCATCATTAGTCAACAGCACAAAATGTCAAGGAATCCCAGGGAAGTGGAAAAAAGCTCTATTTGTCACTTTAATAATTTGGTTTGATTTTTCTCTGAATGTCACTTAACCTCAGGCTCTGCACTGAGTCTGCAGAACAGAACTTCCTCTGCAATGCACGCTGCCTGATCAGTATTATACACTACAATATTGGAGAAGCAAACTGTGTTGGTTTTCTGAACACTTTGAAAGCTAAATAATTATGTAAACTACGGAAAGAAGCAAAAAATTCAGAATTGTTAAACTCTAATGTTTCATTGTTTACTGAATTTTGAGTCTCCCACCCCAGAACTTCCCTATTTACGACATTCCAGACTGCCGCGCCTCTGTATAATACTCATCGTAAAGAGCTGGTATCTTACAAGAGCTGGGTGCATTCTCCTCCCTTACTATCCCACTCCCCTTCTGGGATTAGCTATTAACAGCAATGCCTATTGCAGTGGACACAAGCACCTTGTAGAAGAAAGACTGTATTTCATAAAGGTTTTTGAAAGTTTAAGAAAAGCTCTCACTTTTTTAAGCATTTTTATTTTAAATTACAAAATGGATTTTTAGAAATGTTTCTTGTAAATTATATTAACAAGCTCCTTGCTGCTCCCTGAGGTAGACTTGCTATATCCCAGCCCTTTTGTTTGTCTTGTTTTAAAGCATGCCATGTAACCTATGCCATGTAAGCCATATGAGAGGTGGTAATATGTGCCAAATTGGTATACTGTTGAGTTTAGGTTTGGATAATCCCTGAATTCCAAAGATTATGCTTTTAGGGATTAGAACATTGTAGGGTTTTTTTCCCCCCTCTTTGTTTTCCCTGGGTTTAGGACTCACCCAGAAATTCAGGTGTGGTGCCAAGGTCAGCCCTGTTGCAAGATGATGTGACTCACAGCTCTGTGCAAGTACAGCTGCTTGCTTGCTCCCCAGGTACTTGTTTGATAAGGCAGACTGTCAGCCTGGCAGTGCTGTCAGAGAAGAAACACCTCAGGGCAAACACTTTGAATATAAATACAGCATTCCCCCCACCCCGTATTTGTCAAACCAGGCTTGTGCTGTGCTTTTTGAAACTGAAGTCACTTTGCCAGGCCACAAATGTAGCAAAAGAAGAGAGAGTGATATGCCCCTCTGTCCCTTTGTGTACAGTTCAATCCTGATCTAAAGAGATCCTGTATGATGGTACGCAGCAGTGCTCCAGCGACACTTAGAGTCCAAGAAAGCTGCTATAGTTTTGCCACCTCTTTGACTCATACATAAATAATGAGAGATTGTGCAATCCCTGTAAATCAGCCGTGGGATACTTACAGGGATGGACAGAAAGCTCGAAGTCATGCCCCTGATTCATCAGCAAAACTTTCTCAGCACTCTAGTGCCCCAGACTCCTGTTTTGAGTCTGTGATGGTGGCTGAAAGCTTCATTCAGTGTGCTGGACAGTCCCCCTGGCTCTTGACTCCGTGGTGAAAGTTCATAAATAAGGTTTTGGAAAAGCTCAGTTTCGCACTGAGTCAAGCACTGATTTCACAGAAGTGGTGACAAGCAGAGAGGCTCATTAATTACTGTATGAGATGAGGCTGCCCATGCAGAAGATAAGGAAAAATTTGGCTCTGCTGTAGGGCCTGGTGTCAGATTGTTGCTGAAGCCAAGTTTATCTTGCTTCTCATCTCTTGGGTACTGTGAGTACATCTAATATTCTGTTCTTCAGCAGTTGTGGTAGAGTTGCTGAGTGCTGAAGGATAAAGGAAAATCTTACTCTGAGCAGGTATAGGAAGCAGTCCAAGGTCTAACATCTCACTGAGAGCTGGTGAACGGCTGGGGTCTGCTGTTGTTCTTGCACCTGTGCCTAGCACCAGCATTCTAAGAGAAGTCACTCTGGTTTTGGAAGTAAGTGGAGGAGGAGGAGGAGACGTGAGAAAGAAGGGTATAATCAAGGGCTTGTTCTGCTTACTTCAGAAATGTAGTCGTTGCTAACTGTATGATGAAGTTTTTCACACCTGGAAGAGGAGGTACTTTTTAACTATCCAGACTTTCTCCCTAGAGGTCTAGTGCTCACTCACTTACCTCTGTGTCTCTGCATTGTGGCTAAGTACGTTGCATTAGGATGACTCCAGAAAAGACTGAAGAAGATTCCCTCCCCCTCCCACTTGCTTTGATCTGAGTCACTCTACTCAGTTGATCATAAGTCTCTAGAAATGCTACAAGGTAAAGTGACTTCAGGGCAGCAAGGCCCTTCCAGGCTCTGCAGCACAGCTGTTGTCCAGGCACTGGTTCCCTATGAAAGCAGAAGTAGGACTAGTGTTCAGGGCTGAGAGACTTCCTCACTAGAGAAACTACCTAGATATCCTTCAGAAAAATTTTTGTAATATGTTCAAAATGTCTGAGGAAGGGAAAAGAATCACGAGGGATCCTGGTGGGAGACCATGGGGCAGGTATTTCCATAATGATCAGCCCCACTGGCTGAATCTTTCCTCTTCTTTAGGAAAGCTCACACTCTGAGCTGGGTTGCATGGGAGAAGCTTGTATCAGGAGTTTCCGTGAGGGGAAAAGAGATCTGTTGTACAGTAGATGATGTACATGATATATGCAGTTTTGTTTCTGGGTTGGTTGTTTTGGGTTTTGTTTGTTTGTTTGTTTGGGGGTTAAATGATTTTTTTAAAAAAAGGTTTTAGGAATCTCTAAGGGGAACCTGTAAATCTGACACCTCTATTTATTTTGCCTTATTTTAGTTTGCTATGTTTGTATGTATACACTGCATTACAGCAAGGACTATTGAGACCGTGCCAGGGCATTACACCAGCTAGAGACAGCTGGCTGGGCTGCTGCACCACTGAGGCTGAGCTCAGCGAGGGGATGCCTGTGAGCAGCCTTGGAGTGGGAAGGGAGGGAAGGAAAAAAACCTTCTCTTTTGCTTTTGTCATAATGACTCTGCCCCTGCTTCTGGGAAATCATGCATTTTAAAGCATGTGGTGAGCTAATGGAGGTTGGGTAATTTAGAACAATTTCTACAAAAGCTGTTTATTTTTAATCATGAATCGTGGTGAGAAGATTGAGAAGAGTTAAGGTGCACAGTTGCTCACTCAAACTTCACCGTTCCACACAAATTCTGTCCATAATGCCAGAGAAGCTTGGATAGATGGCCAAAAGTGATTTATGCCCTGTAACTTCTCACCAGAGTTAACACACTAGTGAGACAATTGGGATAGTTTTCCTTCCTCAGAGCTAATATTCCTTCCTGTCTTCATGGCCAAAGAATAAAGATTTCCTCTACTTCCCTTTTTCCTCCTCCACTCCACCTCCCCAGATTATCCAGGGTAAAAAAAAAAATCTTTCTGTGGGTTGGTTTTCTACCCATGGAGTCTCCAGCAATCGCCAGGTGTTTGGCCATTGCTCCTTGGCTTCTGCACTTGACGGAGATTTCTGGTTGCCTGCCTTCCAAACAGGTAGTCTCCATTGGCCACCCTAGTTTCTGTTATAAAGGTAGAAGGGACAACCTGGGTAACACAATTTGGCCAACTGAAAATATAGATTTATATATATATGTATAAAATGTATAAAAAATTATTTTAACTAGTAGTTTGGATGAGCAGTATTCCCTGAAGTTGGCCAGATTTTGCTCACTGTGCCTGCTGAGAAGGATGCCATGACTCTAGCATGGTGTTTTGGCACCTCATTTCACAAAAGAGTCTGAATGCTTGCAAGCCATTTTTCTGTTACAGGGGGTAATGTAGAATAGATCCATTGTAACCAGTTCAAGATGCTCTGGTTTTACACCAGCATAATTCAAAGTAGGATCTGGATTAAAACTTTCCTTTAGGCAGTTTTGTCTATTTACAAAATGTTCTCCACAGCTCATGAAAGGCTTGGTCCTTTCAGCTTCCACCTCTAGGAGCTATAAACCAAGTGAATTAGAAAAGCTTCTATGACAAGCTGTTTTCCCCCTTCGTGCTTGCACTCAAACAGGCTCTTTAAAATTCTTTGCAGTTTTTAGAATTGTAAGGGACTGTTCAGTACCTGAGTTGCTCTGTGCTCAACACCTCCCTTCCAAACCATCCCCACCTTCAGTTTTCTGCTCCCCTGCAAACCTGCTCAGCTTGAAACTCACAGGTGTCTCTGGGAGGTGCCCCTGCCCATCCAGCTAGAAAGTACAGTGCTGCTTACTGAAGTGGGAGGTTGTGTGCTGCTGTAATGCCTTGGCGTATCCTCATTCTTAGTCAGTTTAGGACTATAAGTGAATTAAATGTACAAATCCTGTAGTGTCCTTTTTATCTGTATCTTTTTATAAGAATATACTGTAATACTAAAAAAAAAAAAGCAAAAAAATTAAAGATATATTGCCCCCACTGCGTCTCTGTAAATTTCTGTGTAGTTTCATTTTCTGTGTATTTTGCTGGAAAGTCTTAAAGGTGAGTTTGAGTCTGAGTGCACTTTTTTGTTGAACTGTGGGTCTTTCTCTTTGGTCAAGAGCATGCTGCTCTTTAGGTGCCATAGTGACTGCAGAGATGGTGAGAAACTTCACAGGTTGTTCTGGAGGAACAAGCAACACAGTGAAACACAAGCACATCTTCCCCACACCACGCAATGATAAAGAGCTGATGATGAAGTCACCAGGTTACCAAACCCAAGGGTCCTCTTAAAAAGACTTGAATAAAGCTATCTCTCTTTCCTCTTTCAGAACAACATAGGGTACATAGCAGTTCACTTAAAAAGGAAAAAGAAGATGGTCCTGCTCTCTAAGGGTTCATAATGCATGTCTGGACATAGTAGTCCAAGCGAGGAAAGGAGTGCAGGGTGGCAGTGCTGGCCCTAAGCTCCCTTACGAAACTGAGCAATATGCTGACAACAGGAGTGTTGACTCAGAGAAAGAGTGGGCAGGAGAGGATTGCTGTGAAGGAAGGAGTTAAATAAGGCCAGCTGAAAAGAAGCCAGGAAAGCCAACATCAGGAGAGAAGATTTTAAAAAAGCAGGGTGGAGGACTGGAGGGAAGTTAGACACAGAACAGCGGGGCAAGCAAGATGCACACAAGGGCTAGAGCTAATTTGTGGCTAAATTGAATGATGTTCTGAGGAATTCCTTGGAGCTCAGGGGCAGAACCTTGTTCTCATCATAGATGCAATATGTGCAGCTGTTTCATTTACTCATGGATCTCCTCTTTTGTGCTAATGGAAATAGGCCGCTGACAAAAGTCATCCTTAAGCCACAACATTTCATGCTTATCTTCAGCCCATCAAAGGGCAATGCTTTGACCACGAGCTCCTGAGAAGTTCATGCTTCCAGTGGGAGCCTTGCTGGCTGCACAGCACATTCCTGCAGCACACAGGGACCCCAGACAAAGTCCCAGCTGTTGGTTTTGGCTCTCAGGTGGGAAAAACTGTGGAAATGAGCAAAAGTAATCAGGGGGTAATTGCTTCCACAGGCTGAGGGTCAACAAGCAGCAAGCAAATGGGAGTCTCAGTGGTCTGTGGGAAAGTTCTTGGGTTTTATTTGTTAAAAGGGCTTTCAGCTTCTCTGTTTTGATCAGTTTGGTTCACACTTTGCTAAACTTCTGACTCTGGGATTCATGCTTTACAGATGGAAGGGCAAAGGCATCTAGGGATGTTTCTGTAACATCTGCACTGTGTGAGTGGCAGAGACAGGATAAAACTGCAGGGACCTCTCTGGATTCTCTTCCCTAGCAAGTGGTGTTTGGTAGAGAGGTCAAACCATTGCTTTTCCTCTTGTTAGAGGTAAAACCCAGTGGCATTTGAATTCTGTCTGCTTTGAACAAGAGAGACATCCTGCCTGAATTCTTATGAGAAGACTCTTCTTTAATATTTTGGGTGGAATTGGAGCACACAGTGAGGAGCTGGTGTTCTACCCTGCAGCATGGGTCCAGCACAGAAGCCTCCTTCCATCATCCTGGTTGACATCTTTCCCATGGTCATGGACCTCCCTTTCCTTGCTATCACTGCACAGAGGCAAGGTAAGTGTCTCATGGCTTTTTCTGAGCAAAACTAGTGTTGGGGTTTAGCTGCCCTGAATGACTGAGAGTGAAGAGGAGTTTAAGGGAAGCTCTCTGTTCTTGCTGAGAATCTATTGTTCGTTGGCTTTCCCTTTCTTTAACCTTTGGGTTTAGTTTGAACAAAGGTGGCTTTTATCTTTGCCATAGCAGACATGGAGATTTCTGGGAGAAAACTCCTTGGCTCTAGATTTCTACCTCTAGGAAATAAAATAATTGAAGCTTTTTTCTTTTTTTCCCTCTCAAAGGCCAAAAGTTTTGGGTTTTAACATTGTTGTGTTAGTTGTTTTTTGTTTTTTTTTTTTTTGTTTAATATTTCTGTAGCTAATGGGTTTCTTACTGTTTTCTCTGAGACATAGTTGCTATTTAACTCTACTTTGGTCAGACTCACCAGGAGGTAAGGTCCTTTTTTTCCATTTTTGCCTCTTTTTTTCCTTTTTGTCTTTTTTTTGATCCCTTTTTCCTTTTTTCTTTCTTTTTTTTTTGTCCCTTTTGCTTTTTTTCCCCCCATTTTTTCCCTAATTCTCCCCATCCCAAGCTCACTACAGATTGCTTAGGGTAGATGAGCATGATCAGGTCAGCTTATGAAGCCATGTAACTTCTGCATTGTTGCTTTTTATCCATTTTTGGAGATATGCTGGTCTGTAGGAGCACCAGCCTGGCAGACTCAACTTTTATATGAGATAATGATGTAAAGATAGATTAAGAAAGCAGAATGTCTTGCTCTTATGTGCCTTGGTGAGGGAATGAAGTAGAGGAGGAATATACCAGGGTAGGTCACCACTGGGGTACCTGGTTTAATCTTTGTACCTGTTTGTTTTCTGGCAAGGTGAGTTTCTAATTGTTTTGGGTTTGTGTGGGGTTTTTTGTTTGTTTGTTTGTTTTGGGGGTTTGTTGTGTTGTTTTTTTTTTAAGTGTCTTTGAAAGGAAATACAGTTCTTCCAAAGGGTTAATCTTTGCTTTTTAATGACAAGTGTTTGTCTTTTCTCCCAAAGCTGAGCTCACCTCTTCCTTCTCATGCTTAATGAGCAAGGAGAAGTTGTCTGCTAAGAAAAGCCTTTACAGCCATGATCAAAGCATGAAAAATAACACAACTGTATTAAGGAATTCCAGCTCATTTACTGCCTCTGGGCTGGATGCTAGGTGGGGATGACATTAGGGCTGCAGGTGACAGCTCCCAGTGCATGGGATAAGGAAACCAGTTCTGGGATAGGAAGGTTCCTGGCGTTTCCCACTTCATGTGGTTACTTGAGGTGAGGAAAGGGGTGCCAGATGGCCCCTAGTAGCTGGTCTATCCATGGAAAAAGGGCACCTCAGTGTCCAGTCTCATCCCCAGTCTCTGCAGTGTCTCCTGGTGAGATGTTGCCTGCTCTGTTGACTAGGTGTACATCACTGCAGGGCTGGAGCTTAGAAAATGCTTTGCTAGATACAAATCATTTGCTCTTGTTGCCTCATTTTTATGCCCTGCATACCAGTCTCCTCCTGGAGATACCATATCAGGCAGTTACTAGTAGACTTCTTTTTTTTCTTCTTTCTCTCTAGTTGTGCTGCTGCCTCTCTCTCCTTCCAAGCCAACATTTCTTTCCACTTGGTCTCGGAGAATCTTTGTGTGAGATGGAGGCTTGCCTTGATTGAGCTGCTGCATCTTTCCTATCATGACAGCATAGAACCCTGGGAATCCAGAGGGGTCTGAAACACTGTGAATAGTTTAATGTGAGAATCCAGGAGTTTTTCCTTGCTTACCTTGTTTTAGATGTGGGGCACAGTGGTGTTGAGCCAATTTCTTGCAGTGCTCATGAAAGTAGAACCTGTCTCTAATCACATTAGCTAAAAAATAAAGAAAAAGAAATAATGAGAAAAGGGGAGGGGGGAAGGGGGAAAAGACTTTCCTAATTTATTGCACAGTGTGAGATGTAGAAAAAGGCTTTTGTTGGTGGAAACCCCTATGTCCAGTAGTGGTTTGGTCTGTTGTGTTATAGCAAGACTTTTGTCATCCTCTCCCTTCACGGAAGGGCTACTCAGAGCAGTTCCACCAATGACTGAGGCATCTGCTAACCAAGGAAAGTACAAGCAGCCATGCAGAGGCTGCAGGGACATGAGGAGCAGGGCTGACATCAGCCCTGGACACCTGTTCCTGCGGGGCAGACAGGGAGGTAAGTGTGCTGTGAACTGTGTGATGTTGCTGCCTGTCCCTGCAGAGAGGAGGGAGGAGGGCTTCCTTTTCTCCAGATTCCTTGCAGAGGTTTTAAAAGATTGGTGGGAGGAGAACTGTGATTGTCATATTTCTTGATATAATGGATTATTCTGCCTGAGAGACATGGAAAATAGGGACTCACTACTTGTCTGTTTGTTAGCAAAAGGATCTTCCTTGTCAGCAGGGGCAAAGTTCATGTTTTATCATCCTCTAAAATATCAGGAGTATTGTAAGAATTGGTTTGGATGCCTCATGAGAGACCACATGAGAACTTGCCTGCTGTGAATCCATAGCTCATGCTCTGATTGTCATACTCTGACAGTGTTTTGCAATTTGTGGTTCCTGGAAAGCCAGTAGTCTGTAAAGGTATCAGAAGGTGGTCTGTGGAAGTGACTGAGGAATGAAAAAAAAGATCAAAAGCTTTTGCATGCTGCATTGCTCACAGAAGGAATCAAACAAAAAAAGGAGGAAAATGAATGTCCATTTACTTAAAGATTAAGCTATTTTTAATTTGGTTATGGCCTTGTGGCAATACTGTAAAAAAACAAAGACTGATTCCCCACCCCCTCAAGAAGGTTAGGTGATCACTGGATTCCAGAGGTAAGAAATGGTGTTCCACAGCATCTCTTTGCTACTGTGTGTTCCTGTGATTGGGCCTGATGCAGGATGTGCCTGGCTGCTTGTTTGGATGTGAAGGCCTTTGGGTGTGATGGGAACTGTCATTTTAGCCCCTGCATAGTAACAAGGTGTTTTCAGGGGCAAAAGTAGGAATCGGCCTAGTGCTCACCTACCCTTGAGTTCATGGGGTATTATAACTGGGCAAGAGTTTCCTGTGTCTGTGCCCCAAGCAAGTCTGGATCTGCTCTTGCTTTGTAGAAGAAGCTGATTAACCCCCGAGAGCAGATTTTGCCCAGGGTTGTCCAATCCAGGCTTTTCTTTCCTTTTGGGCTCCCAAGCAGGAAAATAACTCTTCAGAGCCATGCCCCACTCTGTTGTAAAGTAACCCTTGCTCCTGGTTCCTTTCAACATCTGAGCCCAGCTCACCTCCCTCTTGTGTACTCACAAGTCCCTTCTGTTGCCATTACCCTTTGCTTGCCCACCTTGTGGATCTGCCACACTTTCTCTGTGGTATTAACAGCTGAAGGAGCTTGAGCACCTCAGGGTCCAAGTGAAGCCCCTGGCAGAGGACTGTCCATGGTACAAATGCTGTTGTTCTGCACTCAGCCTGGTGTCACATGCAGGCAGGCACCACTCTAATGGGACAGCAGCTGGCAGGCAGATCAGACAGCATGTCCTACCCTCCTGTCATTCTCCTCGTGGTGCAGCTCTCGTTCATCCTGGGAGCAAATGTTGAAGATGTTGTGTTGCCCTTTTAGAATGGCAGTAACATATCCCCTTGCTTTGGTCCCTGAAATGAAAGCTTCCCCTGTAAGTGGAGAGGAGGTCCCTTCTGCAGCTGGAGAGCTGCAGCTGCCTCTGGAGTCACAGGGATGGTCAGCCTTTCACCGCAAAAGTAGCTCCAGCACTGAGGCAATGTGACATTGGGGCCAGAGCTAGCTGTGGTTTTTGGGGGTACTGATCTTGTGCCAACTCCTGGGGTGTCAGTGCTGGCATGCATCAGCAAGCATGTCTTGGACTTCTACCAGGGTCAAAGAAAGAGATTCCAAATTGCAGCTTGTCCTATAGCTGTGATCTTGTCCTTGTCAGGCAGCTGCCAGTTCTCTGTCTGTTCCTGATTAATCCTCTCCTTGGGGGATGCTGACCAGCATATCCCAAATCGAGATGGGAAGAGGAAGGGGATAAATCAGATACTGAGTCAATCTTACTCTCTAATTTTTAACCCATGCTGGCACCCTAATACAAACAGGAAGGCAGCAGGAGTTTGGACAAGGATCAGTGGACCTGACTTAGTTCTGCGCAGAGCAGAACCAGTATAATTATGGGAAAAAGAACATAGTCACAGAAATAGCTGAGCTCTGATGAGGGACAAGCTCTTTCCTGAGAGCTTCTCACAGGAGTGGTGGCCAGCTTGCTTCCCTTCTTACTCCTACTCACCCTTTCCCTCAGCTCTGCAATGAACTTTGACACCCTGAATGTCTGCGCCTCTCACAATCACTAGAACAGGATCTGGGCTATCACCAATATATGCGGAGGTATTCCCTTGGGAGGCAGGGAGGTGAAACCTTCCTCTAACATTGCAGTCTTCAACTTCCTTGTGAGGGGAAGAAGAGGGGCAAGCACTGATCTCTTCTTTGTGGTGACCAGTGACAGGATCCGAGGGAGTGGCCTGAAGTTGTGTCAGGGGAGGTTTAGGTTGGATATTAAAAAAGGTTCTTCACCCAGAGGGTGGCTGGGCTCTAGAAAAGGCTCCCCAGGGCTGTGGTCACAGCACCAAGCCTGACAGAGTTCAAGAAGTTTTTGGACAATGTTCTCAGGCACATAGTGTGACTCTTGGGGATGGTCCTGTGCAGGGCTAAGATCTGGACTCAATGATCCTTGTGGGTCCCTTGCAACTCAGCATATTCTGTGAACACTTGGGAGAAATCAAAGGGGAAAAGCCACATTTGCTAAAAGCAGCCTTGTCAATCTGGTAGCAACCATCACTTTCTGCAGATGCATGTCAGGCATGAGGAGCACTCAGGCTTGGAGATCTGTCTCCAGGTGCTCACTGCTGAGTGAACAGAATAATGGGAATGTCACATTAGTGTCCCCATCTGCAAACAATAATTTGAATGACTTACCAACATAACGTTGGTCTGGCCCACATCCCTGTGGTCGGGTCCTCCTGGGTCATAGTCCAGCCCTATAGTGATGGGACTGTCCTCTTCTTCCTGCCTTGGTTGAAACAAGCTTCTTGTGATGCCAGGGACTGTCTCTGCTCATAGCTGAAGGAGCAGCAGCTCCTGCCTGTGCTCAGGAGATGGCATGGTCCTTAAGCCCATGGGTGAGCTGGCACATGAACCTGGGGACAGCAGCTGCACAGGCACCCCTGACCTCATGAAAGTTTTCACCATTTTTCCTGTTGCCCAGCCATCCCCATCAGCCATCATCCCTATTGCTTCCACTGCTGGTTCCAGGTCTGGCTCAGACTTCTTTGCCATCTTTCCTTGTCCCACATTTGTGCAGAGCAGTGAGGTTTGAGGCTAAACTCCACCTTCCTCCCCATGGCCCCAGCAGATCCACCTCTGCCACCCCTGGAGCTTTGCTTCCCAAGAGCCTCCAAGGCACTCCCAACCCCAGTGGGTGCAGGGGGCTCCACCAGTGTCCAACCAGTCCTCTGGAGAGCTTCAGCTGTGTGTGTGAGGAGACATTTTGTCTGAGGGATGAGGCTAAATCTAGGCCCTGGTAAAACCCGTGAGCAGCAGCTCTGGCACCAGCTGCTCTGACAAGCTGATGCACTTGTTTCTGAGTGGAGCCACTTGCTGAAGTAGGGGTGGCCCTTGTGCATGCATGTCAGACAGGGGAACAGGTGTCGAGAGTGTGTCTGGGGGGGATATCTTGCTGGTGCCATGTGAGGTTGGAGGAACACTTGGGTGTTCTCCTTCCCCTCTATAAATGGTTTTTGTGAAAACAGGTTTCTTAACTTAGGTTACAACAGTGAGGGCTAAATGAGCTTAAGTGTGAGAAAGATGCTACCAGTTACACGAAAATCTTGGCTGGATTAGATAGGAGATGAGCCTCAAGAATGCAGTCTTTCCTCACAAATTCTGTTAAAGGACTTCTGACCACACTCAAACCTGTGTCAGGCACACGGTGGGATGTCCGCTGTCCTGCAGCAGCATGGGGGCTTTTGCAGAGCCCTGATCCCCTGCTATGGGAAGCAGTGGCACTCCTGCTGTTGAGTAAGGCATTTGGGCTGATCCTGGCTTCACGGAGAGTTGCCTCCACTCCCGACTGAGGACACAGGAGGCATTTTGCCAGGCTCTACTGCAGCTCAGTGAGGGTGGGGGAGTTTGGGACATGGGGAGCCGTTCCTGCTGCTGGTGGGAGCACAGGAGTGCTCACTTGCTTGCTCCCCACTCCATCCAGCTGGGTTTAATTTTAGAAACACAGTGCTATCTTGGGGCATCTTTTTCCATGGAATGCAAGTCTTTAAGTAAATAAATAACAGCTTTGTGGAGGCGGAACGACAGCCCGTAACCACACTGCAAAACACGCACCGAGCAAGTTGAGCCTTGTTTCGCTTGCATGTGGAAGTACTTTGTATAGATACAGTGGCTGCACTGCCTCCCTCTCCTCGTTCAGCCCCCTCTGGAGCTGGCCATCTGCATTGATTAGAAAGAAATAAAAACACCTTGAAATACCAGCCTTAGAGAAGTGGAAATGAAAACCCTCCAGCTGCTGGGGTTCAGCTAGAGTTCTCTGGCAGAGGTTTGCAAAAGCTATGGTTTACTGGTGATGGGCTGTTGCTGGCTGTGCCTCTGCTGCATCTGGGATACACCAGAGGGATGTGCTCTGAGGCATCCTCAGTGAGCTGAGAGGGAAATAGCAGGCTATAAAGATGAAGGCAAGAAACTTGTGTTTAAATACCGCTCCCAGTCTGGCTGGCTAAGAGCCTCCTGCATGCAGTTGTATTGCTGATGGCTGAATGTCCTGGGTGTGTCCCTCAAAGCGTGTTTGCTGGCTGGAAAATCCATTAAAGATGTTTTACCAAAGCAAGAGCCTGTTTTCACTGCTCAGGTCCAGCAGCTCTGACATGGCATCTGTTGCATAAGCTGCTGGTAACTCTGTTCCCCTGAGTCAGCAAGGGGAGCTCTTCTAAAACTCCCAGTCCAAGCAAAACCTTACCACTGTGGCCTTCCCCTGATGTAGGGACTTGGAGATGCACCTCAATCTGCAAGATAAAAAAAAATGGTGTCAAAATCACCCAGGTTTATGACTACTCGTTTTGCTCTGCTCCTGCTGTGCTTTGCTGCTGCTACTGCTATTGCTGGGACAAGACAGTGGTGAGATGACAGGACTCTGTTCATAAGAAAATTGGGTCAGGGAGCACCCACCTTGGGTGCATTAGGAGTTGGCAGTATTGGTACTGGTTGCCTTCTCAAAACCAAAGGGATGGCTAGACTGTGCCTAATCACAGAAGTATGAGTCAGCTCTGCCAGGGTCTTTGAAGCAAGTGGGCTTGAAGTCAGCATCTGTGGCTTGGAAAAAACATCATGTAGCATCCTGATGCCACATGCAGATGAGATGCTTGAAGAGGTTTTGCTCTTGTCTTTCTGTCCTAAGATGGCAAACTTACCTTGTCCTTTTTTCTACAGCTGTTGTCAAGAGCATTTCTGGGCAAGACTGTGATAGTTCTGTGTTTGTTCAGAGCTGGTTGTACTATCTGAATTCCTTGCAGGGCCTGGGGATTTCTAGCTAAACCTCAGCCTTGCTGGTAGCTTCTCTTCCCAGCAGGCTGCAGGGATGTGAGCATTTTCCACATGGTGTGGTTCTGCCTGATTCCTCCTGCAAACTACCTGGCTAAGCCATCTACCCTCCTTGCCTTCAGCCTGCTGCTTCCACTGATACCACAGCATTGGAGGGAATTTTATTTTCTGCAAACCCTAGTGAAGGCCTTCTCTTGAGGCTGGGTGAGCTCTAACCAGTGTTCTCTATAAGCCCAGGATCAGGGCGGCCCTGGCAGCAGCTTGTCTTTTCCACTGATCCCAATTATGATTCAGTCTTGGCAGGATGGAGACTTCTGAGCTTCCAGCTGCAATAGGAGAGATGAGGCTTCAGGGGCAGCAGAAATTATTCCCTTCCCTCAGCTCATTTCTTGGATCTGGGCTGAGGATGGCCCCAGGGGTTGATCTGCAGAAGCCAAGTGAGCCACACAGAGCTAAAACATTTCCATTCAGTGTCAGGCCCAGGGTGGGGAAGTGCAGCTCTCTGAAGTGCAGAGACTGTGGGTGGCAGCTGGAGAGGGGATGGAGGGAGAGAGAGATGAATGGGTGGTGTAGCTCCACACACTGCCTCAAACAACAGCAATTCCAGCCTCACTGGAACCCTGAACATGGGGACCCTTGAGTGCTGAAATTTCCCTGATAATGAAACCTAAGTTCATTAAGGCCACAGTAATGGCAGGTCAGACTGTGCAGCTGAAACCCCTCTCTGCCAGTCCCCAGCAGCAGATGCTGCTGGCCCAGTCTCTGCCTGGTGTGACACTGTGCAACTCTGCTGACGTTGACACAGCTTTGCAACAGCGCACACCAGCAGGTAACTGGCCCAGGGCACTATCAATGGAGTGGCCATATATCTGATAGCACGTGTTTTTCTCCAAGCATAATATTAACACAACTTTTCAGTTGCCTAGACCTCCTGCTATCTCCTCCACTTCCTCCCCTACCTCCTGTCACAGTGCAGCCAAGCTGCCTTGACTTTGCAAGTGCAAACACTGCTTTTGCTGGCCTTGCATTCTTTCAGCTGCGCACCCTGAAAGTATCGTGGGTCTAGAAGAGAGGGTTTCTGTTGCACTTAATTTTAAGACTAAATTCATGCAGGAAGAGCTTAGTAGTACTGAATGTTTCTGATTTTGAGCAGGCTCTCTAGAATTTGAGATTATGCCCCCTCTGACAGAGTCATTGATGAAGCAATTGTCTCTCTTGCTAATCGGGTTCTGGAAGCAAACCAATCATGAAGTGTGAAGCTTTGCTCCATGGAGTAAGTGTTGTGTGGATGGCACCTGAGAGAGCCAGGGGCAGTAGGCAGCTTGCCTGATGGACATGGCCATGCCATTCCAGTTGGGTTGTGCACATGGAGCTGAGCAATGTCTGGTTTATTGTTGCTGCTCCACTGCTCTGTAGTGTGTGTCAGAGCCTCAATCCAATGCCTTCTGGTGAACTTGAACTCAGCTGCACTTCACTGGTACTATTTTGAGTATTCTTTACTCCCCAAAGGAGCAAAGAGGATAAGTGCAAAAATAGAGATGCTAAACTGAAAGCTTTCTAAACATGGCACTGCCAGCATGGAGGAACAGGGAAAGGTAGAGACAGCTGGATTTGTGTCTCAGCTAGTACCGTTTAAGCTTGTTGTGCCCAAAATGAGAATCTGCTTTTACGACAGGGTGCACTGAATTCACCCATAGCCCTTCTCAGGCCCAGCCTGTGATGGAGGATTCAGATGCTCCATCCTGTGCCTTCCTGGAGACTATGCCAGGTATGTCAGGGCGTTGCCTGCAGTCATGGCTTTGCAGTGCTCCTCACATCCACCATTTTTGAGACCTAAGTTAAGGCTTCAACCTGAAGTCTCAAAAAACTGAAAACCTGGTCAGCCCACTGCAACTCCTCCAACTGATTTTAGGTTTCCTGAAACACTAAGCTTTTCTTGGAGTGAGGCTCTGGTAAGTGGAGCGAAGTGAACTGTGTTTCCAGTTAACTAATTAGCAGTTCTGTCTTGGCCAAAGCACATATGATGCAGCAGCCATTTTTCAGCTGTTACAGGTCTGCCTGACTGCTGCTGAGGCAGCCAGGAGGAGCCGAGAACTAGCAAAGTGCCAAGGAAGGGGTGGACCGAAGGGCCAGATTCTGTTCAGTCAAATCCTATGTAAAGCTTAGTAACGTCAGCAACTTACAGGGAATTACTGCAGGTCACTCGTGGCTTAGAGCAGCTAAAAAAATTCATTCCCCTTTTTAGTGTTCAGCAGTTGTTGCTTTTAGAATGTGGTTTTGAGTGGTTCCTATTCAGAAGAAAAGAAGAGGTCCCTCCCTGAGGTATTTCAAGTCGTGTCTTCCCTCCGTGCCCCACTCTTCTTCTCCCAGCACTTTCTAAAACCACTGCTCTCTTTGACATAGCTTTAATCTCTTTAAGAATTCTTAGTGACCAGCCCCGTTGCATCCAGTCTTTAACAAGACAATCTAAGGGTGGGGTAAGTTGCATCAGGAAGTGGCCATGAAGGAAAGATAGGCCAAGCTGCCTCAAAGGACGCAGACTGGATTAGCAGTGAACAGACAGTGACACACAAATGGGACATGAGCTGGGACAAGTGGGAGTTTCCAGCAGGCAAAAGCTCTACTGCATGTGCATTGCGAGGGTTGCCATGATCCACAGTATTTGTGTCTGAGTTTTGTTTGACATACACAGAGGTGCAACTTGTGCTCTTATGGCACTCTTCAGGAGAAGGAGGTGGTAGGATTGGTGCTTTACTATGTTCCTTCTGGTTAAATCATCAAAAACCTGGTTCCAAATTAGGAAGAAGCTCCTAGGAAAAGGATGTAAAGCTTTGTGCTCTCATTTCAGGATTGTCAACATTTGGAATCAGAGTCATTTAGGCTGGAAAGGACCTCTAAGATCATCGAGTCCAACCATTAACCTAATACTGCCAAGTCCACTACCAAACAATGTCCCTAAGTGCCACAGCTGTACCTGGAAAAAGAGACCCTTTGGGAGTGCAGCTGCCATCTCTGCCTTCTTGGACCCTGTGGTGGTTACTGTGAACAGCTCAATGGACTGGTCTTCCTCAGGTAGGAACATGCCTTCTTTGTAGCAGGAGACGTGTAAGCTTTTCTGGAAGCTCAAACGGATCAGAAGGGGAATTTCCATTAAAATTTTTTCATGATACAGGAGAAACAGACTTTTATACAGGCACTTCCCCAGACCTTGGTTTCAGTGTGCTGTGCAGTCACTCAGGCTAAGAGGAAGAACTCTGGAGGCATCAGCTCCTTCTGTTCCTCTGCAACAAAAAGCAGTGCTGTTACACAGAGCTACTGACTCAGAACAGGCTTGTGGCAGAAGCTGGGATAATGACAAGAGATGATAAATTATGATGCTAAACCCACAAGATTACATAGTTTAAGGGGACCCCCAGTGGCCTAGCGGTTAAGATGCTGGTCTCTCAGCACCAAGGTCACAGGTTCTAATCTCAGTCCCCCGGGTAGATGGAGCTCGTCAGCCCCTAAGGCCATCCATCTAAGAGAAGGTCACTCTAAACAAACCTACG
>JAWWLV010000121.1:29038830-29113618 GCA_035041135.1 Platyrinchus mystaceus | reverse complement strand
AATCCATTGCGCAGGCTTGAAAGGTGGGAACACCTTTCCCAGATCTTCGTTCGCGAAGACTGGCCATTTACCTTTACATAGTTTAAGAACAGCCAGATTGTGATGAGTTTCACTCAACAGCAACAAAAACCCCAGATTTTTTTATAGTAGTAAGTTATGGTGACCAGTCCCTTGCTAATTACTAATTATTGCAACTTGTAAAGTCTGTCTTGTTGCTTGTCTCAAGGTAACTGTTCATAAAAGCTCGTGCGTTAAAACATAGATGTTCCTTTAACTGAATGAAAAGGGTATTCAAAGTAATGCAAAACATAGTCCATTACAGCTAGTATTTATTAAAAATACAGTGGACAAAAAAACCCAAGCCTCCAAAAAGTAGTCAGTTCATCAACATATATGGCCCACCCAGGACCCCTGAAACATACAGTGCTATCAACTCGTTTCTCTCACAAAATGTTCTGTTGACTCACACTTGGTTCATTACCTATAAATGTGCATAGTTTAAAGACTTGATAATATAACATGAGCATAAAATGGCACTAAAGTCAGTTTGCCCTACACTTCCAGCCACTCTCAAACCAACAAAGTGGTGAAATGTGCGTAAGTAGCAAGATGTCCTTGGTGGTCATGTGTGTGCTTCAGTAGTCCCTTATATGGTCCTGAGTCCTTTGTGTGAGCTTTACAGTATGACAGCAAACTTCTCAGCAGCCAGAAATTCATGTGCCTAAAACATCAGTTTATTACTACTGAGTACATCTAGTTTCCTTTTCACTTTCAAAATTATCTAGAGATTGGGTGAAAGTTTGGGTGCTTTGTGTATGGTGAGGGCAAGTAAGTGCTTGTGTATATCAGTTAACTTAGCAGGTTACACACATGCTTCCTTTTCCTGGCACTTTGTTTCCATGCTGAGCTAAGGAAAGTTTTGTGCTATGGGCACAGCAGTTCCATAGGTGAACACAGTCTCTTGTATTTGCAGGATGAGGGAGAAATTGTTGGTGCTCAGTACAGCAGTGATAGGTAACACTCCTGAGAGGCACAGTGATACCAAAGGAGTCAGGACTGTAACACTGAAGGTAGGTGTACAAATGTTCATGGAATTTGGACATCAAGTTTCCCAGACTCCTTTCCCTTTCAGCTATAGCTGCTATGTCTGTCACTGTATGTGCCTTATCTCCCAGTGCCAATGAATGAAGAATCAAATTAATTCACCTGCAATGGAAAAAATGCCTTTTGTGGTAGCTTTTTTTTTTTTTGTGTATGAGATTTGTAAAGGATTTGTAGTAAAACCTATTGCCTCCTCATCTTAGACCTGTGCTTACTTTAAGTGAGCATGATGGGTGTGGCAGTGTGGTGTGTGCTTTACTAATGCTCACAGTAATTTAACTTTATTTCATGAGAAGCAGCTACTTGCAAAGCTTAAGATGCCTTTTTTATTTTGTAGAGTCTTTGACCTTATTAGAGCTGTCTTCAACTCTGTGCGTATGGAGAGGAAACCCCTGGATCATATGCAACTTCACATTATATGCAACTTCACATTACCTATAAGCAGTAGAAAACTAGTAACACCCTGTTTAAAGCACTTAAATTAACATCTGAAAAGAATCCATCAGTATTAGCAAGAATGTTGAGTGATTTCTTATCTAGGACAGTCAATTAATAAAACTATTTAAATGTTACATGACAGTGGCCACTGCTGTATTTATGGAGACACTCAAGTGCTCCAAGGCCAGAAGACTTCATGAAACCAAATCAGAGAAACATGCAGGAAAACTCCGGCCAAGGCAAAAGCAATTACCTTACTCTTTCAAGTGGCTACTAGTCTTAACTTTATTTTATCTGTCAGGACTACGCAGGTTGCTGGTTACTCGGACTGCACTGTAGAATTAAAAAATTTGGAGTCTTCCAGGGTTTGGTGTGACATCTCTTTCTAAAGTCAGGGAGAGCTGATACCGCTTCTGTGCATGGCACAATTAAGCCCTGAAGCATGCAAACACAGGGCATCAATGTATTTCAATGCTAAGGACAAAATGCCAGAACATGATTTTAACATTGTAAAATATGTCTTTCAGATCAGCAAAATAATTCTTCCAAACCTGGAATTCCTTTTTCTGCACCATGTTTTACAAAGCATTCAAGGCAGAGAACTGGGCAGCTGCCATATTCTTTTTTCTTTTGAAAATCATATGTGGATATTTCCCATATGCAGGTATCTCTCTTAAAAGGAAAGGCTGAGGGAGTTGAGCCTCCAGAAGAGGCAACAGAGAGGATCTTATGAATGTATATAAGTATTGGAAGGGGGAGAGTGCCAAGAAGATGAAGCCAGGCTGTTTTTGGTGATGACGAACAATAGAATAAGTGGCATCAGAGAGAAACTGATGCACAGGAAGTTCCACCTGACTACGAAGAAGAACTTCTTTACTATGCAGGTGACCATGCACTGGAACAGATTGCCCAGAGAGGTTGTAGAGGCTCCCTTGCTGAAGATACTCGGTTCTGGATGCAATCCTGTGCAACATGCTCTAGGATGACCCTGCCTGAGCAGGGAGGTTGGATCAGATGACCCACTGTGGCCCTTTTCAATCTTAGCCATGCTGAGATCCTTTGATTCTGTGAAGGGAAACAGTAGCAATGCAAAGGGATAGGAGCTGCCACCCGACCCTGACTGTTCCATGGTTACAGTCTCTGCTGTATCGTGAGGTTCTTCAGCTGTGTTCTTCTCACTGCCACCTTCTAAATTCAACCAAGGAGGTCACGGGAACAGACAGACAGACACAATTCTGAAATCTTAATCCTTGACTTAAAAAAAGTTGCCAAGTAACAGCGCTTTCAGCACTTGCTTCATTTCCAGAGCTTACAGTTGCATGGTGTGATTACAGCAGGTGTCAGTATTTCACAGCACAAAGGAAAGAAACCCCACCAAAACCCAAACCAAAAACCTCTGTGGTATAACCACACATCTTTTCCCAAGCTCATTGTGAGGACACTGAAATGGAGGTACTGGCAGAGTAGAGAAGTCTGTCCTCTAGAAAACACACACAGTTTTTAACAGGGATAAGTGGCTCCACTGGTCACCCAGCAGTAAGCTGACAGAGTAAGGCAATGCCGGAGTCATGGGATTGCTGTACTGTACACCTGCTGATGTCTCCAAGCCCACCAGTTGAGAAAAAATAGTTCTGTAAGAGGCTGAACATGAGCAGTGGTCATCTGGACGACTGGAGGTATCTGGATATTACCTAGACCCTTGAGAAGTCTCCTCTCTGCCCACCTGTCTTACTAAGCAACTTCACCTCTTTGATGACAATGTCATGAGTAACTGCTTTGCACATGTCATATACCGTCAGGGCAGCCAGGCTGGCAGCTGTCAGAGCTTCCATCTCCACACCTGTCCTCCCCCAGGTCTGACAGGAGCTGCGAATCACCACTGCATATCTAGCCTCATCTAGGCTCAGAGACACCTCCACATGGTAGAGCGGGATGTTGTGACACAACGGTATCAACTGACTGGTCAGCTTGGCTCCCTGAATTCCTGCAATCTGGGCTACTGCCAGCACATCCCCTTTCTTCACCTGGTTTTGTCTCACCATCCCAAATGCCTTCTCACCCAGCAGGACCACAGCACCAGCAACAGCACTTCTTCTTGAATCTGGCTTCCCTCCAACATCAACCATTGTGGCCCGTCCTTCCTCATCAGTGTGAGTCAAGTTGTCAGAGGCACGAGGTACCTTGGTGCAAGATCCCAAATCCGTAGTATAGAATTCAGATCCTGAACTTGCCTCTTTGGTCTGACAGTCCACAGAAACTTGGCCAACAGAAGTGTCAAGGCACTTTGTATCAAATGTGGAGCTTGGGTCCTTCCGGAAGACACAGTAGCCTCTGACCTGGGTTTGTAGAATTCCTGTTGTTATGTACCACTGTTGCTCTGGGTGAGATCTTGGCAGGAAAAGTTGTCCTGTAAGCTTATTTTTCATTAATGCTTTTCTCTTTTGTTTGGGTAATCTTGCTCTCAAAGTCAGCCAATGGCTAAATGAGTGGCCCCACTGTTTTGAGTTTGAGGGATTCTGTAGGGCATCTTGGCATAGTGGGAATGACATCAATGCAGGCTCTGGGGAAGAAAACCAAAAAGTAACATAAGAATACATCTTACTAACTGGAAAGCAAAGCTGTCTGTAGCAGGTGAGAACCCTATCCCACTGCTTGGGACTTCCTGTGATGCAAAAACCTCAATAATCCTGTGAACATCCACATTTTTCCTCAAGCTCTTTCTCTTCTCTCTCATCAGAGAGTTCCCTGCATTTCCTGGTTTGCTATTACAGACCTCAAGACTCAAAACACTCATTTCAAGGTCCCTGATGAGAAGAAAGAATTTACTTTCAAAAAGTATCAACACCTTTTGAGAAACAACAGCCAGGAAACCTTATAAGAACATCAGTTCTGAAGAAAAGTGAGTCACAGCATCATTTGAGATCATCATAGCACCAGACTTCTTTCAAAAGCCTGGCAGTGTTAATAGGAAATTCTTACATTCAGCTTCTCAACTCTGCCTTTCCAAACACCTCCCCCCAGCACAGGCGGCTGCACTTCCTCCTTTCATCTCCTTCTGCAAGGAAGGGTCATGCCAGCACTTGAGGACAGCAGGGACCAGAAGCACTACATCTGCAAATGCACTGTCTACAAGCTCCGAGGGTGATGGGAACCTCTCATTACTGCCAGTTCTTAACATGTTAATGACAGCTGAAGTTTAAGCACTGGGAAAATCATACTCCCCTCATTGACAGATTTTAAATCTACTCAGAAGTATGTTCCAAGTTGAGCTGGCAGAGCTCCTAGCTGGCAGAGAGGTAGTAGGCCCTCCTGCCCCTTTCCACCATTTAATCCCTTGGTTTTGGCATTTGCATTGGGCTAAATGCCAAGTGTGAAGACAGAAGGAGTCTTTTTCACATAAAAGTGAATAAAATGTTCTGTAAGTAAAGAAAGCAGTATAGAGGTAAGTGGCTAAGCCCCAGTTTAATAGCCTCATTGATAAGCATGTTGCTCTTTTTCTGAAGCTCCTGCTCTCTCTGTTCTGAGAAACATGGAATTAGGAATTTTGCTCAATAACCTCCTTTGGTAGCTCCAGTATTTGGGGACTCCCTTTTCAGCCTATCCACGGGTGCATCAAAATAGCTTCCTGACCCCTCTGCACACTGCTGAGCTATCTCTGCTGCCCAGACCTACAGGTATTGCCTTGGACGGTCCACATACCATACATAGCACGGATAAGATCCCAGTTTTTTCCCCTGTCCCCCTCCTTTTTTAAAAACAAACCAAGCAATCTCTTCTTTGTTAGTCTCTGCCAAAACAAGACTAATGTACTTAGGACCTTTTTCATCCGGAGTACCCTCCAAACATTCAAAGTACCCATTCCTGAAGGTTAAATCAGCCATACATTTTTTCTTTTTTTTTTTTTAATCACGGCAATAATTTTACTTCAGACAAAGGCCCTTTTTGTTCTACAGCTGATGGCCGAACCACTAAAATTAAGATTTCTGTGAGTTTGGAGGTAATGTATTTACCTTCAGAGGAATGGGATTAAATGGACATAAATATACTGAGTGTAACATTGCTCTGCTTTAGAAAAGAACAGAAAATTTTGCTTATCCTTTCTTTCTTTCCCTTTCTCTTCATAGTGGGACCTAACCTTAATATTCCCTTTAAAATCTAGAAATAAAAAATACTTCTGGATTCCCTGATTAACTTTAAAGCTGAAGCTAAACCCCTGGCAAGGAGTCTTGTCATCAGAAGAAGCTGAACTGCAAAGGCAGACAAGGACTTCCTTCCACAGGGTAAACACACATGGGTTGGGGCAGGGAAGAGAAGCACTGTTTGCTCAAGCAGAGTGGTAAGTAAACAGACAGCAATAGGCAGTAATACATGCAAAGCATCTTCGCTTTTTCTAACAACCTACACTTGAAGTTGTACCTAGTCATGTCTATTTTCACCCAAACGGCTCACATACTTACAAAAACACAGATAATGGTTTTTTACTGTACCATATACCAAAACCATCTGACAAATCCCATCTCCTCCTATTACTGCACCTGAAGTTTAATTGTGTTAGCTTCCAACTAGCACAATCTCAGGGGTAGAAAAGAAGGCAGGAGGTACTTAAATTAATGAGGAAATTCCCATAACTGAAGTAAACCCATGAGGGAACAACCTGCCAAAAGGAATATTTTGGTTAAGGGAAATAGGATACAAACCATATAGCAAAGGATTGGACAACAGCAGTGCAGGGAAGATGCCAGGTTTGTCTTACTGGGCCTCACAAAACCAATTAGTGATTTCCACAGCATTCACTAAATTCCATTAAATTAATTCCATGCACACACTCCCCCACTGACTGCTAGCACGCCAGCATTATTTGAAGTTTGTAAGTAATTCAAAACACAATTAGGAAATCTTCTAATAATTCCCCATGTGTCACAGTAGGATACTCTCCACTCATCTCCAGTCTCTTCAGCGATGCGGTGACTGCCAGCAGTCAGTCTCAAAGGGATATGGAACAGCTGAAGGAGGAAGACCTAGACAGGCTGCCTCTTTCAGTGTATGTCAGACAATGTTAAAGCACTTTTCAGAAGGAAATGGGATAAATCTGATCTGTAGACATCCAAACATTGCTATGAATGCTAACTTTGGAGAGTGGGAATCCTTTGAAAGGCATCTTGAAAAATTATGTAGGACCCAGAGAGCTGTCAAAAGTATAATATTGTATTTTTCATCTTAAGAAAACCAGAATTTTTCTCCTAATGCAGCAAACACTTGAAACAAAGCATCCTCCTTCCCATTTTCCTGGAACACAATGCAGCAGTGGCCAAATCAAAAGAGCAAAAGCCAACTCAGAGAGACAATCTTGCACCACTCAACATGAAAAATGATGGTCCTTTAAAGGGGGGCACCAAGTGAAATATATTCCCAGTGAAGACCTATGTTAAAAAACTTTAATTAATGTGAATTAATGTGCTTTCCCCTCCCCAAGGGTACTTTTTTTAAAACCTGTGTTTCAAGCTGTCCAGCAGTTAACCTACTCCTAAACATCAGTGGGAGGATAAGAGTTTGGATTTGAAACATAACATTCATCTCTTCCACCCTTGCTGCGTTTGGTTTTTTTGCTCTTTAATTGCAAGATGGTCTGTTGTTCCTTATCAATAATCTCACAACACTAACTCCTGTAACCATTTCTTAAGGTCTTTGGGAAGATAGTTGTCTTACCAAACAGGGAAATATAGGCATGGAGGAGGTAAAATCACACTGAAGCAGTTGTAAAAAATCACTAAAAGAACCTCAGCAGTGCTACATCACTCATAAACACAGCTTCAGGCAAAAGGGAGAGTTAGCAAACACCTTCAAGAGATACAAGAAGGAGCAGAAAAGCTCTTGGTCCACAGGGGTTTCACAGTTATATTCTGAGACTTTGCAGTAGTAAGAGGTAATTTCAAAAGAACAAAGCCCCATGATTCAGATTCTGAAGTAAAGAAGTAGTGAGGTGGGAACACTTGCATTTCTGTCAGGTTGCTGGCTCCATATATTATATGCAAAGTTGAATTTCTTAATTGAGGGTTAAAAGTCCATCCTGCATCCTTTATGTCTATGTGGCAATATGGTCAAAATTCACCCCAAACTGTCTTATAAGTTACTATACCATTCTTGTTAAGTACAAAGGAAGCTGATAGGAAATAAGGTAGGAAAGCTAATTATCCCTTTGGAAAATGTAATGAACTTTCATAATTAGACAAAACAAAACCAGTGCTGTCAAATAGAAGACTGGATAAGGCTTGGTAGGGACGTTAAACCTTTCCTTCTCTCTCATTTCAGCACATTAATCACAACTGCCTTTTAAGAAGCCTATTTCTTTGCCTAAACCTAAGACAAAATCAGACACAAGATAGACTTAGGAGACCAATCTATTCTGCTTCCCCAAAGACAGAAACTGAACAAAATCATTGTATGTTTTTTACGTACTGATTTGTCACCCACCAATCAGGATCATTGGCCGGTTTTTCATCTGGGAAATGTTAAACATGCCTAGAAATAAAATAAGGAACACATAAAAATCCTGGCTTTTTAGTTGTTAAGTCATGCATCTGGTTTACATATTTAGTTTTCGACTCTTCACAGTGCAACCTGCATGCTAGGAAAAACAAAGCTCAATAAAGACTAAGGGAACTGGAAGAGGGGGAATCTAGGCTGGTATTATTTACAACCATGGCTGCCAGCGTCTCCAGGCATCCAGCTGCTATGGGTCTATCACACTGTAGAACCCCTTCCCACAAAGCTTTCCATAATGTGAGCTACAGTCCACCTACTATAGAATTCAAACAACTTGAGACTATCTTGTTTCTCAACAACAGTATTTGACTGTACTAGTTCTATAGAGAAGTGGCTCTAATAAGTGTTCCAGTTCAAAGAAGTTCAGTCACAGAAGGTCCCAGGGACAATACTAAGATTAACACAAACTGGAAAAAGACAGCGTTAGGTAAATGCTGCTGATGGCAAAATGCCTTTAGTAGACTCTTCCCCACCCACCCTCTGCTTTCACAAATCATAAATTCATAAATAAATGGTCTAAAAGTAAAGAAACCAATCCCTCCACCCCTTCTGTTGTGTTTACAAGGAACTATTTTATCAGACCAATATGCTTTTCAAGTAAGTCTACGCTCAGATTTAAAGGCTATCTTTAAATTTGTTTTACACATTATGAAAAAAGGGGAAAACAACTGTTACTAATCTGCCAGGATGTGCAAGAAAACAAAAGGGCCAAAGCATTTTTTTAGTGTAAAGGGGACTAATCCATGATGATAAAGCCAGTTCATGTACAAGAGGTCAGCATTCCCAGCTGCAGCCAGATTACAAAAATACAGTTAGGTTCAAGATGTGACTGTTTATATTAATATAAATTCAGAGAAGACTAATACAGCTTGAGAATGTGACTGCATCATCATGGACCTTGTGTACCTTATGCAGAGTACTACATGAGTGCCTACAAACTTCTGCATACTCAAAAAGAGATTTGTCACTTCTAGAAACAAGTACTGCAAGTACTTGGATCGACTGCTCAATAGCTTTAGTACTTCTTTTACTGCAAACTAATTTTAAGAAAAAAAGTGATCCAGTATAACTGCTTAGCTTTACACTTTGCTGTTGTTGTCACGAGCATCTCTTTGAGGACAAAAGTCAAAGTCTTTTAGACAGTCTGGATTCTAACTCACATGGAAGGTTACAAGTACCAAGACATTTTTTTCCCCTAGTCACTGTTGTTATTTCTCAGTTACACCAAACATACCAGCATGCTGTTTCTTTTTTCTGCCCACTGCTGCTCCAATGATTTGAACCAACTCTTCCTCTGAGGCACCAGACCGTAGGTGATCCCTCAAGGACACTTCTGAATTCCCAAAAAGGCACACCTGCAGCCAATCCAAGGAAACAGAAGCCAAGAAATGAGAAAGAGTAAAATAAATTACTTTTACAAGTATTTTGTACTAACCTCAGAGTCAAGAGCTTTGAAGAGGCCTACCCTATTGAAGGGAACATTTATGGAGACTGTTTTCTTTATCTCTCCTCATGCGCACACACAGACCGCCTGGGATGTTTATGCAGCCTAAGCTCATTGGGCCTTCAGGCTGCCTCGGTCATCTGACATTCAGCAGCAGCACAGCTGTTGTCAATATCAGGTGACAATACATAAGTGCCAATTTTTAATTGAAAACTTTAATTTTCCCCCAGAAACTGCCAGTTTCAACGTGGCAGGAAATGGTTATCCCTCCCCTTTCCACAATCATTGAGCAAATGTACAGGCTGCTCTTGAAGGAGAAGAGTTGCAAGATGTTTGGGAAACAAGACACGATCCTTGTGGAACGCAAAAGCCAAGCCCTCACAGCTGCTTGGATCCTTTTTTAATGGGAAATCATCTGCTTGTCACATGTTTAAGATGATTCTGAATCAAAGATTAGAATAAATGTTTATATTTACTGGTCTTGCAACCATGTTTTACAACTGAAGTTAACTATGGTAGCAAAACAGAGAAACCAAAAAAAAAGTGATGTAACATCTCCTTAACAGCTTGACAAGATGGAACAAGAATACATACAGGATAAATAAACAGGAGTTAGCTGGTAATAATTATGTGTCTTTACATCCCAGCTACTTTTATGGGATGCATTTCAGCACTATTTTCACTGCATGAAAGCAAAGAGAGTCCTGTTTCACTACCAACTTTTAGGTTCCCATCTGCTGTTATCCTCAGCCGATTGCAGGATCCACAGAAGTGCTCTGACATGGAGGTGATAAAGCTGATTTGTCCTTGGAAATGTGGCACCTTATAACTCTAAAGAAATCGAGACGAGAAAAAAAAGAAGAATCAAGCATACTCTTAATTTTTAAAGCTCCACTTGTCCAAAGACTGGAAGACATTTTTAACACAGATTTTCTTAAGTTCTAAAGTCATATGAAAGAAACGAAAAATCAATTTCATCAGGGGTTCTAGTCTATTCTGCCCTGTTTCTGGAAATTTCCAAACTTGTTAAATGCTTGCACTTGTTATCAACTAACAGGTGATGCCAGTAGGCAGCATGAACACTCAGGCAGCAGCCATGAGCTAGAAATCATCCGTGTGACATTATACACTGTAAAGCATTAGTTATATCACTGAACAACTGTTCCATCAGCCATGTTAATGTGCAGTCATAGACAGACAAAAGTTTCAAAAGCTGTAAATACAGGATACAGGCCTGGCAATTCTTTGTATCTGACCAAGGCATCTAGGAAACACATTGTATTCGTAAAGGTAAAAACTATGACTAGAATTTATTGAGTGTCAAACCACATGCAGGCAGTCTGACCAAAACCCCAGATCAGTGCTGAACTTGGGAGACTTTGGGGATCTGGGGCAGGGAAAGAATGGGGGCATGTTTCACATGTTCTTTGTCCAACCCCACCTTGGCTGTGCTGGAACTTTCACAGGGTAATTTCTCCAATTCAGGCCATCGCTGTTTAATTGTATCAAGCATCTCTTTGTAGCTCACCATCTTCTTGAAGTTCCATTTATTGCCTAAAATTAATAAAACCAGTGTAACTTTAGAGTGTGGCTTTTATTTTTTTAATTAGCAGAGAACCACCTTCACATTCTCTACAAATCTCATTTTTCTCTGTAGGTGTCCCAGCCCCAACTAACCCTGCTATTAATTATTCTCCAGCTCAGGGAAGAAGATAAGCTGCAAAAGATAAAACTTCAAGCAATTCCTAATTTCCCAAAAGAGCTTAACAAAACTTCCAGAGACAAGTCCATGGGGTGCATAACCACCAACTAAATTCACCTATGCCCAAGGCACACTCCACACCATGAAGAATCTCAAAGCAGGAGTTCTTACCATCAAAGGGCATGTATTCTATGAACCGCACATCAAGGGGCAGGTCCTTTGTGAAATCCACAAAGTCCAGCAGTTCATCCTCATTCAAGCCTCGCATCACCACACAGTTTACCTGAAGGTAAAGCAGACACCTGAAATTAGTAAGCAGAGTACTTCCCACTTACACAAGGTTTCACAGTCGTTGTGGAAG
This sequence comes from Platyrinchus mystaceus, assembly GCA_035041135.1. Classification (NCBI taxonomy): domain Eukaryota; kingdom Metazoa; phylum Chordata; class Aves; order Passeriformes; family Tyrannidae; genus Platyrinchus; species Platyrinchus mystaceus. Next base: position 29,102,029 of record JAWWLV010000121.1, on the reverse strand, counting down.
GCAACATAAATAGAAATAACTTTTTTTTCTGGAAGATAAAAATTATGAGAGAAATTGGCAGGACTGTAATGGCATGGATGATAATTTAACCCTAACTAGCCTAAGTTTTTGGTCCAACTTTGAAGTTGAAGTTGTTGAACCAACCAGTTGTTGAAGTTGCCTTGCTAAATGGAAAACTAATAACGAAGTTAGGTAACACAAGCATTGTCTTACAGGGCAGCTTTTACTGTTTAAAATGACATCGCCACTCCCCAGTCCTACACTGTGTGGCTTCCAGAAAAGAAATGGCAAGTTACCTTCTATTACATTCTCTATGGCAGATCATAGGCAAATTCCCTGAACTGGGAAGTGTTCACAGCACGGTCTGTACCCATAGGCTGCAGGACAACTAGCTCTTCCTCCAAAAAAGAGGTTAACCCTGAGTTTTTCACACATTCCTCATAAACAATATTTACACTGGTCCTCTGTTTTATCCGAAGAACAACAGATAGCTGTGGAGTTGTTAACACTTCTGTTGTTAGCAAGGCAGCCTCGTATGTCCAAACACCATGCATCACAGCACTTAAGTGATTTCAGGAAAGTCTAAAACCAAGTTTAATTTCAAATGTTTTTTCACAGCTCTATAGCCTAAACCACTAACACATAATAGAATTTCCAAAGCACTCGTGAAACTGAAGGGACCCACAGCTAGAGAACTGCAAACAGATGACTTAGGGTGGGGTTTCATATTACAGTGAAACTGGTCTACCTGCACCCTCAAAAGGAGGACTCACTTTCCCTTGTTCTCTCACGGGCACTCATAATAGTCTGCTGTAAGAAGCTAAAGGAGATAAACCAGCAGAAAATCTCTTTTTTCAGGTAATTCCTGCCTGTTAAGTCCCCTGGCCACGTTCACAGCTGGGTCAGTGCCAATTCAATAAAGAGGGTAGGAGGAGGCAAATACAGAGCAGGATCATCCTGTAGCCTGCAGCAAGGCAATCAATAGGCTGAGGCAGTACGAACCTGTACCCTCAGCTGCATAAGGAGATGAGTTTCCCTTGTTACTTCTTGGCGTGATCTTCAATCTACTAAATTTTTTCTCTAGTTTTACAAAAATTTATTAATGGGGTGGAATATAATAAATTCCTCATCAGGTGAACTGTATGTATGGTAAAACACAACAGTTTCAGCAAAAATAAACTCTGGCTTTACCTTAACAGGACGATAGCCAAGTTCAGTGGCTTTGTGGATTCCTTCCATTACCTTGTGAAAGCCTAAAATACAAAAAGAATGAAAAATAATTTTCCTTGTTTAAAACCAGAATGCAAAAGGAATTTATTAAGTACAAGACAAAGAGATGACCCATAAAACTGATCTGATTCAGTAGACAGGGCTGCAAATAAATAGACTTCAATTATACATACATCCCAACCTCACAACCCCTAAAGACCACCAATGTTACTGTGCTCGGGTCACCAAGATCATTATTTAACTGGTATTTGAATAATCAACAATACTTGTATGGGGTTTTTTGCATCTTTGGATATCCATGTATTATTAGCATATGATTTTCCACTTCCCCAGCTTTCTCCCTCAACTTTCCTTCTGTTACGTTCTTCTTAAAGGAAGTAGAAAGAATTTATGAACTACCTCCAGATGCAATGAAGAAAGAATAATAAATTAATGTTTATTTTATAGTAATGGCTCATGTCTTTGCTGCAATGGCAGTATCTCGCTGTTCTGAATCAGACAGCAGTATTGCTAAATGAATTTTAAAAGGGTTTTTATAAAGTGCATGTGGAATGGAGTGGGTTTCGGGACAAACAAAAGCCCCTTGATTCCCTGTTCAACCCTGGCTACAGATGTAATTAGCTTCCCAAAGCTAATTATCCACTAGTCTGAAGATTACAGGCAGCACTTACAGGATCACCATTTTATGACTAAACATGGGAAATTAGTGAGCAAAACATGGCAGGGATTAGAGCATTTAGGAAAGCAATTCAGTTGACTTCTGATCCTCAAAAACAAATGAAAGAGGTCAAAAACTACAGTGACATCAAGGAATGAAGTGTCCAGCTTCATGCTACTTGCCCCTACATTTACCTCTTAAAGTTGGAAGAAAAATAAAGCAACAATGAAGTTTTGAAATTCTAAAGTCCTTTAGGAGAGCCTCTTAATTACCTCATTCAAACCACCCCTTCTGTCAACTTTGTTTAAAGTTAAGAGCTTTCACAAAGATATCATTTTAGACTTGATATATTATTCTTTCCCTGCCACACTCACCAAGTGGTGGAGAACAAAGGTGAACAGTAGCAAGAATGAGACAGCAAACTACCGAGCTCTGGGTGCACAGTAGGTGTGCTCAGCTGTCAGCACCAGGTTTGTGAATGTCTCTTCTACCTTGTCAAGTTCTAGACTAAGTTCTGCTCCCATTCTGCACATGAAACTCAGGTATGAGAGACCAGACACTGCGTGAGACTATGCTCCCTCTTCCAAAGCTGCAGTCTTCAACAGCAAAATACTTTACACATGCTAGTAAAGGGGCAAAATGTTCCAGAAGATTGTGTTGACCATCCCTGTGCTTTTCCTAGTTATATGTTTTTCTGCATAGGTCCATCACCACCTTTCCCTATCTATTATCTACTGCAAACTCAGATTCTCTAGTGAAGAGATCACACCTTCATTAGTCTGTATGTATTTAGCAGAAATATGCAATAACTCAACAGTATTCTGTGCATACTTAATACTGGATGAGTTTAAAGTCAGAAAAAAAAAAAGAGAGAGACAAAAATTTCACTTAACTGCTCTCTGGCTGGTAAAGACATTATAAAGCATGGACACAGGAAAGCAGAACATATAATTGTTTTATAAACCAGTCCTAATGCTAGTCCTGGCTGCAAAAAGAACGGTGAAGAGTACAGAGAAGACAGTGAAATAACTCTTGCAAGCAACTGTTTGAAGTTATGACTTGTCACCCCTCTCAATCATCACCTACTTGTGCATGTGCCCAGGAAGTTTGCAGCACCTGTGGTAGATCTCATTCCAATTAAGCAGGTTTGCAGGCAGAATGTGGCAACAGACATAATGATACACTGCTGTAAGCACAATCCAGAGCCATGAATGGGGTCAAAAATCTCTGCAACTGCTCAGAAAATCTTATGTGTAACCTCGGGTTTGCAGAAAGGTGAAACTGAACATAACTAAAAAGGCAGGAGGCAACCACCAGCAAGCAACAGATCAAAAACTCCACGTTTGAAAAACCCTCGTGCTTGGGCTCAGCTTGCTGTACAGGTATTGAACAGGATTACATCTTGCAATGAATCTAACTCTGCCCTTCCCAGGTCTGCCTCTTACCTCCTGCCATGCTAGCATATGAGTATGGTTTAGAAAAACTCACAAAAATCTCTACAAGCAAATAAAAATTTAAGCTGTTCTGAATAACAACTACTATGAACTTATTTCCACTAAAATATTTTTTGGGCAGGGTGATTATTTAAAACAAAAATTTGTTACAATAAAAAATTAAAAATCCGTTATTGCATTTCACATTTTCATGTTAATCCTTTCTGTTTTTTCTCGATAAAAAGCTGTTGATTCGCTTGTATTGCCATGCTTATTGAAACATCCCTTCTGAATCAAAGTCTTTGTGTGGCAATGGAACAACAAAAAGAATAAAATCAAAACATTTCAAAATATTAGAGCAGAAATGAATACTAGATGTCATTGTGTTGGGAAACATTGTCAAGTCACAGGAGTTTGCTAAGTTTTTGTTCAATATTTCAAAATTACAACCTTTCTCCTCTTCCGCCCAATGAAACATTTCAATATTTTCATCATATTAGATTTCTTCTGAAATCAGAACTTTAACCAACTTTGAAGGACAGAGAACCGTAGACCCAACCAGAACAATCCTATGTGGAAAAACACCTCCCACCATTTAATCCTTAAAAAAAGAAAGACATCAGGCCAGAGTTTAAGGATACAATTACAGTACAATGAGATCTCATTTTCCTTGTACTGAACAAAAAAAGAAGGCAGTCCATGAAACATGTTAGACTGGCTACCTGCAAGCAAGCACTTTTCATTTGTTTATTCCTTAGAACGTGGTAGATGGGAAGAAGTAGAAACATTATGGTCCTCTAATGTGCTTTCAGACATCACTGAAATCTCTGGTGATCTCAGTCATTTCCTCTATCCCAACTATTTGGAAGTAAGAGCAGATGTAATGCCGGGCACTTGCACCAAAGATACATATTTTCAGTGTGTTCTTAAAGGCCTAGAACGACTTTCCAGTGGAGCAGAAGCATTGATTCCAATTTTCTTTAGTTCCTGATAAGCTCCATAATCAGATGACACCTTTACTTTCCAGAGAAGTTACCAGCCCATAGGAGTCCAAGACCAGGAATCCCTCTCACCTTAACAGAGCTATATCTTGTTACCTCTGGAACTGCCATAGGAGACAGGGTAGCACAGTAGGACAGGACCTTTATTTTCTGCTCATTCCATACTTGGAAATCTCCTATTAAATAAAAACCCTCAATAATAATAATAAAAAAACCCAAAAAAGTATTTTTACATAATTTCAGCCCTTAACCCTAACAAAAGAAAACAGCCCCATAACTCAGTGTTATTATTTTTACCTGATCTCCATTAAAAAAAAAAAAGTATGATTTGGAGACTTCATTCTCCTCTTTAAAAATAGAGAGTAATAGAAACTTCCCTGTTCATTCTCTATGCTGTTCAGTTGAGCAATTTCTCTCTTTGTTGTTAAAGATCCTTTTCATTTAAAGGAGAAAGAGGGGAAGAGAACATTTATACAAATAAAAATTACCCACATCCCCTCATAACTTTTAGTTTACTTTATAAGCAGCACATTCCTAACAGCTTCCAATCAGATATGAAGAGCTGTGGCCTTATAATTCAGGAGCTGGAGGCTCAGGTTTGCCCCTTCAGTAGCAAAAGAAGGGCTTGTTTCTAATAAATGTCACAAACTAGGTAATATTCAAATGCACAGAGCAGAAGGAAAGAGCACAGTTAACACCTACTTGTGTTTAGATACTCCCAGATACCACTCTGGGAGCCAATTCTGCCTTGAAACAACCAGATTAATGCAATAGCTTACGCTGGAAGGGTAATGCTCCAGTCAGATTTATGACAGGAACAGATTTCTGCATCATGATACAGAAACCTGAAGTAGTGCTCCCAGGGAGAGAGCCTTTCTGCACCTGCCAACAGAACTTTGATTTGATAGCAGTGATTCAAATGCTGACATTACTTCTCACAGCATTCCAGATTTTCTACATCCCTACATCTATCTTAGGCTATTGCGCCATCTGGTGGCTACTTAGAGGTTTTGTCGGAATTAGTTCACAGACCACCAAAGTTACATTACTGGACCGAGAGATAATAACACAAGATCCTACCAGTTTTAGTTTGGAAGTAAGCCCAGCCATGAAGCTGAACTCCATGATGAGCTTTAGGATTCATTTAAGCAAGGATCTGTAAGACTGGGCAAATCCAAACATTTTTGAAACTTCATGTGGAATTCCTTACTCAGAAGTTACAAAGCTAGCAGTCCTCCTCAAATTATCTCAGGCATGGTTTATGTTTATCCCTGTTAAAAAGTAGTGGAGGTAGGGAACATAACTAACCACAAGTGAGACCACTGCTAGCTCACCCAAATATAACTTCCAGAACAGGCCACTACTTGTGACAAGGAGTTCAGTTCTTGTGGCATCTTAGTCCCCAGCTGCTATAGGAGGAACATCTGGTTCTGTGAACCTAGAATCATAGAATCAGCCAGGTTGGACCTCTGAGATCATCAAGTCCAACCCTTGATCCAACACCGCCGTGGTTACTAGACCATGGCACCAAGTGCCACATCCAGCCTCATCTTAAAAACTTCAAGAGACGGAGAATCCATCACTTTCCTGGGCAGCCCAAAAAACAGAAGTGGTAAGATCAAGTTTAGATTTTGCCTCTGTCTCTCTGACAGTAATAAAGAAGGACAGCACACAAGACCAACACAAGATTTGGAGAGTCCTCTTGAGATCTATGACTAACCAGTCATAGTGCCAGCTACTATTGGCAGCTGCAGTCAGTCCCACTGACTGCTGAGTTGAGCATCTTCTACTCCACCAGCTCCAACAAAGGGGTTCTACCTGCCTAAGCATTGTAGAAAGAAGGAAATAGAGTCACTATTGAGTAAGCTACTACAGACTACCTTTCCTAGTCCCAGAAGGATAGCAATTCACTCCCCTCCTGATGTAACTAAAAGATACACCAGACAACTCACAACATTCTTGCAGGTATTAACACAGTTAGAAGACAAGTTTGTACCTTTCCTTCGGACAATGAACTCAAATTTAGCTGGGACCAAAGTATCCAGGCTAATGTTAATGGCATTCAGTCCTGCCTCCTTCAGCCGGGGCAGAAGTCTGGTTAAGTTGATCCCGTTTGTTGTGACAGCTATGGTTTTCAGCCCTTCTATCTTGTACAGTTGACCTAGGAAATAAAAAGTAAAACAAACACTTTAAAAGAAGTAATTCAACTGTAAGTTACACCAAAACCCCGAAAGATTTGTGAAACAAAGAAAAAGATATCACTCAGGGTGTGAGGAAAATATGGACACTTAGGTGTTTCAGCCTCCTTCTAATTGTATTGGTTGAAGACAACCATTTTCACACAAATCCATTTCAAAATGTATGAGAGAGCAGTTTATTGCATGTGAAACAGGTGATAAAGTTCTGTTTTATTAAAATGCACACTATTTTTGTTCTCCATTTCTTAAATAGTTACTTTATTTTTGAAGTAAGGCCTTTGATTTTATGTACCTTCTTTTTCTTGTCTAGCTTTGCAAACTAAATTTTATGTTCTGCAATGATAATAAGTAGCAAGCCATCCCTTTCACACCTGACACCTGAACTAGCTGTGTTTATTTAGCAACATTTATTCTACAGTGCTTTACCAAAAAACAGTTCTAACCCAGAGATAGCTGCTAGCAGTAGTGATTTTAAACTTCTGAAAGAAACACCACATAGTCCTACCGAAACAGAAAAAGGTCAACATATTAGACTATTACAGAGCATCCAAGGCAACAACATCCAAGGGACAAAACACTTACACTTGACAGCTGAAATATTTCCATTACCCACAGAGGTAGCCCAGCCAACTGGAGGGCACTTACGCAAGATACTAAAAAATGGCTAACAAAAGAAAACAGCATAAGAAACAGTTAATATCATGAGACTAAGATTTAGAAAACAGCTGCCTTCTCATAAGCCAAATGCAGAAATCCTTTGCACACCAGATCTCCAGAGGGCAGGCTATCAAACCTCCAGTTATCAGTACAATAACAAATAGGAAAAAAATCTTCAAAAACAACTTGCAGAAGCCACAGCAGTTACTTTTTCCTTCCTCCCTCTCTCATAGCCTCCAACCTAATTATTTAATAAATATTTGAAGAATCCTTACTCTTGGGGCAGCTGTAATTACAGCACAAATATTTCATAGTTCCTTCTTCCCTCACTATTTCAATTCTATTTGTTCATGTTGATAAGGGCTTTACTTCTGCTTTATCTCATTTCCCAGCTATTCTCAAAATATTCACCCTAAGCTGGGCCCAGAATTCTAGAATGGGACAAGCCAGGTCAAAGCAAAAATGCTGAAGCGTACAGCAGCAGCATTTTGCAACATGCTTAAGAGCTCCATAAAGACATTTGCAAACTGAGGTTATAAGGAAAAGAGCAATCTTTACCAAGAAATTTTTTTTTCTGGCATTCATCTCTCCAAATCCTCCCAAATGACCAAAAATAACCGCTTCCTAGAGGATGAGTGCTACTGGCCCAATTTTGCCAAAGATTAGCTAGTACCTACCCCTAGTAGCCTAGTCTTTGTGAGAGCATAGTGTACATGCTGCAGCCAGAGGATAGTGCAGGAACATCACTATTTTGTTTATAGCCTCAGAATGCACAGAATGCTCAGCCTCAGAACAACAGAGAAAAACAGAGTCGGTACCATACAGGCTTCATTGCTAGAAATGTAAAATGCATAAAGGTATTGAATAAAACTAACATCATGTTGCATGGAAAAATTAAAGAGAGTAGCACCAGCTGTTATCCACACATCTTTTTCCTCCTCAGACAAGACAAGATACAGGATGAGACACTGGAAATACACTAATACATGGAACCACCTGTAGTAACAAACTGAACAGAAGCCAATTATGAGAAATTAGAGATGGCAGCTTAACGCTAATGCCAAGAAGTTAAAAAGGACCAGTTAGTACACTTTACCAAGTGTATTGTTCACAGTGTCTTGGTTTCTTGCCTTGTTGACCCTTAAATTCAAAAGGGATTAAAGAGATTTTATAACTTTGTAACTCTCCTTGTACCTGTATTAAATCTGTTTGCTGACCTTTGGTCACTGCTCTAGCACCAATCAGCACAAGCCAAAGCAACTGATATAAACTATGAAGTAGAAAAGGAAAGAGAACAGTTGCCATAATTCCATAGCATGAAGCTACAAGACTGTATGTCAAGCTTGAGCCATAAAATAAATCCTTTACATTTACTTCTCCATTTAGGATCAGGAGCATCTTCTTAAATAGACAAGTTTTTTACATACTCTCCTCCTCCTTAATTGCACTTCTGTTTGAGTTTCAAAAAGGTACGTGTATCTCTTAATACATGAACTAAAAAGTCTACACTATACCACTTCACTCTTGAAATGCGTATGTTGCTATAAAAAGTCATCCAATCAACCCTCCTGCACCCCATGGAAAATTATTTTTTTCAGTGGAGATGTGTACTTCTCAGACTCTTAATAATAAACAGCTATCACACAGTTTATAGCCGGTGCTTATTTATACTTTTGAGTATCCCAAAGGAGATGGATTCTATGTTCTACTATCAGCTGCTTCAGGAAAGTCTCAAACATACATTTTCAGCAGTCCCCAGGACACAATTTAGCTTTCAGCAAGTGTTAGTTGTGAACTCATAGTTGATATATGTACATGCATTAAAAGATTTTAAATAATCTAGAACGGCAGTAGGTTGCTGAATAACTTAGTCTCCTACAATAGCTTCAAATCACATTTGTTCATTGGAACAACAAAAAAAACTTGAATTTGAGTATTAGAAGAATTTAGTAATGGTAATCCAGCATTAATATTTTTGAGCTTTACTGATATTTCACAGACTATTTATGGTTGAGACAAAGGTTTGCTGAAAACAAACCTAACTTAAATCTCAACCCCATTCAGCACCTGAGATATTGTAAACAGCTTCTATAAACCACCTAGGAAACAAGATTATCCCAGACCAGAGCAGTGCCGTTTTCTAAGACAGCTTCAGTAAAGGTGCTCTACTCAAATTCTGCAGAAGACATTTTTGGGCTGTTTTTTCCTTCAATGAGTTTTCCCATTTGTTACATTGATCTATTTAGTTTTAGGACTTTTATCTGGATCCCAAACTTGGGGACCACAGAATAACACCAAAGTCTGAGAAGTCAGAAAGTGTTTATAGTCTTAATTTGCCAACTTTCAATAAGTCTTAAAAAAACCAGCCAAGCTCATACAAACCCATGACAGAATGAACTATGCAATGTGACAATCATCTTAACATACATTACCTTCACTTCAAGACCACTATTCTTTTGTCATCCATTAAAATGATCACTATGAATCTGTCTAAGTTCAGCTGAGAACCGTAACAGAAGCAGAATAATGAAAACTCATTGGTTCAAAAAGATCCATCTCACTCTTTTGGGCACAGAAATAAATCTTTGAGAGTTCTATCATTGGAGTAAAACAAAACAAAAGATTTCCATCCTTCCAACTCCAGTACTTCAAAATTGCAGCAATGCAATAATTATTTTGCAGTGACCTGACATCAGAGTAGCTGTGTTGAGTACAAAAAGTCACTAGCTACCACTGATAAATAAAAAAGGTGCATACAATAGGAAAGAAAGGTCTACACTGAGCTGATGACATTGTTGATTTCAACTCATTTTCATGGCAATACTATATACTGAACTGTAAAGCTTTATTACATTTTAAATTGCAACCTATTTTATAAATCAATACCAATCAAAGCAGACAGACTTTTAAAAATTACCCAGTAATTTATTTTCCATTTAAGTAATAGTCTTCATCAATAGCTGTAAAAGCATAGGCATTTCCACCATTCCTTATTAAACATAGACAAGTGACATCTGTTATCAAGGTAAAAAACACAAACCCACAAATAACCCACCTCAAAATCAAAAGGACAGCTTGTTTTGTTTGTAAGAACATCTCAGTTGTTCCTCCCCAGTGATGACCTGGTCACATCAATTCTTGATTTTTTACCCTAAGGCTGCATTATTGCAAGCTACTCTGATACACGTTGAATATGAAGACAATGGTAACTTCAGTGGTTGCAATAAAAAGAGAGAGAAATCCCATTTAAGCAGCAAAGCAGAACTGGAAGTTTTCTAAAAGGAACTATCTTGCATTGCTGGGGAAAAGCATCATCATTAAATAGTTCTTCAAGTTACTGGACTGGGTTAGTAGATAGCTTTAAGTGTAATTCTTGCATCAATATGCAGCAAGTCACTCTGTATTGATTTGGAACTCACCCACAATATCAACCACATCGGGACGGATGAGTGGCTCTCCACCTGTCAGGCGGATCTTCTCTACACCTTCTTTCACAAACAGTCTGGCTAGAGTGATTATCTCCTGAGCAGTTAGTAGCTCTGATTTAGGAGTCAGCTTAACACCTTCCTCGGGCATACAGTACTGACCTGAAACAAAAATTACAGAAATACATGAGGGAAAAAGACAACCAGCAACAATTAATCTAATATTGATTAATATAAACAAATGGGCAAAAATGCACCAAGTGCAGTCATCTTTAATGGATGTCAAATGACACCAATTTTGCAAAACTTTACAAGCAACCTTCTAACACTTTCCTGGTTTCCTTCAGAAGAAAACCCAAGACTCATTTGATGTGTCTCAAAACTAAAATGGATCTACTTTGAAGGAAAAATATTTCTATCTAACCTGCATTCAAACACAGACACCAAATTCCACAGGCAAGCACTGGGACACTGCCACAGACTTTGCAGATGCGATTATGGGAATGCCTAGGTATGAATTCTCCCACTTTCCACTCACTTGAGGTATAGCAAACAAGCATCATTATCCCAACCATACCTAGTCTGACAAAAGACCTGTCACTTCCACTTGTCTCTGGGAGATCCCTAGGCTTGCTCCTGGTTCCTCATCCCACCAGCAGCTCAGGCCCAAATTAGCCTATCTGTCCTTTACTATTACTTTGTGAATACAAGAAACAGCACAAGGCCAACACAGCAATAATACCTTAACTCAAGTCTTGGCCTCTGCACAATATGGGCATAAGAACTTTCTTTGTTCATGGAACCCAGCAGATACTTACACCGGAGGTTGCATTTCTCGGTCAAAGAAATGCGCAAGTAATTGTGCTGACGCCCAAAGCTGTCTGTCAAAAAAGGAGAGAAGGGGGCAGCATGTTCCAGTAGAAAGCGTCCTCTTCCTGAGCTTTGCAACTCCTGTAATAAAAACAAGCAAGTGTTAAATATTTGAATAGTCACCCTGTCAACTTGCTGTATAAATATTAACTTTGAACTGAACTGATAATTATTATTCCATTTTTTCCCCACAGGGACAGCTGGCAAGAAACAACTGATAATTTATCTTTATAATGAAAACTGGGCATTTATTGATTAATTTTCACACTACTTGATTCCATGGAACAGTTCTACAATCTTCCCTGTGCATTTTAAGGTACAGCCTCTTTCCCAAAGGTGCTTCAGGCTTTTTGTGCAATAGAAGGTTGGTTTTTTTTTTTTAATTGCCTGTCTCTTTACTTTCCAGAATCAATGATCCAGGACCACCCTATCTCACTACAACCCCTGGGATAAATGAAATCATGTAAAAGGGGTCCTCCCTGCGCTTCAACCCATGAGAACTAGAAGTCGATGAAACACTGCATCCCTGCTTGTGTTCCTACCAACTTTCATGTGAAAGACATAACATCTTGTTATAGCAAAACTGAATTATTGCTGTGAACAATTATGTTTCATGATGTCTTGTTTCCAACAAGGTCTTGCTGTCTAAATCCATATAAAAGAGTACTTCCAAAAAGCTTGTTTCTGTTAAAAGATGATAAATAATACAGGACATGGTGAAACTGGAAAAGAAACAAGATTCTGAACACCTATTCAACTTGCATAAAAGAATTCAGAATTTTAATAATGTCTTAACTGTCATGAAGTGAATATTAAAAGTGATTTCTATTTACAATCTCGGGTTTTTTTAAAGAGTAATGTAATATATTCTAGAGCAACACAATTTTTAGGAAGTATGAGTATATGCCTTCTAGAATGAGGGCACAGGAAGGATGTGGACCTGCTGGAGCAAGACCAGATGAAGCCACAAAGATGCTCACTGGGCTGAAGCACCTCTCCTATGAAAACAAGCTGAGAGAGATGGGTTTTTTCAGCCTGGGGAATAGAAGGCTCTGGGGAGACCTTATAACACTTTCCAGTATCTAAACAGGGCTACAAGAAAGATGAGAGGGATTTTTTACAAGGGCACGGAATAATAGGACACGGGGGGATGGCTTTAAACTGAAAGAGAGTAGACAGAAACTTAGATATCAGGAAGAAATTTGTTACTGTGAGGATGGTGAGGCACTGGAAGAGGTTTCCCAGAGAAGTTGTGGATGCCCCATCCCTGGAAGTGCTGGATTGTCTTTGAGAAAACTGTTGTAGTAGAAGCTGTCCCTGCCTGTGGCAGGGTGTTCAAACTGGATGATCTTTAATGTCCCTTCCAAACCAAACCATTCTGTGACTCTACGATCACGTTAGGTATCAAAATAAATATCCTAAATTAGTAGTTGCAAACAAATACAGTTTATACCACATAAAAACATCAGTACTATCAATGACAGAAGACTTGGTTATAGCAAGGTCTAAACAGAGGGAGTCCCATTGCCTTTAGCCCATGAATTTCAAATTACCATGTTATATCTCTATTTTTCTACACTTGTAAAGCACAGCTGAAACCACTCTGCTACTTTTGGAAAATATTTTGATACCCTAAGTAAAACACACTAACTGAACCAACTCTTATCACAATACTGCAGAAAAGCAAAAGTTTACCATCACACTTTTATCAGCTTGGTTCAGGCACTACATACAAACATCTACAAACAACATAATTCAATCCCTCCCAAGTGTTTTCATCTACTACATCACAGTTAAATTAACATTTTATAGGAGGTGAATTTAATAACTTATGATAGGAGGCCAGCTGCCTAACATCACAAAACAAAACAGAGAACACAAAACAATTAAAGGAACCACCTTCACTGGGTCCCTGTTAATTAACCACACACAGACATCTAATGGCCAGCCAAGAAAACTACAAGAAAGCTACACAACTCCTGAACATACAGTGAACTTTATCTCCAGTGAAAAAGCATATAAAAACCCATTTCTGCATACATGGTGTTCACAAAGTGTGTGTGTGTGTGGGGAGGGAATCGGCTGCAGAATTGTGCCTCAAGCCGAGATCATACTAACTTGTCTTGATAGGCTGCAGCAGGCAAAGGATTAAATAAAGTTTTGAGATAAGATGTAGAATGAGGAACCAGACAAATGGGCATTTAAACTGCTTACCTAAGCAAAAGTCATGACTTACATCTAGTGAAAAACAGACCTGTGAAATCCCCAGACATACTAAAATCAGCACGTATGGGACAATGCCAAGGGACTGGCAGAAACACACAGGGCTGGAGCATCAGCTCCCTGGCTCCAGTCATTACTAGAAACTACAGGAGTTAACCCTGCACAGTACTGTGACACAGCCCTTGCAAGAAGTCTAGAAAAGGTCAACTAGAATAAAGCCAGGTATGCTTTCTCAAACCATTTTATTCTGAAAACATTTTTAAGAAAGATTTGTGGTGGGTGGAAGACAGTGACCAAATCAGCCAGACAGTAAAGGTTATCCGGGGAGAGACCCAACTTCAGCCATCAGCAGTTGCAGTAATTTTGTTTCCAGCTGTGCTAACACTACAGGAGCAGTCGTTCTTGGCAGCACAATTTTTTCACAAACTTTTAAACAATCCACTGTAATTCTTGATGCAAACAGCTTTGGGGTAAAGTAAGAAGATCTCTAAAAACATCCATGTCAGTGTGGGGGGCTAGAGAAGATAAAGTAGATAAAAAGTGGCTATTTCAAACCCCAGAAAGCACCTGTTTACCCCTGCCAAAACTGCAGAACCAGTTTCCATGCAATGGCTTTTCTGCCAGAAGAAAGCAATCCCTTTCAGTTTCAGAAGCAGTGGCCTCAACAGCACAGTGGTAGGGGGCACAAGGCCAGCACTCCCCAGACCTGGCTTTCCCTCCCTGCACCACCAAAGCTGTCAGTGGCAACCCCTCTGTGGCCACACGCTGCTCACCCTTACACCCGTTCTTTCATCTCTCCCTTCTTCAGCAAGCCAAAAAAATCCCAAGTTGAAAATTCCTTGCTTTGATAGAAATGCTGGCTCTCTTGTATTAATTGTGAGGGTTTCTCAGAAAACAAGCAGGGTTAAGTCAAAGAGCCCAGGTAAATATCCAGACTTCATTTCTTCTACATCCCCAGTTAGAAAACTCATCCCTGAACAGATTAAATCTAAAGATATTTTAAATCTGCCAAACTCAGGAAAACGACAACACAAAAGTATTTTTCTCTTGAAAGCTGTGCTGCTTTCTGGCCTGGTTAGATTTCTGACATTCTACTTCCTATTGTTTTGGAAAGATGTTCACATTTGAGAGAATTAATATCTTAATAATTAATGCTTATTAAGATTATCTGAACCCTTTTTGTGGGAGCTCTCCTCTCCTGTTTCTTTCTCAATAGCTCTTGTTTGCATCTTTTTCAGGATCAGGCTTCCTTACACACTCCACCTGAAGACAGATTAGTATCAACCTCCTGTCTCCTGGTTTTAGAGTGTGCATTACAGGTAGAGAAAGGAGTGAAAAGTTGTCCTCCCTGAAGAGAGGGAGATCTTAATGCTTGTATATAATGGAAGCCAAAACTGCATACTTGCAAGGACACTAAGATGCTTAAAACAATTTCCTGTTCTTGGAAGGAGCCACCACTGGAGTGGGACGCAGGAGACTGTTCTGTTCCTGGTCTGCCATCCACCTGCATGGCTGTTGCAGGTAAGGAAATAACAGGAATAATACAGCCCTTCAAAGTGAATTGTTAAGAAGCAGCATTAAAAGAACAGGCACTAAGCAGGCAGTTGGTGTCAATAAACTTTAAAGTTTCTATTGGAAATAACTAGCTTTCGCTCTCTGCTGCAAAGTAGTAGGTTTTAGAACGGGGAAAAGAAAAACATTTTCCAAAGCTACTGGAACTTCTTTCCATCAACCTCTTGTTGTGTACAGAGATGGGCTTGTCTGGGAGGGAAGAATGACTGGAGATGGAATTTTTAAGCTGTTATTTCAGTGCCTGTCCAGTTTGAAGTCAGCACAGAGGAATTAAGAGACACCCACGAGGAATTCAGTAGCACCAGCTTGAGCTCCAGCACAGGCGGATCCTGTATTACCAAAACTGCACCCAGCACTGACTCATATTTTTATCTATACCACAGGAAAGGCCAAATATCAGAGATATAAACTCAGCTGCCTTCCTGTGAACTCAGGGCAAGGACGAAACATTCTCTCAGGCTGTTGTGTAAGTATGACTTTCTGAAGGGGAAGAACAGGTTGAGGTTGAACATAATTGCTTGCAGCCTGTGTGAGAGTTATTGGAGCAGGACGAAAGCAAAAGCTGCCTGCTACAGTTCTCAGGCTACAGGGAAAGGGTTATTCAGTTCCCTGAAATAGGAAAAGGTGGATAAGTATCGGTATTTTAACATATCAGTGCCCAACCACATAACTTTTTCACTCAAAAGGGATGGCTATAACCGACAAGTCTCCATTCCCCTCTCTCCATAGTCAACAGGAGACACTTCTGCGCATGGAGCAGTATGACCTGTCACACAGTGTGCTTTATCTGATCCGTGAAAAAAACAGGTTCTCTCTCTGGGCTGTCAATCACGTTCTATACTAGTACTGAAAGAATGAGAACTTAGATGACTGCACCTAGCAGCTATATTTTGATAAGCTGTCAATCCTTCAGGCCAGCCAATCCACCTGTGATTTCCAGAACTCTTTTAACAATGCAGCAAAATTGGAAGCTGTCACCAGAGGTATCAATAACCACCAGGAACACCACAAACTGACAGATACTAGAAAGCCTCAGTTAAACACAAAGGGGCAGAGAACAGAACTCTTATCTATTAATCAAGCTGAAGTTCAAGTGCCATCCTTCCTCTACTCTTCCACCTTCACCTCATTCCCAGTAATAGTTGTGCACTACGAAACAGTAATGCTTGCATTACTTCTGCAAAGGCCTCAGGGACCACCACAACCTGTGTACCGATGCCACTGTTAGTGTTCCCCCTGGCACCCACTGGCTCTTTCAGTTCCTGCAATCCTGCTGGGTTTGTGCACCAGTGCTGCCGTCTCAATGTAGCACCTAAAGCTGCTGCAGCACCATCATGGGCAGAACTCAGCCGAAGCTCTTCTCTTTCATGCCCCACCTTTAGTATCTCAGTCTGCAGGGAAGCAGTGACATAATGTCCTTGGTTCAACCTGAAAATAAGACAACCGCAGAGGCTGAAATGGGTCTAAGTAGGCCAAGTGCCAGAATGAGGTCTAAGCTGAGAATTCCAAGACAAATGTTTGTCTGAGGGCTCAGCAGCTGCTGCCCAACAGCTGACCCCAAACAGCATGCCACAGCTGTGGGTACTGGCACAGCGAGCACTGCCCAGGGACTGCGACCAGCTACCCGTAAAACGGAGCATCAGCACAGAGAGCTTCAGTCATGACTGGCCGACAATAAGGGCCATATGAGGACTTTCTGGGCAAGCTGGGCTTTCCACTTCATCCCAGCGGTGATGTGGCCACAAAAAATTTCAGGTGGTTGTGTTTGGATTACAGGATGTACATGAGCAGATGGAGAAAACTGGAGTGAAACTTTGTATCAAGACCTTTACTGGACATGATACCTCTGGAGCAAGATTTTTTTAAAAATATGCTAATTTCCTTAGTGTCATTGCTCCCAAGCCTCACTATCTTAAGAGTCCTCTCATCTTCCTCCTTTGTTTCAAAAAGCTGGAGTTTTTGCAAGTAAACTTCCAGCTTACAATAAAATAAAATAAAAAATAAGAAAATAAATACAAATTACTTTTTCTAGCGTACTGGAAAATACAGTTTTGTAGTAGAAATAGGTCATCCCACATGCTAACTTTAATTCAAAAATATAATTTGGACATATCATCAGGCATACAAGATGACAGGGTGGCATCTGACTTTGTTAACTGTGAATTAGTAAAAAGACAAAAAAAACCCCAAACCACACTTGCACACAACCAAACAACTGTGAAGTTGCTGCTTTCAGAGCACCTGTTGCTATCTGCCCTTTTCTAGTCTTAGAAAATGGAACTCCACCCTGTGCACATCTGAGACTGACAACTGTATCTTAAATACTGATACAAACAAATTGTTTACCACATAATACCAGTACAGCAACTGTACCAATCCCAGTGTTTGGAACCTAAACTAAAGACTTACAGTGGATGGCCTTGGGCACAGCCTTTCAGCTGTCTCCTGAAGCTCCTGAGTTACAGGGTTCTTCCTTCCACAGTTGGAATGACCATTTTAAAAGGGGCTCTTCTCCCCTTTGCACCCACTCCACCTCCAAAATCTCATGAAACTAAACAGAACTCATGAATACTTTCAGCTCTAGCACAGAAGACAGTCAAGCAGTATTCACATTTATTTTGAATGTTTGATCATCCTGTCATTTGAAAGCATGTTTCACTGTCCCCTATGGCTGCAATGCCAATTGCTCCTCTCTACAGATGAATCCCAGGAGAGACTGAGAACAGAAAGTATATTATCACTGTACAGTTGCTAAGTTTTCAGTATCTTTGTTTTTGCATTAGCTTGCTTCTCAGACCCTGCAGGGTATGAGCCACTGGTGCCCTGGCACACCTCTCACAATTATGATGCCACAAACACATATCACCCATCCTGTTCTTCCAGCCACTGTGGCTTTTGTCCCCTAAGGGAGTAGGCGTTTCAGAGATGGATGGTGTAACCAAGCTCTCTCAAAAGTATTCCTAAATGTTTGTTAGAGCTACCGGATCCATAGAAAGTAGTGAAAAGTATTTCCGATCAGAATTTATAAAAATGTTCATGGCTTAGGAAGAACAAACCAACCAACCAAATTCAATAACCTTTCTAGATTTCTGACTCAAATAAGCATTCAATACAGCAACGCATGAATACATTTGGCTCCTGTAAATAAGTAAGTGGCAGTGAACACATTCGATTCTGGCGACACAGAGTCTGTCACTAGTAGCTTTAGCTTATTTTCTGCTTGTTAAAGCCATCCATGCAATCACAAGTAACTCAATGAATCATGTCCCAGCTGGGTTTACTCTGTGTGCCATGCCCTATTTCTGCTAGACAGCCACAGAACCTTTGCCTTTGCGTGCAGCTTTTTCTCCTGCATTTGGACACCAAGAGACCGAATCCACCTGGGGGACCGAGAGTCAAATTGGCAGGAGCTGTGTCTGGGCAACTCCTGTGTTGATTTCGCGCCAGGACAGGAACAAACAGGTCCGGTGCGAGCTCGCGTGACCACGGGAGCACAACCACCGAAAGCTGCCGAACCACTTGGTTTTTGACCCGAGCTGATGAAACTCCGTTGTGTAATCTCTCCTTTGACTGGGCAGGAGCACAGAACCCGCTCGGTCCATGAGACCGGGTGACCCAGGTACTTCCAAAGTGAGGGTGACATTTCAACAAAGGAAGGACACAGAATTATGTACCACTACACGTTTTGTTGACACTTCCCTCCCCCCTATACATAACCAGGTCATGTACACCGCACAAGCCACCGGGCAGTCCGGGACACGTTGCAAAATTTTACGGACAGGTTGCACTTCCACGGAACGCGTGCGCCCGCGGCGCCCAAGACCCCCGCTCACTCCGGGGGGCGCAGCCGCGGTTACCACAAGCGCCCCACCATGAACTACGTCTTCCTAAGGAAAAGGCACCGGCACGGGACTCCAAACCCCACACGCGACCTCCGGCGGCACAGGCACAGCAGGGCTCGGCTCCCACCCGCGCCCCCCGCCCGCCGCTATCCCGGCCCCAATCCCGCATTCCCGCCGGCCGAGCCCCTCCTCACCTGCGCGGCGGCCGCGGGAGCCCTGGCGCGCGCCCCGCTGCTGCAGGCGCGGCGCGCGGCCGCCCCGCGCGCCCCCCGCACGAGCCGCCCCCACGACACGACGGCCGCCGCCATGCGGCTCCTCCGCCCCGGCGCGCGGGGGGTCCGCCGCCGCCGGCCCCGCGCGAGCCGTCACGCGGGGGGGGCGGGGAGGGAGAGCCCAATCAGAGCGGCGCCGGTGCCGCGCTGCACGCCGGGAGCTGTAGTCCGGGAGCTGTAGTGCGGGAGCTGCCGTCCGGGAGCTGCCGTCCGCCTCCCTCGCCCCCAGCCGCGCGCGGGGTCCGGTGGATCCCTGTCAGCGGCCACGGGCAGTTCACACAGTCACAGAGTACGTTCGGGTGGACGAGACCCACAAGGATCATCGAGTCCAACCCTCAGCCCTTGAACAGGACCATCCCCAGGAGTCACACCATGCACCCGAGAGTGTCGTCCAAACGCTTCTTGAACTCTGACAGGCTTTGTTCTGTGACTACTTCCCTGGGGAGCCTGTTCCAGTGCCCAACCACCCTCTGGGCGAAGAACTGTTACTATAAATCGGTAAATAAGTGACTCCTAAAACTCAGGTTTTGAGCATTAGCAGGCAGGCATTCCTTCATTATCAGCACTGGACTCACAGGAGGACAGCTCATCTAATCATGTGTGTGCCCGGTTCTCGGCTCAGCGTAGCTAATGTTTACTTACAATTTTACATATTCAGTAAATGTCTTACATATTCACTATTTCTCTTATAAAGTTCATACA
The DNA here is from genome assembly GCA_035041135.1 of Platyrinchus mystaceus. Taxonomy (NCBI): domain Eukaryota; kingdom Metazoa; phylum Chordata; class Aves; order Passeriformes; family Tyrannidae; genus Platyrinchus; species Platyrinchus mystaceus. The sequence continues at coordinate 29,081,946 of JAWWLV010000121.1, read as the reverse complement.
TATGTTAACTAGTTCTAAGAAGTTCTTCGGAAGTCCTTATTTGGTCAGTAGGGGGTCTTCTGGTGGTCTCTGGTGGTTATTTGGAGCCTGGACTTTACTAACACTTGTCTGTTGAGCAGCGTATTTACAGCTGGTTATAAAGTGCCTTTGTTCAGCATCTCTTATCCAAAACCTGGATACTTATGTTACGACTACTTTAACTAAAGCATTCATAAACTTTCTTATTCCGCAACTACTTTAGCAGAAACTTACATTGTAAAGGCGGAAAGCAAATTGCTAAACTATAGAGAATTATTGGTCTTACTTTTACATTGTGAAGGCCAATGCAAAATTACTGAACCATGGAGAATTATTGCTCTCAGAAACTTTTTCTAATATCCAACTAAAACCTGCCGCAACTTCAGACCATTCCCTCGAGTCCTCTCACTGGTCACCGCAGAGAAGAGACCAGTGTCTGCCGCTCCTCTTCCCCTCACGAGGAAGTTGTAGACTGTAATAAGGTCTCCTCTCAGTCTCCTCTTCTCCGGGCTGAACAGACCAAGTGCCCTCAGTCGCTCCTCATATGGCTTTCCCTCAAGGCCCTTCATCATCTTCATGGCCCTCTTCTGGATGTGAGCCCTGTGACCTTCAGCAGTGAGGGCAAAACCTGCACTGACGACCTTTGTCATCTTCCTTCCCCTGCCCCCATCTCAGCCCTCCAAAAGCCAGGTGTAGAGCCAAAAACCTGCCTACCAGCTGCCTTTATGGGAAATGTGGGTACTGAAGGACACACACATGGTGTACATGTCCCAGCAAGGTCAGCCAGGATGGATAACCTCAGCTGGGCAACATATCTGGTGGAAACGACAACTTCAGTCCTGCCCCAGTCTCAAGTAAAATCTGTACAACCTTGTCAGAAGATAGGCACAGGAATTAAGTCAGACATAATTGATCTTGTGGGGCATAAAGCAATACTTCAGTTTTTCAGCCAGATATACTTTCCCCTACACTAACAGTGTTTCAGGCAAGGGGCTCATGATGTAAAGTCTGGTATCCACTGTCCACCTCCAGGTGAGGGTCTGCAGAGTGTGGTCACCTGTTGCCAAGCTGGAGACACTTGTTCTGTACACGCTTTACATGTGATGGGAGGGCTTGGGAACTTTTCCTAGAACTCCTTCCTTGAATCATGTCAGATATTCTTCCAAAAGACAGGTGATTTCCTAAATTACTTTATTTGCTCTTGGACTTAGAACTGTGCAGCTGTTAAGAGTAAAACTGTATACCATGCTGTTCTATGATCACTTATCCATTTTAAAAGAATTTTGTTTTCCATTACCATATTGCTGTGCCAGAGGTATTTGCATTTGCAACTAATGGTTGAAAACGCATTAACAATTCTCTGCACAGTGTTTGACCTGTGCATTACTTGTTGATGTTTGAGTAACTGGGCCTTACAATTGCTTGTGTCAGCTGTTATTTCCGGACATAGTTACTTGTACTGGTATAGATTCAATTGTTTAGTCAGGTTATACTTAAACCTTTGCTCTGTAGCAAAACATCACTTTCTGTCCAATTCAGTCTTAAGCATTTAGACTTTAGACTTTATCCAGACTTTAGGCTGGATACAAACTAACAGGAAAACTTAATGCAACATTGCTACTTCCTCCCTTCCTCCCCACCCTCCTCCTGGCAAAGCTGAAGCCATTTGAAAAGAAATAGGCTCAAATTACTCATAAAGTTGCTAAATCTCTATTCTGAAACCATGCCCACCAGTATCATGTTAAGGTAACATATACACAGATCAAAACAGTAGATAAAATATTGGTTTTAATTAAAATTTTTAAAAGATACAGAAGCAGGCTTGCTGTTGACGTTTACAGCAGCTTTATGCAGACTCACTCCTCCCTGTAAAACTGGAATAACTGTAATTAAAGGATTTCCTGGGTTTATTTGAAGAGCAAGTGATAATGGAAGTTGAAATACCGAAAACATTTTAGCTTCATAATTGATGTAGTCATTGTTCAATTCAGTGAGCTTTTCAGTTGCAGAAAAGGTTTAATTAGATGTGCAATGAATAAACATGAAAATTTGTTACAAACTCAAGAAGAGAAAAAAACGATTATTTGCTTCATCAGCATTAAAAAAAAAAATCTTTTAAATCACTAATATTCTTCAACAGTAAATATTCTTACCTACAGTGAAAAGCCTGACTCTGTAGTTCTATTGTTATTTATTTTTCTAAAAGACTATGTTAATCTTAACTTACATCTTTAGTCTAATTGAATATGGTGGAGCTATCTGGAAAGGTAAAAAATTAAATGTCTTTGCATACTTGACGCCTTTTTCCCAGTTTTATTGGATTGTACAAATATAGGCATGTTTCATTAAAACAGCATAAAATCAGCTTTTACACCTCCAAAGGTACCCCTCTTAGTCTCAGCAGTACCTACTTCTGTTTTTCAGAAACACTTGCCCAGCACTAAATGAAACCATAAAAAATATTGTAATGAAATAAGAACATCTGCATAAGAGATGATTCTGGCTTAACTTTGCTGGGATACTGTAACGTCATGTCGTGCCACATCTTGTCATGTCATGGCATGACAGTCATGAAGAGTGTTTTTGCACATCTGAGACAGCATCTGGAGGTTTGATTGCTTTGCTTTTTTGAGCAGATACCTGAAGAACTAGTACTTGGTAAATAATTAAGGCTTTGAGGCTTGCGTGTCTACGCCAAGATGCTGTGCAGTGTCACACCCTTGAGTCGTAACTGAAGTTACACATGACATTCTACCACAGCAAAACAATACCTATCTGCTTCTAGCTGCACAGACCACTGTCACTCCAGTGAGGCTAAAGACATTTCATCAAAGCAATTTTAGGAACCAAAGAAACTCTTGCAAGTGATGTTTCAGTTGTGTTTTAGACATAGTGGAGACATTCACCTGTGTTTGGCACAGAGTACTTCTTTAGCCCAATTTCCAATGAAAGAAATTTCCTGCCCTTCCTGCTGCTGCCTTCCCTTCTGACTTACGGGGGCCCTAGATTAGCCATGTCTTATTTACCTGCTTATTTGTTTCAAGGTTTTGCTGAATTCAAACTTAAAGCCTTAGAGGTCTCATTCAGCACTTGTGCACATCCAGGGATTAACTAACTTTCCCCAGAGACTCTGCACTGTGCCATTTGTAAAGGGCTGTGTGCCTGCCAAGGGGTGTTGCATCCACATGGGCAATTGAAGGGCAGAGTCCAGTCCATGTCCTCTGGAGCCTATGCCAAAACAATATAAAAATGCAGAGTATTGGACTACTTCCAGTGCTATTCATGCTTCATATAAACACTGAATAAAACTTTGGAGATATGTTAGTAATAAAATAATAATAACTTTAAAGTCTCAAGAGATCTCAGCATGTGAGCTGGATGCATCTGCCACAATGAATCAGACTGCCTCATTGTCCAAACTAGGTATCAATTAAAAGTTACTCATCACCTTTCTGAAGCATTGGGCTAAATGCCTGAACAAAAACAGGGGCAAAGTGGAGGACCTGATCCTGTCCTCACGTGGAGCTGGAACACAGTCAGGACTCGTGTTGGGACTACTGTCAGGAAAGACTGCATGAGTGCAAGCCAAGGGAAAGCCTCCAAGTCCAGCTTCCTGCAAATTGAGCATGAAATAACAGAATTTACAAGACATACTCACTGTTTTGTCTATTTCTGGCAAGAGCAGAACGTCATCCCTCTTCACATTTGTTACTAGTGAACAACATAGGCGCTCCTTGAAAGAAACCACCACAAAGATAGAGATTCACTGTCAAACTTCAGGACATATATGGGGTACGAATGACTAGCTTAGGAAATCTCACAGTTGCTCATGAACATTATAGCATTTTTCAGTTCAAAGTACACCATTGCACAGTTACGAGAAATCCTAGGGAGCTGATACAGCAGAGGCTTCTGTTATAGTTTACTTTCTTCATCACAAAGAGGCATGAGAGCCTTTCTGGCATTTCTTCCTGCTAGCTGACACAAAATAACATCTGCAGTTCTCTAGGACATACTGCTTCCATGGAATTAAAAAGCATGTGTCAAAAACCACACAGAGGTACAAATAGGGAATTTTGTCAATACCCGTGCCAAGGCTGCCACAAAAACAGATTCACTCTCACAGATGCAGAAGAAATCAGAACAAATTGGTCTGAAAATCACTGGTACAGAACCAGCCAGGCTGATTAGAAAATAGGTGTCAATGATAACTTCTCCTATCCCTCTGTCACAGGAGAGTGGAAGGCTTACACAAAATTTTTTAAAAAGCTTTGCTGTTGAGTCACAAGGTGCAGAAAGGACTGTTTTGCTTTTAAAACCCCTTCTCAGAGAGGAGTTTAGGTGCAGCTGCATCCAGTCTTAGCCTCGGATTATGTCAATAGTTTAAATTTAAAGAATTATAGAGGTGTGATTGAACAACTTTTGTCCTGCAGATTTTTTATGATTAGCAAAATGAGAAAATTTATATAAAATGAATAATTTATTTTACACAAATGATCAGACAAAAGATCTTAATCAGAATTATTTACTACACAACATAAACATTAAAAGTCTACTAGTAAAGTATAATATAGCATAAAGTATTATAGTGCACTGTAACAAAGCAATTATTGAAGCAATTATAATAAAGCTAGCAAAAAGAAATAATTATTAAGTAGAGAGCTAATGTAGCTCACCCATACCAATGCTTGTGGGAAGATCCCTTTCTCTTGCTCTCAAAGAGTAACCTTGGAGAGCGTCCACAGCCAAGGGAGGAATCTCCACACATACACCCCAAGAAGGGTTATAAGAACCTGACTGCATGAGAGGGGACTGGACTTTTATAGTATAAAGTGATTGACTGCTAGTCACACCTTTATAGGCCAGCTGTCAGCTTATCTGTCAAATCAGACTTCAAAAAGCAGGGTGTATATTCGAAATTTGATGAACCAGGGTGGTTTTAGCACAATTAACACAACACCCTGGCTCCAGCACTTGATCTGGCATGATAGCCTGCCTGATAGCTTGATTGGATTTTAGGTCTTATCACAGCGGATCTGTCCTGCCACACTCTTCTTACCTTCTGTATGCTGGAGAAACCCTCTCCTCCCTCATCTTATTGCCCTCCTCATTTGCTGCATTTTCTCTGATGTCAACCAACTTTTCCGCTCACAAGAATGAGCAAAGAAAAACCAATAATTTATTAATACTAAAGTCACAATGATGACATTTTTGGCATTCTGTGTTTGAGCAATGTCTATGAGTATCCAGGGCTGTAGAATACCAAGGAAACCAACTGACCCTACACATTAAAGTGAAGACTGCATTTACTTTTCCATGCGTTTGCACAGCTACATTACAGAAAGGGAATTAAGAAATGCATAAAAAGCAGAGGTTGATATAAGTAGAAAAGGGGAGAAAAGGAAGGAAGAAAAGAAGGGGAGAAAGGGAGAAAAGGGAGGGAAGGAAGGAATCTATGAGCTTGACCTTATCATTTATGTATGACCATGCCCTCCTTTCTTGGTTTCCTTTCTTTACATGAAATATCATCATCCCAACTTCAGCATTAAACAATTTAGGAACAGTAGCACATTGGTCACTTTTTTTTTTTTTTTTTTTTTTTTTTTTTAAGTTGTAGAAGTTCTGTGCAGGACAGCTGCCAAGCTTCTCTTTATCTGGAGCACAATTGCAGTTCCACCCTTACACAATATTCCCTGTACACATGCTGTTCATGAGCTGGTAACACCTGCTGATCTAACTGGGTGCTTATTGTGTTTAATTCCTGAGACCCATGAGAAGAATGAATACAGTGACACAGAACAACCGCATCTAATAAGATTGACACAGACATAACCAAAGGAAAATTTAGATGAAGTCATACATTGTTTTTTTTTTTTTTTTTTTTTTTTTTTTTTTTTTTTTTTTTTTTTTTTTTTTTTTTTTTTTTATTTTTGTCTGAATTTAAGGGCATGTTAAAAGGAGGTACCTAAGTGTTAGAAAACACCAGGAGACTTCTTTTCCCTTTCCTACAGACGACCTTGACTCCTTGACTCCTGATGCCCTCCCCTCTCCTTGCATGAGTAACTTCTCCTTTTATGAGTAACTCCCATTGCTCCATTCCATGCTAAAGAAATCCTGCTTGACCTTGCAGACTGAAGTTTACTGTATGGGTGACATAATAGTCCCTTACGTAGCGGCATGGCTGACACTCCAGCCATCAGGCACACGGCAGAGAGGTGATTCTCAATACTGAGAATTCTCTTGTATTTTGGACAAAACAAATCATGGTCCTCCATTTTCTGCTAAGTGAAGATTCCAAGACAAACATATTGGTCCTTAAACACTACAAAAAATCCCCCAAAAAACCAACCAACCAAAAAAACCCCTCATTTCCAACACAGGTGCTGTCTTGCTCTCTTCAAGTTAGTCCCTGTATTTGGAAAGCAATTAATTTAGTTAATTTTTTTAAATTAATTTTAGTTAAATCTAAATTAATTTAGTTAAACAGCTGGACATATGATCTGAAGAAATATGATTTGTATTTCTCATTTAATTTCCATTGAAGCAAGAAATTTCATCAATAACAATGAAAAACTTCTTCACATTGCAACAAAATGGTAAGATAACAGACCTTCAAGACTTTTTTGTGCTGGAAGAATTTTATGTGACTTGGAAATCAGTTAAGTTCCATTAAGTCTCTAAAGTACACCTGTCTTGTATCTTGGCTTTCAAAACTAGGTGGTAGTGTTTATAGCCAAGTTCTTAGTCTACCTAGGATAGGATTTATTTCCTACTTATTTCTTGGCTTATATTGTTGAATAAAAGCCAGTTTCCAGTCTGTTAAGCATCCAATCATGGTAAGCGAATCTGTAACAAACAGCACTCTGAGAAAGTTAATTTATATCCAAAGAGCCTTACCCTGTTAAAGAGTCAAAAGGAGAAAATGGAACAAAACAAAATTTCAAAAAAATAATAAAAACATCAGGGCATTTTTGTGGTCTGTTGGCATTTTTGTTTTCTAGATGCTTGTAACAAAGACAGTATTTTTTCAGATACTGTTAAGTCTCTTCCAGATTTAGCATTGCAATTATTTCTCTCTCTGTCATTGCAGATCCCATAAGCACTTCAGTTCTTTCGAGTTCTTGCATATCACAATAAAGAATTGTGATTCTATTAACCAAATCTCACTGAATATTTCCCTCTTTCACATCTTTGACTATCATCTTGTAAAAGAAAGAGAGAAAGGAGCTGTTTACATATTCACTCTGTTCTCTCATCTCCTCTTCCCAGTGTTTTCTGTATTGCCAGTTTCCGAGCTAGATTTCCAAAATAGATGAAAATGTGACAATGCCTTGGAAGAGTTTTATTTGAGTTTTTGGACAGAGGATCATTATTTTGTTATTCACTGTTTAATCACTTAGATAATGGAAAAGTGAGCCTAGAGAAGAAAAGAATTCTGCTCTTCTGATTCCTGCTACTCACTTTCACATGAGTGATTACAAATAACCTCTAAGATAACAGAAAATCAAGCCCTTGAGGGGTAGCTGTCTGAATAACAGCACTCAAAAACTAACCTCAGAGAAGCCATCAAGCTGGAGATTTCAAAGGTTATGACAACTATAGCCACTACATTTGAGAGGGGTAGGCTTTATTTTCTGTAATAGTTCCTCTTCTAAAGCTTTTCTCTCACTACAGTGGTAATCGCTCAGGCCTTGTGACCGGCAAACCACTGGGCCTCAGAAATACTCTGTTGTGGGGAAATGAGAATGGGTTATTTATTTCACAAAAAAAAAGGTATGTAGGACATTCTACTGGCCTTGTATTTCCTCATGGATACTGAAGTATTCATTACCATCCCAGACTTGGAAATCTGATCTCCTGACCCAGTTGTTTCAACTTCAAATGCTGTGTGCATAAAGAAAATGAATTATAAAACAAAACACTGAAGTGGAACAGGCTGATTTGATGCTGACCTGAAAGGGCTCTTGTTTGCTGGAAAAGTCTTTCCATCTTAGGCAGTGGAACACCTTTACTTTTTTTTCCCCAAATTTGACATTTAAAGTCAAGGGGTTTTATGTTGCTTCTCTTTACAAGTTTGTTTCTTCCTCTAAAAGAAGAAAATAACTTTATTGTTATGAAAAATTGCGGTTCCAAAAGGCATCCAACATTTGGCAGTACCGTCCTGTCAGTCTGCATCTTGCTGTTGTGCAAATCCTTTATCTCCCCATGCAGTACTCATGTGATACCTGTGAAGAAAGCTGAGCACTCTGATTAAACACAGAATGGCAGAAAATAGAGAGAAAAAGAAGGAGGAAACAAGGACAAGGCATAGAAACAGGATTGAGATTTCTGATTTTCGTATTTACCTTAAATTTCAAATATAGCAGAAAAGGACTACTACAATCAAGAAGCCTGTAACCAAACACTCCTAAACCTGACCTTAAGTTTCTAAAATGATTTTGAACTTTTTCAATTAAATATTATAATTGTTCCATTAAAATTCCAGTGTGCTTTAACAGGAGATTGATTTCTCCACATAACTTCAGCTGTCTCTGCAGTGCAACATAGTACCTGCTGAAAAACAGTGAGAGTACTTAAGACAGGAAGGAAACAAGTACAGGAAAGACTGTCAGTCCCAAGGTAGAGAGGAAATTAGATGAAATCACTGCTGTGTTAATTCCAATGTGCATTGTTGATCACCAACAGCCAATCCCTATGTTAAAGTCACAAAATCAAGTAGTTAGGGACAAAACAAATAGCAGTAGTTTTGACATCCATCTTTACACACTCTGAATTTATTTCCTTACATACATGTCTTTCTCTATGTTTATGTGTCTTCTTATCTTTTCCATTCTCTTAAATTTCTCTCTGGACTTCTTGCCCACCTGTCCTACTGTTCGTCTCCTTTTTTAGTCTCCTTATTTTTGATTTTCTAGTTACCTCCCTTTAAATTCCTTCCCTCCCGTCTACTTGCTTTGCATCTGAGATGGGGGAATGAGAGAAACATGTTGCCATGTGAGGATCTGTTGGTAAGCAGAAACATAGTCATAGTCACAGAAAAAAGATAAAACCCACTAAAAATATCTGCAGGACAGCCTTGCTGTTTGAAAGATTCATTCATTTCACTGGTTAGGACCTCTGATTGCAATCCTATGATGTCCCACTACTGTCACCTGAAAAAGGGATGTCTCTTCCAACTGGATTTTTCCTTTCTGTGCAACCCTGCCTCTGGTAAAAGGGATTGCTTATAATCTCATTACCTGTTATTTCAGAAGACTGTAGTCAGAACATTCATTCCAGTTCGGAAATTATTTGACTGTCCCAGTATATTTCTTTTGCTAGAATATGTACACTAGTGCCAAAGACAGTTAATAACTCTGTGTAGCAACAAAGACTGTTAACTAAACAAAATATCCTCCTTACTGGTTCCCCTCTCTCTCCTAAGTTTTCTAAGGAATGACGATTTAAACAGTCTGATTAAATTCTCACATTTCATCATAGTAACCTAATTTCTTTTACCTTCATTTACTTGTATGGGCTTCATTATATATTTTTTCTTTGATCTCTGACAAAATTATGGAGAATATGAAATCTACATAGTTCAGATTACTTCTCCAGTAGTGAATTTTGGACAACAGGTGCCTCTGAGAAAAATATATAAACAACTCTATGTATCATTCCTTGGCAGTCCAGAGAAACTCCTTTTTCAGTTTACAAATCTTCAGAAGGATAACTGGCTTTAAAAGAAGCTTATGGTGTCAGCAGGGTTTCCAAGGAGTAACTCTACTCTTTACAAGCTAGAGAACCACCTATGCTGCTCAACGCAGGAGGGCCAGGACCCCGTTAAGCTGAAGCTAATGGAGCAGACACAATCACAGGGTGCACTGCTTGGATCTGCAGAGCTACCAGATCAGATTAGATCAGGAGAAACACAGACATAATACCACAGCACCTGCATCCTAACAAAGATAATTTGTGTGCATGTGGCAAAACACTGATTAAATTGTTCTGCTTCTGAAACTACCACTTGACTGCTAACCCAGGAATCTTCGAACAGTGCTTGCATGCTGCTAAAGTAGTTTTGGAAGGAGTGACAAGACATCTGTGAAACAGACCAAACAGTCCTCATTAAGGACATGAACTATGAATACTTGTTTAGTTTTACTGCCTGTGCTTACTGCTGCCTTCTCTCATCGCTGTGACCTGGTATATGGGATCCTAACCCTTGGCCCACTTGTTAGGTGTGCCATTCATTTATTTAACTCCTCTTAAAATAATGTTGAAGAGAAACAGTTACAGCACTGTCACAGAGCCAAAGTGTATCCTAACAATTCACTGCTCCAACAGCTAGATATGTGTGAGTCCAGGATACAGAACAGAATGTAGATGTCTTAATCCTTCACTTCACACATTAGGAAAATGATTTAATCGCCTTGCAGTCTAGATCTGTTATGGCACATCAGCCTGCAGGACCTCAGCCTATGGGTTTGTATTTCAAGTAACTGTTTGGATATATTCTGGGGAAGCAGAAAGAGACTGACCTCCTTGGTTGGTGGTAGCAGCACACAGAACTCCCACATGAGCAGAAGGATCCAAGCAAGAGCAGAATAAGTCCTACTAAAATCCCGTCACAGGGAAAATCATACTAAAGTCTTTGTGCTGTATCTCTATGCCCACAGGGATGTGGGCTCTACACTCATATCAGAGGAGTATCAGTACCTATTCTAAAGAACTTAGATTTGACTTGGAGAGATGACTGATGGAAGAGACATAAATGACAAAAAAAAAGTGACTCCTAAACCCACAGACCCTGGTGAAAATCCCTGTATTTCCACCCAACTATAGTGGCACCACCTTCTGTAATCAGTGAGTAATAGCAAGTCATGACTACTACTTCGATGCAGTTTGTGCTGTCAAAACATTTGACTGGCATAGAAAATTATAATATAGAACATATCCTTAATAAAACACGCCCTTTTGAGGTAATTAATTGGCAAGGAAAATCAAAATGAAATGAAGTCTGTTATTTTAACAGGAAAAAACACAGCTCTAGGATTGAATGAAACATTCTGATCTTTAGTTCATTCTGGTATGTTATTCTTGGTCTGTAAACTTCAGTGCCTTGAGAAACTATTTGGTCTGTTCATTTCTGTATTGGCACTTCAAATGTTGTGAGAGTTTGCAGGTTTTCCCTGCCACATATTTCCTCTTGTTTTGTTTTTTCATGTTTAAAAAAATATGCAAAATATAATAAATAACATTAAGCTTTTCTCAGAAATTTGCCATAAAAATTAGACTTCAGAAAAATATTCAATAGAACATGCTACTGTTGTAAAAAAGGCAATTCAGAAGCAAGTTTATTTGCTATTTCAGACAAACTAAACCATTTAATGACTCCCACTATCTGCTAAAACAACTGATGTTTGAGGGAGAACAGAGTCCTTCTTTAAATAGAAGATATAATCCAAGCAGTTGTTTCATTATTGAGTTCTGCCTTGTACAGTAATTTGCAATCATCTTGCATGCTTAAATAGCTGAATGAGTGAACAAGGCTTCAGAGTACTCAGACCTTTGATCCAAATTTGCTCCAGCTGAAATGAAAAAAAAGTGTGTCCTTGGATTAATAGGAAGTATATGTCCCTAGTCTCTCTAATTTATTTATTATTAGGATATTAACTCAGTCTTCAGGAAGTTTTCAAATACTTTCTTTAATTCATATGTAGATTGAGAGTCTGGAGAATGAGAATGTGTAGATATTACTTTTATGAACAGGTATATTTCAAGAGACGTAAGACCAAGCCAAAAGCCACCAGCATTTCAGACTCTCTGCTTATCTTCTGAAGTGACTTCAACTTACTGTGATTACTAGAGATTCATAATTGTGTTATAGCAGTGCCTGCTAACACCTCTTTGTCTCCTTTTCAGATTTCTGTGGCCTCCAACAGTCACCTGTCAGTATTAAAAGAGCAAATGAAAGGGGAAGGAGAAAGCTGGCTGGAAATTTCCCCGAAGAAATGTAGTAGGACAGGAAGGGACTTGAAGGATCATCAAGATGAGTCCATTGATGTTGCAGATGGCTACACCACAAACTTTCACCTATACTGTTGCTGACAAGCCAATTTAAAGGCAAGGAAATCTGATTGCTGTAAACCTTCTTCTAAGTTTCAACCTAAAAAAAAAATACTGTTCTAGAGGTACAAGTAGCTCAGTTGGTCAGAGCATGGTGCTAATAACACCAAGGTTGTGGTTTCAATCCCCATACAGGCCATTCACTTAAAAGCTCATCTTGATGATCTTTGTGGGTCCCTTCCAACTCAGAATATTCTGTGATTGTAACTTTCTGGATAGTGTCTGACATACAGACAGTTCAAAATGATGGAAATGGAAGGGAAAATAATGGTAATTATTATTAGTAGTACTAATACTATAATAACCAAGTTATATACAATGCAATTACTCCCCACCTGCTGACCAATGCCCAGAAAGTTCACAAGCAGTGTCCCCCAGCCAGCCTTCCCCATAGTTTATATACTAAGCATGATGCCATATGCTATGGAATATCCCTGTGGCCAGCTGGAGTCAGCTGTCCTGGCTGCATCCCCTCACACCTTCTTGTGCCCCCCAGCGTGCTCCCTGCTGGGGTGGTATGAGAAGCGGAAAAGTCCTTGACCTAGTGTAAACACTGCTCAGCAACAACTAAAACATCAGAGTATTATTAACATTATTCTTATCCCAAATGTAAAACACAACACTGTACTAATTACTAGGAAGAAAATTAACTCCATCCCAGCCAAAACTAGAACGCATGTTAACTGGATGGGGTTGGATGTGAGCTGTGTACATTTACCAGATTTTTTTGTTCCCCAGTTTTCATTTAGGAAAAGATTGCATCACTGTATTAGTCTTACTGAATCAGACCCTGGAAGTAAAGTTGCTAATTCAAAAATTCTGTTTCTCTGGTGTGAGATGACAAAACCTATCAGAACCGTACAGCAACCTCCAGCCATACAGCAGAAGCAGCCAAGTATATTCTGGATAATGAGGAGGAATGTGTACAGAAAAGGATGTCTGAATGCTGGAAAAAAATAAATACCCTTTTTAGGTACATTCACTAAATGTTTCACAGTCTAAATTCCTCTTGAAATGCTTTCTCCTTTCAGCTTTGATTGGAGATATTTCATCATTTATGCATTGAAAATTTTATTCACACTTACGTGAGAAATGTCACTAAGGGCCATTAAACTCAGGTTCCAAGGACTTTTATTACCTTTATACTTGGTTGTTTTTAACACAGATCTGTTCTCCAAGTCATCTTGTCATGTTTTCCACAAATAGCCCTGCTGGCACCAGTGGACTCATTTCAGAATGGATGAACACAGTGCTAACAAGAAAATTTCCTGGTGCTTTCTGAGTGTCTGCATCCTGCTCAGTTGTACCAAGCAAACGGTAGTTGAGTGACAGCCAAAGCACTATACACAGATTCTTTGATATACATAAAATAAGAGAGTACGGCAAAAGAAGCTGTGAATAACAACCCAGGCCATAATATCCTGTTTCTCTATAATCATGAACATTTTGCCATAGCCTGTTTGCTTCTTAGTAGTTCTCCTCACTAGTTTAGTCTGGAAGTAAGAGCCACTCAGAACAGTGAGCTCATCCCAAGCTTTTGTCCTGAAGTTCATCCAAAACCTTCCTGAAGACCAGAAATATTTTTCTTATTTGAATGTTTTCTCTTAACTTCTGGGAAACTTCAACAACAGGACTTGGCGGACCAGAGCTGTCAGGATGCACTCTTGCATTGGGAAGGATGCAATAGCTTCACTAAACTTTGGAAAAGCCTTTGTGTATAGCACAATCAAGGAAAATCAGCACCTGTTTCCAATTTAGTGGAAATGATGAAATGCAGAGTGGTGTTACCTCTCCGATTCAAACAGCTCACCTTGCCATTCTGCAAAAACAGAATTTCAGTGTGCTTAATAAAAATTTTTATCACTCTGGTTAGTTGCTGGTAGAAAACTTGCTGGGGGAGAAAATTTGCATGTTTTTTCACATCTGTGGTAGCATTCTTTGAGGCCTGCAGCATGAGATTGAAGGTACTGGTACTGTGATCTCTTTTTCACCTGCTTTTCGTTCCTTCAGCTTCTAAAATAAATCTTCCGAAACATCAGCCAGAGGACACGTGTGAAGGCGACAGCTGCGTGCTGAGAAAGCACAAGTCTGACTGTGATAAATCTGTCATTTTGACTTTTGTACAGGACTTTTGATAACAGTACAGAAAGAAACATCCGTACAGCTTATAAGGCTAAGTAATTTCGTGCAATGGCATAAGTGAATCTTGTGTGCATATTGCAAAGAGAGAAAGAAGCTAACATATGTAAGATGTTATCTCTAAGAAAAGAGAAAAAAACCCACAAGACCCAAGCTGTTTTCTGTTTTCTAAAACATGTACTGTATCATCCTCAAAGCCATTTTTCTGAACTCTGCCTGGGATGAACATCAACAAAGAAAAACATCATCTTGCTGTTTTTTCACCAAATATAATAAGTATTAATGGTATAATGATCACTCAGTCATGAAGACCTTTCCATTACAACCCAAGCATCTTTTCTCACTATAAGTGTATCAAAGGCCACCAAGTTCATAAAAGACCCATTTTGTAAATGTCAAATTCTACTTCTTTTATGCCAAGGTTTCTGGGAAGCATATAAAGAGCAGTGAAGATACTAATACATTTGATGTGTCTCCAGCCTGCTCTTTGGAGCTGACCAAATTACAGGGTATTTGATTTTGTTCAATGGCTATAAGAAACTTCCCAGAAAAGAAAAGGAAGACATATTGACTTAGATTAACACAGAAATTACTATCTATTTAAAGAAAATAGACAAAACCCCCTTCTCTACAGAGTAAGAATGTTCCTTTTGACACCTCTATTAAGGAAACTGTTTAATTTCAGTATTTACTTTTTCATATAAACTTGAAAAAAAGGGTGTTTGTTTTTACACAAGAATATATTTTTCATGTTTTTGAGAAACTGCTGTAAAGAAGCAAGCATTTGGGAAGCTTCATATTTCTTACTCCTTTCTGAGGGCTTGAAACTGCCAAATTTGATTCAAAGAGGGAAATACTTCAAGAGTCCACAAGAAAAGCATGGTTTGGTACACTAATATGTCAACTTTTTTTTTTTTTTTAAAAAGCTCATCTGTAATTCTTACTGTAAAATAAATATATTTTTCTTGATGGTTAGTTTTAGATTCCTAGGTTTTTTTCTGCTTAGAGTGATAACACAATTTTGCAATTTAACAGAAAATAACTTCAGCAAATGTAGTGCTTCAGAGCTAAGAAATACCAGCTAGGATCTTGGCTCAATATTGTACTTAGACATGAGCCCCCTAGAGAGCTGAATTCTTTCCACCAAGCCAATGTATGTAACTAGGCACTAATGCACCATTTTATAACAAACCAGTGAGATAATCCAAAACATGCAGAAGACTTGGAACAGGTCTGGGGAACCATAGGTCAGATAATAAGTACATTTTTAGTAAATACTTAACCCACTTTTTAGTTAAATGCTAGTGGAAATAAAATGGTGGGTTTTGAAGTGAAAAAAAATAAAAACCCAAGTGTTTGCAGCTAGGTGGTGCCATAGGATTATGCAATCCCAATCAAATTAGAGATGCTTTATAAAAGGACTTCCATTGTATTACACATGATATTGTATGAAAGCAGGCTCTGATCTAGGAGTCAGAAACAGCTTCAGAGAGTTGGTGTTGCTGTTTCTAGTACTGCAGGAATAGTACTGAATTACAGACTCTGATAATTCGCTTTAAAGCTTGGTGCCTTCAGCTAGTAGTGCACATGGAAATACATGCTCTAGTGATCCCCTCCTAAATACTATATTCAAATTTTATTATCTACTGTTAGTAGTAATCCAGTAGTTTCCATTACTTTTCCTTGGCTCCTCTCAACACTTCAAAAATAGCAAGTATTTTGATAAGAAACTCCCACAGAAATCTTATGTAGCTGGGGGAAACAGCAAGCTAAGTACATTTATAAGATTTATTTTCCAGATGGTGTACTTTCATACCACTTGAGGTTCACAGAACTAATTTAATTGAATCTTTTCTGTGCTTCCTAACAATTTAGATTTTGAGGTTAACTTCTAATTTTTACATTACTATGTAGCACAGTATAAATGACACAGAGTCCAAATGCATCATCACTACACGAATGCATTTTACAGGGCATTCAGACTGTGTAGCTCTCTAGTCTGAACCCAACAATACACAATTATAAGAAGCTAGAGTTAGTTGAACTAGACAATGTGGTTTTCCTGAATCTCTTTTCATAACACTAGAGGTCAGGTTCATTTTGCCTGTTGCTTTGGAGCTGACTGCAGTTTACATGGTCACAGTGCCTTTGGAAGTTTTGTGTTAACAGACTAGAAAGGGGACTCCATCTGAACTGAGACTTGACTGAAATTTAGGTGCCAAAAGATTCAGTGAGACATTGAGACTTCAAGTGCTACCTGAAAATTATGCCCCTGTTTTGTGTACAAGAAGGACCTTTAGTGTCTAACCTTGAAATCACTGAATGGATTAAAACCTTTGAATTATCCCTACACTTGAAGTGTTTCACAACTGAATTTCTTAGCTAGGGTACTTTTCCTCTAGTTTACATTTCATTCTCTTTTTATGATGGAGAGCTGTGCTCTTTCCTCTTCTCTCTGCTTCTTCTACTATCTTCCCTTCCTCCTCTTGAGTCACTACACCATGTGCAACTGTATCATCAGCAGACAAACAATTTATCTTACTGCAGGTGATCCATTCTCCAGTGTTCAGTACACTCTTTACGGTTCAATAAGTACAAGCTCTATATCTTGCAGTAAGAGGGCTGTTGTATTTAATCTGTGCTCTTTGCTTGTTTGTGCCTTGATTATACAGTTTTTTTCCAGTGATATTTGCAGCGAAAATGTGTACAGAGGAATTGCATGGAAAATTGTTACCTACTGCTTATCTGTACTGTATCTTGTTTATTTTTATGCCTTTATCAGTTAAAACTCACCAAATGTAAAGGATTTACTAATCCATTAGAAGCTCCATTACTATTATCACAGGGAACCTGAGCCAGACAGGCTAGCAGTAGGGCTGAGGAAAGTTTCCATTAATGCTCCTCTTAAGCATACTTGCAAGCTGAGGTATGACAATCAGGTACCCTGATGCCTTATGGTGAAGTGAAGGCTAAATCCAGTGGGTTTTGCTCAGTCTCTGGAGACATGCTGCATACATATCTGGGAATGAAGCTGTCGGTACAGAGTAAGTCAGCCCAGGTGCTCAAGAACAAGTGGGCAATGATGGCTATGTTCTATGCTTTTCCTTTCCAAAAAAAAAAGAAAAAAAAAAAAGGAAAAAAAAAAATCAGGGAAGTCTGCTGACAATGTGCCCTGTAAATGACCTTCCTTCCTGATCTTAGTGTGACATTACATTAATTTTAACTAATTTTTAATGGATCTGGCCAAATGCATTGAGTAATTTCAACACGAAAGTGTTTCCCTGTTGTAGGGCAAATGGTTGGGATATCTGTAAATATTGGGAAGCCTTCAGAGTTAACTTGCAATACATGACACTGTTGCTATAAATAGCAGTCCAAAGACTAATTGGAAAGAAAATCCCTCAAATAAAACAAAAGCAGTCCATATAACTGAATGCCAGATACTGTTTCTCTCCAGCGTAAAAACTTCAAGGCAGGACAAACACAACTTGCCTTGCTCCATCCAGCATTTGGGAGTACTACACACTGTGCAGCACAAGCAGAATTCAGACCTTTGTATCACATCTTGCCCACAACACAGAAGCATCTGTCAAGATGACCAAGGTACTTTTATGAAAAGCTAAACTAACTGAAGACAGAACTCCACAGCCTGCATTTCTAGGCTGCAGGAATACAGTAATAGGCAGCAACAAGGTATTGCACATGATGTTATATCTGTCCTGTCCTCCTTGGCCTACAAGGACAAATATTTGAAGTCAGTAGTAATGGAGTCATTGAAAGACTTTCAGAGAATGATTGCTAAGAAGGTAGACACAGAGAATCAATTTCATGTCTACAGTACTTCAGAAGACCAACAAAACTGCAAAAGGCAGTTCCTGCTTGAAAGAGAGCATGCAAACTCACAAAAACAAACCAAAAACTACTCCAAAGAAAAAGGTATGGAAAAACTCAACAGTTGCTTACATGATAGGATTCAAAAAAAAGTGATAACTGTTTAATTTGTACAGACATCCAGTTTTTCTGCCTTGTCTAAAATATTTCTGGAGCAGCAACGAATGGTCTTTTTCCTTTCTGGCACACCTATGTGTATGAAGTTATTTGTCTTAAAAAATTGTTTGTATTTTCCCCCTATTAAAGCTCAGTATTTCCAATATCTGTACAAAACCTTCAGGGAATTTTAAGTAAACATTTTATAAACACATTTGTAAGTTCCCTCCATATATATTTTGTTAATTTCAACTTTATGCTGCCTCAATCCAAGACTTTACCATCATGTGAGAGTTGAAAATTTGTGTTTATCTTTCCATCTCATCAGCTGAAAAAAAAAATTTCTAATTTCCTCATTGTCTGGCTCTTAATTTCTTCATACTTCTACCAAATTTAAATTACATAAAGCACTTACATCACAGACACTCCACAGGATAGCTCTGTATTGTGTTCATGCTCTATTCATTCATCAAATACTCACCCACTCCATTTGGAACATACACTACTGAGTCTCTCCTTCCTTTCAAAACATCAGGAGTTAAAGAAAGAGAACCTGCATTTTAAAGTCCAGATGTTTGTGCATTTTCAACAAGACACTTTACATTATTTGGATGGTTTTTTTCTGTTTGTCAGGAGGGTTTGCATCGAATATAAATGAAACGTGCCAATGGGTTGAGATAGTGACAAATATTGGAAGAGATATAAAAGCTTTTCAAAGACAGTAATAAATGATATGACACTTCTACCTCTATAACTTGAATGGCTCTGCTAGAAGTCTAACATATTTTTAGTGCCCAAGTCCTGATTAGAATTTTGTTTTAAAGGGAAAAATGATAGTCAGGGTTTGAATGGTCCTTGCTTTTTTGTGTGTGTGTGTGTTGTTTGTTTTTTGTTTTGTTTTTTTTTTCCCTTTGCCCCCCTTTGCAGACTACATGAATGTTATTTTCAGAATCACATATTTGTATGTGACCTTCCCTTCTGCCCCTACATATGCATCACGTTATGTTACATTCCCTGGGATCTGTGCAGACTATAAGTGCAATAATAACTCAATGTTTTATTTATAAGTGTGGCAAATGCATATACCATCATATTATCTCAGCTGGGCTAGTTCATTTTATTTCACCTCATTTCCTGTGTAACTCTGAAGTTTTATTTCCACCTACCCTCCAATTTTAGCAGCTGCCTGTAATCACTTTCTCTTTTGCTCTAAATACCCTGTGGGTACATAGGAGTACATAATAAGCTTATCAAAAGCAGTTGTTTGTTTTGTTATTATCTTTTGATGGCATTTTACTTTAAAAAAAAGAAGACTGATCAGTGTGGCTTCAGCTTTGTACTGCACGAAAATTTACAAATCACCCTATAGTGCATCTTCCATCTTTGTCTTGCAGCACTTAATTATTCAAATCGAGGGATTTCTCTTCACCTCAGCTGTGATTTGTATTTTTCTGTTCCATATGCAGTTCTTTCATAACTCTTGTCATCTGACTGAAACAATCCATAAGCTGCTTTAACCTTTCCCTCATGTAGATCACAATTATCATCTCCATTTTAGAGGTGGAGAATATTGGCAGAGTGGAAAGCAATAGAATGTCTCTATAAATCCTGGGGAGGAGTTGGGGGAGTTGGTGGTGGGGAAGGAGGCTCATGTGACCAGATGCATTGATCATGATCCTGTTTTCTTCCTAACGGAAACATGGACCATGAAGAAGACAGTCGACAGAACTCACTGACTTTTAAAGAAAATATTTTCAAAGAGCTGCTGTCAGTAATGAGATGATCAGCAATAGAGGCAGCAGAAATGAAAACTGAAAATAAGGGAAATGAAAAGCCTGTTAATAGACAGGCTTTTCAGTTTAATAGAAGAATGGCACAAGAAATGACTGGCTGACATGATAGAATGGGAAGGGAGTACTCCAGGTTTATACAGAAAACAAGAAGTGTAAAACATGGTACAATAAATATATAAAGTCAATCTGTAGGTTAATAATTAGAACGAAGAGCAAATACTCAGCTTTTTTGGTCAGAAATGGAATATATGATAGCATTTTACATAATTTGTAATTTCAGAGTATTTCCTTATTTCTATGTTAATAAACCTTATCTTTTCCCTATTATTTGTCTCCAGATAAATGGCTGACACTTAGAAAGATACACAGCAGAGAATGTATTTCAATTTGAGTATTCTAGACCATCATCTGACTTAAAATTCCCCTGCCAAAGCACATTCTCACCTAACACAACTTGAAATGAGTATCTGTGGAGTCACTTGCTGCATATTTAACTTACATTGTTATCTGTTACCACAATATTCAGGCTGGAACTGTATGATGAAATATATCAGCCTAGTATCCCTAATCCATGTAATTTGAAGTAAAAAATAAATTGAAAGAATGCAGCAGAGAAAAATATTTTTAGCTGGGTACCATTTATCCCGTTCTATACTAATCACTCCCCGCCTTTGTAATTAAGTGACTTGTTTTTAACACCATGCTGTTACACTCATGCTGCTTAATGCTGTGTGTGACCAGGATCTAGCTTGTGTTAGTCACTGAATCCTACAGTGTAGAAGTGACTGAAATCCGACACTGTTCTCTAGCTAAAATAAACATTTATTAATGTATCCAAATATAAGAGAGGGAACAAGCCTGATTCTGATGCAAATTCAGTAAAGTCAAGGAACAATTCCTGTGCAAAAACCAGCATGCAACCAGAACAGGACCTCAGAGTACTAACTGATTATTTCCTCATCAGATCAAAGTCCCAGAGTACACTGCACTGCTGCTTGCTGACCTCTTGGTTCAGATTGCACTTCAGGGTAAGTCCAGGGATGTCAGTAGGATTTCACACAACCTACAATGATAGGAATGCAGACTTAATGACTAATGCACATCATACATCAGGTTGTACTGCATATTGCTGTTGAAAAGAATCCAGGGGATTCTCTTTAATATATGGGTGTGTGGGTGTGTGTGGAACAAACCAAAAACATTCCAACCACCAAGTCCAACATCCTCAGATTATTTGGCTTCTCCTTTAAGCTACCGATGAAGCAGATTCCACATTTCTAGACTGCAAAGTCCAAAATTTCCTTAGTCTGCATTGTAATATGCAACTCCTTATATTCAATCTAAATCTGCTAAAATTAAAGGCAACTTTTCTCAGTTTCCCATGGTATATAGAGAAAATCTTTTTTTCGTCAGAGAGCTCATATTTATTTTTTTTAAAGATGAAAAGAAATGAAAACTTTAAAGATTTCCTCATAGCTGTTAATTTCTCAGCCTGAGATTGTTTTATTTTACCTCCTTTAGGCTCTTCATCACAACTATCTTATTTAGGATTATCAGACTTTTTGTAATTGCATGTAACATGTTGGCTGAATATCATTTGTCATAAACAACAAAAAAGGACTTGACTCACTTCATCTGCCTGTGGTATGCAGGATTACAAATACAATGGATTAACTTTTGTAAGGAAGGAAGGAGGCAACAGAAGAATTAGAACAGGGATGGAAACACTTTGCTATACTTAAAAGCCAAAATTGTTTATTACCAAGAGTCACAAGGCACGTATATAGTCACAAGGCACATAAACCTGTTTTTAATCTGGGTGGCTTTCACTTCCCTCAAAGTATGGGGATTGCGTAAACTGGTATGGTCTGACTATGCAGTATTTGCTTCTTTTTGCAGTTGTGTGACCTGATGTGTGTTGAAGACCTTGGCTGTTTTATTTACATATTTGACCAGTTAGTTAGGTGCTCTCAGTTACGTACTCGAAAGATTGTGTGAAGGCCTGCCTGTTCACTGTACAGCAGACAAACGTGCTACATACATACCTACATACATACAGAAAACTAGAATTAGACCCTTTTTTTCCATTCTCTCTAAAGCGTACAAGCTCTTGCTGTTAGAACCATGAGATAACTTTAATAGCCAGAGTCTAAATTGATCTTGGTGCTGGTGACTAGGAGCAGGCATGTCTTGTAGTTAGAAGGATTACATCATTCCACAGCCATGGGAAGAAAATCTGTTAAAGATATTTTTTCTCATAGATTGTTCACTGCATGAAGGAGAAACACATATTTGTTCTGGATTCTGACCAGGATATGCTTTTTTCCCAACACTTTTCCTGGAACTTCAAAAAAACATGCGTTTGTGGCATTGGGTTCTAGTTACTCTTACATGCACTGGAACTTTCACTCTCAGGCTAATATATAAGCAGATGATGTTGAACACAGGATGATATTAATAAAAACACAGTCAAGCCTGCTGGCTTTGCTTTATCTGAATTATGATTATGTACCTAGCCCCACATTTTATCATCTGTCACATAAATAAAACAGGATTGGCCTTGAGAAAGGCCTGTTTATCCTGCAAGATAACAATGCTTTGAATTTCTATACAGACCAACAGCTAAGAGCTTTACAAATTTTAATCCATTAAGCATCAGTGTAAGGCGTTCTCTGAGGCAAGTGTTAATTACCTCCATTTCACAGAGCAGAAGTAAAAGATGCAAGGGGACCTTATTTGTAAGGTAGCACAGCAAATCAGAGCATTATCAGGGAGAGAAACAAAGAGTTTTGGCATGGGTCTGCTTCAAAGCTCTCTCCCTTTCATCACTTCTGATGATTTTTATGTCTTAAAAAAGATGAAGGAGATGAACTGGTTAGATTTTGCTGTGAGGTTACAGCAGAGAAGAACTGGACAGAATTATGCCTCATGGATTAATAGTCAAACTGCTACCCTCAATATCATTAAGCCTGCCGGGCAGGGGAGAAATAAAATAAATAAAAACAAAATTAAAAAAAATCATTATCTACACGATTTCCCTAAAGGATAATGTAGGAATAGGCATCTATTCTTCACCTGAAGCAAGGAGCACGTGTTTGGAGTCAGTCCATTCATCTAACAACAAGCCTACCATCAAGAAACAATGGCATCCATCTAAACTCTGCTGTAGGGACCTTCTAAAGCAATCTTTTTTGATGCAGTTTTAGAACAACATTATGATCCCTCTCCTACAATTCCACCTTTTCCCTGCTATTACCAGGAGTTGCATATACAACAGAGGAGGCAAAAAGAATTAGAAAGTGACACATAATACTGTTTATGCTTTTACAAGAAAGAAGACAAAACAGTTTTAATGAAGAAATGGGTCTTAGTTATCCTTTTCTAATAGAGTCATTGTAGGGTTCTTATTCTCCAATATCTGTTTCCATTATCTTATGGAAAAGTAGATACACGTGTACAAACAACCTTCTTTTGTCCTGCAAGGCGTAAGAAATTGCCCTACAAAGCACCTATTTGAACATTCACAGACAAGTTTTCCTGAACTCCTCATACAGGTCTGTGTCATGGATAAAAAGACACTGCTTCTTATTTGGAATTATTGGAAACTGATTAGCAAAGTGTTCAACTTGGAGTTACACAAAGAGGGCAATATATCAATATTAAGGATATGTACAAGTCTTCCTCAGATAACCCCTAAATAAGCATGAATAATTGTAGCTGGGATGGATAGGAGTACTCCTACACATGAGTGTACAATATTCTTGTTCAGGGATCTTATAAGGGCTTTTTTTTTTATTATTTTTTCTAAGTATTCTGGAGCAAAGACACAAACTTTTTTATCCTGGCAGATACATTCAGCATTAAAACACACTTCTTAATAGTGTTATCCTTCCTAATAATTCAGAATGATCTTATTTTTTATTACATCCGGCATTATTTTAAATGTCCTTATTTTTCTCAAGTAGCTTTCCTGTGATTGAATCACTAAACACTGTATAGCTAGAATATTTTTTTCTTTTAGGTCTATGTCATGATTTGTCTTTCTTTTAAACATACCAAGTACCCAGAATGTTTTCACTTTGAAATTAAGTCAAACACTCTGGTTAGAACAGCACTGCCAGCTCTCTGAAGTATTTGCTGTCAAAGTATCATCATCTGCCATCAGCTGGACTCTGTAGTGTGAATAACATAGATACGTTCCATTTCTGACGTGCTGGGTTTTAACATGGCAAAGATCAGTCTACTGATAGCGACATATAAATGAAATAACATTCGTTAAAATTACTTGCTGAAAATGCAAATCTACAATCACTTGGGAATTCAAGGATGCCCTCTTGTTGTGTATTATTTCGCAGAAGGATCACATCATTGACTTGTGTGCTCCAAGAAAAAATTTTCCTTAAGAGAAGTTGTACTAATTGCTTTTAATAAAGTGGCTCTGGCAAAATTAGCCATCACTACTCATCTTTACTCTGCTTACCTTTTTCAGTCTATTCATCTTAGATATACCTTGTCACAGATTTGAATTAGTACCAGAATCACCGTTTAGATATTTTTACCTTGGCAGTTGCAAATGCCAAACAGCATATTGTTTGTATGTTGCTGGAAATACAATGATCAACAGTATTCTATCTGGTAGCTAAAATCTGGTTTATACTAGCTGTGAATTCCTTTACAAGGAAATGTGCTCTGTCACTGCATGATGCATTTGTTAAGGGGTTTACATATTATGCTGTTCACTGTCTGATAAACACATTGATCATGTATTTGTCTTCCCTGTTAGTTTTAGAGGACTTCTGACTCACAAATGCAGTTTTGGAAAACTGTGCATATGCATGAATTGTAACTCTAACCTGGGTCAGGTGAACTAGAGGCATCTCATTTTTGCTGGTGTTGCTGAATTCATTGAAGATCTCTCCAGTAGCTGACAGCTTCCCTGATAGTTGCTATGCATTATTTTGATGATCAGTTCAGCCCAGGTCTGCAATTTATGTCAGGGGGCTGCTGAGAAAAATAGCATATACTCAAGAAACTGAAGTGTGCTCTAATAGAGACACAAGAGGACTAATCCAAGATTCTGTGTACTGCCATCATTCTGCCACTTTCTAACTTTGCACTGCAAAGTTGCAACCTTAATAAAATGATTTTCACTTCTTACAGTGTAGGGATGAGATCTAATTTACATGTAAGAAAGAAGTGTACTTGTTGCTTTCTCAGCTATGGCATTTAAATCAGAGAGCCTGTGATTTATTTTATACTACAAAAAAAACACAGGGCAACAGTTCAAGCATGGGGAGATGCCTTTGGAGGAGGTGATGGATATAGAAACATTTGGTTTCCATTTGTTTATTTGTCTTCCCTGCTCTCTCTGTCCCGTTTTATTTCCTTGTGCTAAAATGTCTGTTTCTACACATGAATTGCCTTTCCTTTCACCTCAGTTTCTTTCAGAATTTTAATTTGTACCCCGGGCTTTCTTTCATATATTTACTCAATGCTTGGCACAAAGTTCTAGTCTCAGCTGGGCCCTCTGGAAATTTAAATTTTAACTGTTGCCTGCAAGATACAGAGTTTAGAAAGAAGCCCCTTGTAGTCTAGCTCTAGGCCATACAAACATTACCCTTAGAAAAGAGGAAAATAGTCTGCAAAAACATCGCTGTTAGCCAAGCTATTTGCACTTTTATGGACAAAAGTAAGGATTTCAATGATACTTATGTGGCCGTGGCAGCCACACTTAATCTCCTGTGCTGCTGTACTTGGAGGGACAGTTCTTGTGGGAGTGAGCCACATTTTCATATTGTAAACACTCAATTTTTAATATGTGCCATTAATAATACAAGGAAAACAGAGGCATGGCTTTGAATCCCATTCATGGCTTTGTATATCATTAATTGCGAGGTTAGTCCTCATTTTTACTTCCCCATTAGGGAAGGTCTGATCTATCGCAGTCTGCGAGTGGATGCAGAAACACAGGCATTCCTGCATTCCTCCAACCTGCCTGGTACCCATCACTGTCATTTGATGATGATGATGAAGGTTGGGCAGTGGCGTTTAGAGAAACTGAAGTTCTGTGACTGATTCCAAAGGCTCGCTGCTGGCTGGGCTCGCAATTAGTGGCTGTCTCATCCTTTGGTGCTCCTTATCTCCTCCTCACTTGTTAACGCCCAAACCGCTGGCATGCAGATGCAGTTTTCCCTGTGAACCACTAGATGCCCGGAGACCTCTTTGGTTCAACACTTCTTTCAACAACCAAAGCTGTTACTAGGGAGAAGAAAGGAACAGAATCCCAGCTAAGCCATGAGAACAATAGCATGTTCACGGGTGGGGAATATTTTCCAGATTAAAGTAATATCTGCCTTATACATGTATTCAGTTCAAGCACTGAAAAGGAAAGTAATATACATCTTAGGGAATTTATCAATATCTCTGTTGAAAGAAGTTGAAAGATTGTTCCTCAGGGCTATACTGACAGAAGCCAAGAAATTAAAATTATGGAGATGGAATCTCTCGATTGCCCCAAATAATAGACAGTCTGTAGAAATGTGGCATTTCTGGAACGGTACCCTCAGAAGAGCAAAGCACAATAAGAAAGAGTTAATACAGTCAAGATCTGGTGTTACTGCACAGTATAAGCTAAAGTAATGCCACTAATCTCAGTGAAGTTATTCCAGTTTACAACTGGGTTAAAGGAAAGCAGAATATGATTCCTGAAGTACTGCAATTGTACTGGATAAGAACTCGAGCCCCCAAGGCATGGAGCATTTATGCATACATGCCAGCCTTTAATTCTGTGCAGGGAGACCCTTGCTGACTACGGTGGGGGGTACCTTCTACTCAAGCACACATGAGTTTTGCTCTGGCATGACCAAGCTCTTCAGCACACGCAGAACAGATGGTGGAGGGACTGTGATTTGGTGAGCCGACCTTGCCAAGCCTAGGTGATCAGTTGCTACCATACAGTATGCTTGTCCTGCAGCTGAGACATAACTGAGTTATATATCTACTTTTTTAAAACATTAATTCCTCCTCAATCTACACAATTGGCACTTTGGTATAGATTTTAGTGAGGTAAAGATCAGACGTCTGCAATTTCTCAAGATATATAAAGATACTAGATGAATATTTGTTATATGAACCTTCACCTTACATTAGAGGGTTCTGTCTGAGCTAGAGTAAACTGACAGAGCTTCCTTGACTTCTCTTGGCTTTCTCATGGTCTGGGCACCCTGTTTAATGAGGGATCATTTATCTTTCATGATACAGGTGCATCTACCCTACCCATTTCAGCAGTTTTCACATAGCAAGAAAATGCTGGGTGACCCATTTTTTAAGAAGTGGGTCTTGAAACAATCAATTCAGGTGCTCAAAGATACCCAGCAAAATAATACTAGAGTGAAAAAACAGCAAAACTATCAGGACTCCTAACCTTTTCACTTTAAGTGCTACCTGACCCTGCTAAATCAGCACTCCTGCAAAAGATCACTTTATTCTTTGGGTTCTCCAAAGAGCTCTATGTAACAGCTTGGGGCACCTCCACTGCAGAAGAAAACTCCTCTGATAAAATTGGTAAAAAATTCCCTGTGTTTTCAGCTGAAGAGTTGTTCCTCATTTCTACAAAAGTAATCATCATATTATAGGAAGCAACTGTGTCTCCTATTTCAAAAAAGAAAGTTGAAACAGGCTTATGTGTGCCAAGCTTTAGGGCACCACTTCTTGTCCTGTCTCTTTTTTCTGATATTGGAATGCATTTGCTCTAGACTGCAGTGTCAGGGGCTTGTAAGACCTCCCTTTTCTAGGGAACTCCAACAATATATCACTAGAGAAGTGGTTTTCAAAACAGAGAAAAAAAGTCAGCTTGGTACAATGTTATTATATAATCACTGTAATCAGGCTTACACTTGTGAGTTTATACATTAGGCATCCACCCACCTGGATTCTTCTCAAAGCCTGATCTTTCTGAGGGCAAGAGGTGACCCAAAGTGTGTTTTCTCCTTCAGAAAGTATTGTCTCTGTGAGAAGTGTTATATTGAAAGTGGACTTTACAGAGAGTGATTAGCTAATTTAGAAGTTTCTTTGGATGCACAGATGTTATTTATTTCTTAAAGAATTCATAATTCCTGAGTATGAATGCACTGAAAATCTTGCTAACTTGCTTGTAACTTACAGAGACTGGATAAACTCTATTTCATAGAATCATTTAGGTTGGAAAAGACCCTCACAATCATCTAGTCCAACTGTAAATTTAACACTGCCAAGACCACCACTAAACCATGTCCCCAAGAACTATGTCTACAAATTAATTAGTTGCAGGGACGGTGATTTTACCACTTCCCTGAGCAGTGTATTCCAATGCTTGACAACCCTTTCTGGAAGAAATATTTCCTAACACCCAATCTAAACCACCTCTGCTACAACCTGAGACCATTTCCTTTTGTCTCGTCACTTAGTATGTAAGAGAAGGACCAACATCAACCCTTACCTTGCTACAAACTCCTTTCAGGTAGTTGCAGAGGGTGGCAAGGTCTCCCCTAAGCCTTCTTTTCTCCAGATTAAACCATCCTGTTTCCGTCAGCTGCTTCTCATGAATCCTATTTTTCTGGACTCTCCACTGACTTTGTTCCTCTTCTTTGGACATGCTCCTTTCCTCATTCTTACTAAGGGAATTTTACACTGTTCACAACTCTCCCCTTGTCCCCCCAGTTTTTCCTCCAGCTTTATGGTCCCTTCCTCCCCGCCTCCCTCCTTGCCTCCCACTCTTCCTCCCTCCCTTCCTTCCTGCCTTCCTTCCTTCCTTCCTGGAAATGGAATCATGAGCGAGAGCCATAGATAGAGTCTTAAGCCCCAAACGCCCGCTGCCTTTTATTTAAAGGATTATCTCTGAATTACTGTAGTGAGGTCTTAGCAGTTGTAACCAAGAAAAGCAAATAAAGGCTCATCTTTTTCCTGCCTCCCTCACCCACATGGCACTGCAGAAAATCACATTGCCGTTCTCCAGTAAATCACTTTGTAAAGTCTTTTGTTGTTTGTAGAAGACCACATAGACTATCTAATGGTTCTCCAGACTATCTAATGGTTCTCCTGAGCACAGATCCTGTTAAATCAGGTATTCCTTCTTTAGGATTTCATTTGACTATGGACACCTGATTTTATAAGAGCAAAAGCAAAGAGAGGGGTTATTTCAGAGTTAGAGGGTTCTTCCTGCAAAAAACCCCAGAGATACTAGAAAAAAAGTAGGGGACAGTTTTGCTTTATACTCTTTAACACTAGAAAGGAAGGGGTTGTTTTTTATTATAGCTCTTTCCTTGTGAAATAAGTGGTCAATATTTATAGATTTTCACTTTCAGAGAAGGAGATGGATCCTTAGACACTCATAGGTATCAATATCAGAATGAGCCATAATAATTACTCTGTGTGGCTTTCTGTGTCCCAGAAGGTTTGTGCTTCTGCTCCAATGTGAGGCAATGCCAGAATCAGAGTAAGCTGTCATCGTGTGATCTGATTTTCTTCTCAAAGGATTCACTGAGGCTTCAGACACTGGCGTTTAACTCATCCTAGAGTGTGCTGCATTGTGTTCCCTGATTGAGATCTGCTCAGGCAGCTTTTCTCAGCTGGATTTTTACACATATCTATGCTTCCTTTAGGATACATTGGTAAATCTGATATCAACAAATAAGAGGACAGAGTCCAAATTTTAATGTTAGTTGGGAATCGGAGAGTAGGACCCCTCATCTGGAAAAAAGCTGGAGTAGGCACTGTTGTTATGCATTTTTAATGTCCACAGTAACATACACTGCATAAAACATCTTACCTATGCCTGTTCCTTAACCAAGCATAGCACAGCCCTGATCCCTTCTGGATGCCAAAGGCACAGAGAAGAGAACAATGCTGCACCTCTTTCTAGCGTCCCTGCAAAAGGGAAGTAATTAATCTTTAAACAATTGTAAGAAGGGCAATCTTGGAGTATGTAGAAGTGCAGGTTCCAAATAGCCTCAAAAAATGATTTTGAAGTGAGTACAAGGAGGTAGAATGAGGATAAATACATTAAGAAAGAACACTTTAGCAGAACAGCAAGAAAAGAGAGCTGTTAGGTTATGGAATAGTTACCAAGCGATATGATGAAGGCTCTGTTCCATAGGCCATCTGAAAAAGCAGACTAGACAGAGTGTTATTGAGCATACTCGAAGGAACCATCCTGTCTCTGCAAGGAGTCTGTTACCTGGTTTATCATCTGATTTTTTAAATATATCATGTGGCTATTTCTAACACTGACTTTAGCAAGACTTCTAGGTGTTAAATTCTTTGAGAAAAAAACAGAGTAATATTGCTCATCAATGACCTCATTTCCATTTTTGTGGCCATGAAAGATGTGTTGGACTTTTATAGCCAGGCAACATACAGGAGATTCATGATCTTACCTGGCTATAGTAGACCACGGCATTCTTTTTGAAGGGTTGTTGTCTGTGGGAAGTACACCAAGAGACGCATATACATGGTGGAGAAAAACCTCTGAAGAAAATGAGAATTAAAGAGAAAGACAGCTTTGAAATGCAGCTGAACTACAGACATCAGACAAACCTCTACCTCAGAAACTGCTTTTCATGTTATAAAAATGTTATGTTTATTCAATTTATTTATGATGTTGTTAGAAAAATATCTTACTTTATATGCAATCTGCAGTTTAGATTAGTGTTAACCCTTTTCCTATTGGTTGATTGTAACCTCTTTGTCCATTAGCTAGTGATAGCTAAAATTTATAGCTTTTCCCCTTTTAGCTCAGTTTCTCCATTTATAGACATATATCCCTGTATGTATCTCCTTGAATCCTTCCAAATTCCATACATTCCATGCCTACCCCATAAAAGTTACCTATCCTCTGTAATAAAGGTTCTCCATTTTGTCTTCACTTTTGTGTGATTCTGTGCAAAGTGGATTGTTCACAGTCTGAATTTTAGGAGGCTTACAGCTCGCCTTCAACAGTTGTCCCACTGGCTTTTGTTCCTATTAGAGGAAAAAAAAGTGCACCAGCAGGAGCACCTACCTCATCTGTATGGCATTTGAACCACAACCTGCAACTGCCTATAGATAGTAGAGCTGCCACAAGTGGAAAACGTGGGTGCATTGCAGAGCCAAGCAGCTCCATGGAACAGAAAGCAGGAGGGTTGCTTTAGTTCTGCAAGATTTGTTCTGCCTCTCCTGGGCAGGGGATGGCACATGCTGCAGGCATTGTGATGCCAGTACTCTGGTTAAATATTTACAGTTCATTTACTAGAGAAAAGAGGGAAACTGCAATTAGGGAAAATTATTTTCCAGCATGTGAGTTAATTTTTAGTTTGTCAGATTTTTCCTATACTTTTCCTTTAGCTATCGTCCCTCTTGAACCTCCATTTTTAATTCCCTTTTAATTTGCTTGAGTAACAGAGCAGAAGGATGAGAGATGGAGGCAAAACACATCTCACTAAACACTTTTTGCTTCTCTGTGGTAGGCTTGGTTTTACATAAGTCCTCTGCACCAGACCCTCTAGGTTTAAGGACCCCCACTGTTTAGATATACCCACTCTGCCACACAACCTTTCTTAGTCTCAGGCTCCTTGTGGTCTAAGCAGCATTATTTCTCACCTGCATGGTAACAGAAAAATACATAAATCTGCAATTCAGCCAATAAATAAAAAACATTACAAATAGGCCAATTTTGGAGCTATTTAAAATATGGGCTGCTGGTTCCCTGCATGGCAATATATATATACACAGAGAGCAGGATTTATGATGGTTTGCTATGTACTTTAAATATCATGAAAACCAGTCAATTTCATTTTGTTACAGCCTAAATCTATCTTGGCAGTTCCTGTTACAGCCTAGTTCCTGTTGCAACACAAGTCACTTAAAATGGTACAGGCTGTTTAGTAAATGGATTTAATAAGAGCTTTTGGTATGGACAATGGTTCTTAGGCTTGTTTTGGGCTTTTTTTAGAATGTCAGCAGGTGATACAGAGCTTTAGAACTCAGTCATTGTGAATGTATGAGCTGAACTAAACGGATGTTCTCATTTCTCTGTCTACATATCGTAACGTGTATGATTTGGCTTCTTATTCTAGTCCTCCACAACAATATCTGAGCAGTTCTGTGGAGGACTGAGCATGCTATACAATGTGCACTATGTGCTGCTTCTGCCTGAAACTAAATTAATGTTACCCTATCTTTCCTTTCTTGTTCTCTCTACCTTCCCTGAGATGATGCTGTAAAGCAGACCTGCAGGCTGCAGTACGCAGTAGGCAAAGGAAAAAGGCAGTGTTTGAGCAGTACCCAGGAAACATTTAGATAAAGAAACCTTAGTCTGAGCATCAGAAATATCTTCTGTCTGGTGAACTGTGGATTTAGCAGAGTACTCAAGCACATCTTGGGGCTTAAAACTGCAAGACTACTGAATGACTTAACTCTATGCAGCCCTCACAAGGTCATCACCAAGGGAAGAGCAGAAACACTGGTTATTTCTTTTTGCCTTTTTGAGAACTTTACAAAAGTGAGTCCTGTGCCCAAGTAATGGACACAAGGGAACTTCACTCCAGTGTTCACAGGACCACAACAATTTTCCTGACAATGATAATTACATATCTGGTATTCACATCTGCAGCAACCCTTCTAGAAAGTCACTGTCAGAGAGACGTAGGAATCCGCAGAGTAAATCTCTAGGGAGCAGCTTCCAGTGGGTTAGTTGCACTGATTCCCATGGAAAATTTAAATAATTTGTTGAGTTGTCATCGGTAGACTTCTGCATTAACCAAAGGTGTCAGCCAGGGGAAAGCTTGTGAGTCTACTGCTCTGCAGCAGGGTGGATCCATGGTGCACTGCAGCAAGACCTATCAGAAGTGAACGTGCCTTACTTGAAGTGACTTCTCCATCTTCATCATATATGGCTTCCAGATGCCTTCTCTTTAATGTCCAATTTCTGGTACCAGAAAACGAAAAGGGCAGCAGTGGATGTAAGGAATTTCCAGGAAAGCATAGCAATCTTTATAGACAGTCTCTGCTACCTGACTTTACAGATGGCTGAGTCTGATCTTTTGACTTTTACAGTGTTTTGTTATGTAAATCTACAGGAGGACCAAAGGTACCTGATAGGAAAGTCGTCACATACCCATTCAGAGGCATGCCAGCCGGGTGATCTCTCTGAATGGAGGACGATCATTGCTTGATCATTCTGGCAGTCCATTTAACACTTTATCTGTGAAATACGATTCTGCAGTGAGTAATGTAAGTGTTTGAATGATGGACATTTGTAAACTACTTGTCTCTCAGGACAGCATCATCTTATATTCAGAATCGGTAACAAAGACATATAAAAGTTTTTATGTCTCTTAATTTATGTGGGTTATCAAATTAGCATACAGATGTCCTCATTATCTATGTAAGTATCCAGTTCTTTCTTCAGTTCTGATAAAATCTTAGGTTTCATGGGTTTTCATGATGTAGCAGATTTCACAGATTCAGTTTAGTTTCCTTTACAACTGTTTTCTATAAGAAGTTATTGCTTTTAATGCATCGTATGTAATTTTTTTGACAAGACCATTTCCCTGTATTAATCAAAAGTCCAGAGCATCTTCCAGGAGCTACCAGTACAAAACCAAATTTGCAGAATTCTTCTCCATCATACATTCTCAGTTTAGGCCAGTAGAGTGCTGGCATGCTGATCTAATGCCTGTGCAATTATTCTGTGAAATGAGTTCCTGGGAGGCACTTAGTCAAGGCAGGAGAGCTCTGAGCAAAAATCGGGGTTTCAGTCCTGTGCTAAATTCTTGTACTTCTTGTATTACTGAATTTATAAAGAGGTGAAATACTGAAGTTTTTCCACATGACCAAAACTTTGTTGCATTTTTAGTTCTGATGCAGCATAGTGTTTCATTTTCAGGTCTCCGTAGGAACTAGAAGCTTCAATATTTCTAAATCTGAACACTTTGTTGCAATGACTCAAATGTGTCCTTCATTAAATTGTGTTTCCTTTGGATGCTGTAGTGCTGAAGATATTTTCTAGAGTGGGAGGAGAATGTATATTTTGCACATCTGTTTGTTCTCATTGACTAGACACTTTGCAGTTTTTCAGATACTGGTTTTTTTTGGTTCCCAAATCATGTTGATTGAAAATTTCTTTTCATGTCTTCTACATACCTTTTATTTTTTCCAAGCAAGTGTCCACTGTAATTCACACTAATTGTCACCCCTGTAGTCAGTTTCAGCAGTGAAGTTGATGATTAAATATCAAGAAAGATTAACTCTCAGCTTTTGGAATGATCATAGTTGGTCTGGGCTCAGTCACATTGGAAGGGCAGAAAAAGACAAAGGTATGTCTGAGTGGTCAAACTGAATAGCATACTGAGACCCAGAGATTTGGGTGGCTAGTCAGGAAGAAAGAAGTGCAGAAAGAGGCAAAAAATGCTGTGGTAATGAGGAAACTACTAGTTGGATAAAAAAAAAAAGACACAAATATGGTACAAGGATTGAAGGACAAGACACAGGGAGCGTTTATATAAACTATACATTTATATAGTCCAGAAAAGAAATAGAACAGCTAAAGAGACATCAGTCTATACATACCTTCATCAGAGCTATGAATATTTGCACTATAAAATCATTAAGGAGAGGTTAATGAGGTTTAATGAAAACATATCAGCTACTAGAAAATACTACAGAGGAATTGTCATATAAGTTTGATCATGGAAAGTACAATATCTAATATCCTCAGATGTCTTTACTTGTGGCCCCTGCTCCCCACCCTTCCTTCCTCAATTCTCTGAAAATGTGAAATGTTGATACAACCACTTTATAATGCTGTTCTCCTCTTTAGAACAACCTGGCTTTATTGCTTAAATACACAAGTCTGGTTTATACTGTCTAGATCAAATGCAAACAAGATAACAAGAGATGCAATTTTGTCCTTCAAAGCCCTTTCCTGCTGCTTTCCCTCAAGACCAGAGATGTACTGCAGGATTATCTACCCCATGTAAACTAAGTTTGAAGTTACCTTTTCCCCTCTGGCAATTTGTATTTACCATTAGAAACATATGCTATTTGAACTTCCCTGTGTTTATGATTTACCTAAACATATCAAAGTGTTATTTTTAAGCTGTTAATAGCATAAATAGAAAGGAGTTGAAGAATGGATAGCCCTGACACCTACAGACTTCAGGGAGGTGAAAATCTTCTGACTGCTTCCACCCACATCCAATGAAATGTAAAGTCGATCTGATATGAGAAAACTCAGCACTTGGTGTGTCAAGTGTAAAGTCTGAGCCTGCAGGTGCACTTCATGTAAGTTCTTTTAAGATTCAGGGGTCCATACAACAAAGTGATAATTTTCCTCAATTCTGTGAGACTGTATAACTTGTGGTTCTGTGGAATCAGTACATCAGGAAACTGGGCCGGGATCTCACCCATCACATAAAATCAACTCTCCTTTCCTTTTTCAAGACAAAACTGTTGGAGATCTCTATCAAAACTGTCTGATCTATCCAGACTAAAGGATATTAAAGCTGGAAATGATTACTGTTAGGTCCATCTGACTTGACTTTTTGCACAGAACAAGCCATATGGTTCACTAGTTAAATTCTGTAACTCCAACTTGAGATAAAAAATATTTCAGTAGCACGATGTAATTTTAGAAATATCACTGAAAGTGGGGACAGGATTTATCCATGACTCAGAAGTCAGGGCTGTCATCAGAAATGAGGTACAGATGGATTTCTGGCTAAAGCAATGGCATGCAGTATCGTTGTCAGGCCTGTCCCACCTCTCAATTCTTACAACTTTTCTCCTTATTCAAAATTTCTCCTTTTGTGCAGCCTTTTTCCTGGTTATGATTGATGCACAAATGTACTCTGTTTTGTTTTCTCTGTTTACACTATTCCTCCACTCACTACATTATTCGTGGTTTGAGATAACTCTATTGCTTAAGGTCTCATGACAAAGATGATGCTTTTTAAGGACTTCTCTGCCTTCCTTTCTGATTATTCCACTTGTTTCCAATGTTACCAAACTTCCTGTATTTTGTGTTTCAATAATTTGGTAATGAATCACAGATTACTAACTAGGCTTTTTTCTAAGATGGATCAGAGTATTGACTTCTCTACGGATTAAACTTTAGCCAAAACCCAGAATAAAACCTGCCAGTTGCATATCCATGTAACAGCTTTTTGTTTTCTGCAATGTGAGAGCTGATAGCTTGTAATTAGAAGCAGAAAATGACTATCTCTTTGTTTGTCTGACTTGGCTTTCATGGATTTAAACTTTTCAGGCTTGGACTCTCCTTAATCTCACAGTAAGGCTTCTTCAGAAATAGTTTTTCACCTTTTTTTTGTGAGCAATTTAATATTTTTTTCCTCTAAGTGCAAAAATTATTTTTAAGTCTCTAGACTGTTGGTGCTGCACCTGGATACCCTCGACATAGGCATCATAGGTGGCAAAGGAACCACCTTTCTTGTCTATCCTCCAGTTAGATTGAGGCATTACTTTCAGAAGGGAAATGCAAATTTTTAGATTTTAAGAATCTCTGATGGAATGCCATTTCTCTGGCTTTTAATTCTGTCTGAAGGCTCAGCACCAAGGATTAGCACATTGGATGCCAATTGCAAAAGATTTCACACAATTTGATAGGCAGCAGGATAAATGCCCAAGCTGCCTAGAATAAAGAAATATTCTGTACTAATTTTAAATGAAAAAGAAAGATATCACACTTTGGTTGGTGTCAGTTTTCCTTCTCTTCCTACCTGATACAACTTTATCTGGCAATGATCTCGAGCCTCAAGTTTGCCTTTTCTCTGTTGGATTGCTGCATTATGCCAACTTTCCAAGTTTTGAAGTACTCATTTTCTATCTCCAATATGTTAATTTTGCACAACTTGAATCTGGGAAAAAATACGTCTTTGGTCTTCATGTCAAAGCATCATATGACACAAATCCATATTTTGTCTTCTCAAGCAGAATGTAGCATTTATTGCACACTAACCTACAACTGAAAATTTGATCATGGATTTATGTTTGTTTGTTTGTTTTTTTCCCTAAAATACTTACTTTAATTTTGTTGACCAAGTATGGTACTTTATACCCCTTGGCTTAGCTTATTTTACTACAACTGAATAGACAAAAGTGATAGATTTCAAGACATGGAAACAATTCCAGTAGTAAAAGAAAACACAGTTGTTTGCAAATGTTGCTCTTCAGTATTTGGAGGGAATATCCACTTAGAATTATTAGATGATATAATCATATAGGACGCTCCTGAAATAGTTTCTTCATCAGTACTAATGCATAAGGATATTAACTCCTTAGACTACCTACTACAGGAATCAGGAGGGGCTAACTAGATCAGCACTTTCTGTCTGCATTTGGCCACAATCTATAACAGCTGGAATATTGTGTCCTGATTTGATGCCTGAAGATGAACAAATATATTGATAAATCAGAGATTTCAGTATTTGAGCTTCTTGATTAGATATCCTTGTAAAACAATGTATATGGCTGCTCTTTCTTCTCTGGCCAAGAGCTGGAGAGTTATGACAATGTCTTGGCTGATTGTAATTATTGTCTTCTGAGTAACTTCAGTCTCATTGCATCACAGCTACTTCAGCTGTGGCTCTAAAACATGGTAGAAGAGCACTGAATGCAAAAGAGTGTTTTCTTTTTGTCCCTTTAGTTTATGCTATTATGGAATATCTATCCGCAATTTTAAGCAAATTTTAAGCGTGCCTTTGAAATGTCTACATTAAGAAGAAGGACTTTACTACTTTATCTCAAGAAACAAAATCTGGAACTGCTGGCAGAAGTTTCCCTCTCTTTCATTTAAAGAATGAACTTTAACTGCTGCAGTGGAATATGGCACACTTAACCAGGATGCAACAAACACATTTGTGATTTGCTCCTTTGAGGCTTTCTCAGCAAATTATGAGGTCTAAGACATTTGTCTTAAAAACATATGTCAAGTTTCTTGAATTTTGGGAGAACTAAATTTGGCCTCCAACCTTGGTAGCAGTGAAGTAAAGATGCTGTATCAAGCCCAGGTGTAGTCTAAAGGAAATGTCAGCTGAGTTGTAGTAAAAAAAGAAGCTGGACTAGAGGTTTCTGTGTGAGAAAGGTTAAGCACAGTAGGTTTTTCAGCTTTCAGAAAAGATGATCAAAGAGGAATTTGATAGAGCTCTACACATTCTCAATTAGTGTGGAGGAAGTAGTGTGCAAGTGAAAGAATCAGGTGGATGTTTTCAAATTAAGAAATTAAAAGAAGAGTATTTTTCACAAAATGAAACTGAAAAACGTGATTCTTCAGATTGTTGCAGGGCCCCAAAGTAAAGCTGGTTCAGAAAAAAATAGACATATTCATGGAAGACAAGTCTACCAAGGGCTATGAAGTGCAAAGGTAAAGGTACGATCTCTGGATCAGAACATCTCTAAACTAGGGATTGTTAAAATCTTGGATGTTATAGTAAGGAAATGTCACTGTAGACTGATCTTATGTATTTTCCCATGTTTATACTACTAGCCAGTGATATGTTTCATTTCTTTATGGCTATTCTGGTATTTTTATTTCCTGAAAAAATATGAAAAGTGTGAGTTTTTTACAGACTGATCCATTGTAGCTGGACTAATTATCTACTGTGGTTTAATAAAGGAAAATACTGTTTTATTTCCTGAATCTGGAGCATGATTGAAAAAATTGTCTACAAAATAAAATTAGTGAAAACTTTTTCTCTAAAGAAATAAGTTGGGTTTTTTTTTAAAAAAAGGAAAATAAAAAGAAAACACATGGGTAAAATGTAGCAGCACAAGCAGCAGCAAGTCCAGCATGTTGCCAGGGAAGCTTCATGATGTGAATAATAAATACAGAATATAAGACTAGAGAGATACAGGGAAAGTGCTGTAGCAAACAGTCTGACTGCTGATGCTCTGAAAAATATCAGTCTGCTCAGCAGTGGCTTTGGTGGTCTGTTGCCAAAATTTAGAATCAGATAGGACAAGGGAACACATGAATTTTGCATAAGATGTTGTGGCATTTGAACCCTTCTCCACTTGCCCCTTAAACACTGATTTCTCTAAAGGTTAGGAAAATCTTGCTTACAGTGTAGGCACATGGACCTGGAAGACACTTGTGTTTTTATTTTTAGCTGATGGTAGTTAAGAGTTGCCTCAGGTTATCTTACTTCCTATTGGAGTTGTTTAATGGTTTAGATGTATGAATTCATAGATTTATGAACAAAGTAAGATAGCTAACAGGTTATTGTGTGTCAACTGCTCTGCAGTAATTGTGTCTATGCATCCTCTTAGCCTGAAGCAGATGCAAAATAATTCGACTTAGCTGAGGTCCCAGTGAAATATAGCTAAAATAACTCTCAATCCAACATCAGAAGACACCGTCATGCAGAAAGCCTGTTCCATATTCCACCCATAACACCCACATACTCCACTCACAGCCTGGGGCTGGGCAGCAGGTCTCACAAGAACAGTGACTCAGCTCTTGGGAGCTCTAACATTCCCATCAACTTGATGGCCAAGGAACGGGATTCAGCTATCCTGATAATGTGGTATCATACTCATATAATTAAGATCTTCCTCATAAGATCTTTAGTACCACGACGAGGGTTCTAGGATAAGGAGGAAGTACATTCTGGAAAAGAGGTCTGTCTCTGCAATTAGTTTCTATCAGAATTACTTTGGAGCATATTTGGGTGTATTGAAGGACCACAATTGTACCTCTGTAGGCTGATTTGAAGCAACAAACTTCTGCTCTTTAAGCTGACTGGCCAAAAGCACCTCCTTTGCCTTTCAGCTAAAGGGTACTGCAGAGCAGGATGGTGCATTCTTTTCTCTCTCTTTTTAGCTATTAATGACCTAATACACACTATAAAAAGTGCATCCAGATATCACGGTGATAAGTGCCTTAAAAGCGCCTGTAGTGATAAATAATTCAGATGATGATATTCTTCATGAAGCTTTTAAAGTATATTAACCAGAAACTTACATAAGCAATGAAACCTACATTACACATACACATGCATATGCAAAAAAGTAATGAGTAGATGAAGAAACACATCTGCAAGAACAGAACAAAATTTTTTAATTTTTTCACTTACATTCGCCTTGTTCAGTCATTTGTTCACCACCTTCTATTCCCCTCCCCCCAACCAAAGCAAGTCAAAATCAGAGCTCAAATTCAGTTTAGAAAACAAGTGTTCATATATGGTAATAGTACATAATAGCACTCTTTGGTAGGATATATTACTCATGGCCGAGGATATTCTGTTTAGGAGCTTTTTGGACAAACTGGATATATATAAGTATCAGGGACATGTATGTTGGAACAGAGTGCTTATATTAAAAAAAATAAAATAAATAAATAAATAAAAAGAACAAAAAAAAACACACAAAAAAAACCAAACCAGAAAAAACCCTCAACCAACCAAAAAACAAAACCAAAACCAAAAACCCAAACAAAACACCATCAAAAAATCCCCTCAAAACAAATCACTTGGATTCTTTGGATGTGGTGGATATCTGAGGGAATCAGAGCTCTTGGACAGGGCAGTCAGTTCCTATCTGAACAGTAAAAGGAGTTGTGTTCCAAGGTGCTTTGTAATCTTCAGCTGGATCAGGGGAGAGAGGCATCCCTAACTTCTGTTCTACTGAAGTCTTATACCTACCTACGAAGTATGTAAATTACAGAATTGCTTGCTTAAAATTAGGCTTCTGAACTCACATCCTGGCCATTGGTCATGGATTGCTGACTACTGCTCTCAGCTCTTCTCTCTCTGTGTCCATTTAGACCCACGAACATGTCTGTATGTCTCTACATGTATGGAAAGACTACAGTTTGCATAAACCATTAAATATTCACTGATCCTGAAAGTAACAACATCTAATTCCACAGACATAAATCTGAGTGATTTATGGGTGTACAGAGGTTCAGGTCCTGGATCTAGTTATTTTCCTTGTACACTGTATTGCAAAAATAGAGTTCATAGGACTGAGGGTTTTCCGAAGGACACAAAACATCCTTTGAGAATGTTTTTCCTTTCCATGTGCCTGTGTTCACTGTCTGCAAATTGGGCTCATTCCTATAAACTCTTTACATCTATTATCTCTAAAAACATATTTTTCTGCCAAATAGTAAATTTTGCATATTTATGGCAGTTTGAAAAAGTGTTCCTCTTCAGCATTAATACAGTTAATTCTGAATACAAAGATTTTACGTGCTACTCAGTCAGGGAAGAAAGATACCCCTACACCCACACACCCACCCCACCCACCTACTCTTTTTTGAATTCTTCAGGGAGTGAGTTTTGAATTTGTATGTGGGAGTCTTCGACACACCTTCAGCTTATGATGAACTGAAAGTGAGACAGTCTCCTGCCAGAGCCCAGGGAAGAGCTGCAGCTGCTGTTACAATTATGCTGTGTCTCCACTGCAGACTACAAGTAGGAATGAACAAGAACCACTCCAGGCATCCTTCACCATCACCTTGCGGGTCTCTGGACATGCTGTATTTCTTGAAAGATGGCTGATGTGATTCTAACGTATGTTTTTTTTCTTTTTACACCGCCTGAAAATTGCAGACAGCCCTGAAAGATTTTGGCAGCTATTTAGCACAAAGACTGGGTTACAACCTTTGGCTCAGGGAGTCTTTAAACCATAATTCTGGGGTAAAAGGGTGTAACAGGGGAATATTTACTGTAAATATGCTCTTCCTTTCCATATGTGCTGGTTATCCCTGGCGACAGGTCAGTGGACTTGAAGAATACGTGACAGCCCTTGTGTTCTAAAGAGGTTTAAACTGCACTTATACTCCCTTGAAATCTCCATCATAGAATCATAGAATCATAGAATTAGACAGGTTGGAAAGGACCTCTGAGATCATCAAGTCCAACCCTTGATCCACTACCACCAGAGTTACCAGACTGTGGCACTAAGTGCCACATCCAGTCTCTTCTTAAAAACCTCCAGGGACAGAGAATCCACCACTTCTCTGGGCAGCCCATTCCAATGCCTGATTACCCTCTCTGTAAAGAATTTCTTCCTAATATCCAACCTAAACCTCCCCTGTCAGAGCTTTAGACCGTGCCCTCTTGTCTTTACTGATAGTTGCTTGGGAGAAGAGACCAATCCCCACATGGCTACAACCTCCTTTCAGGTAGTTGTAGAGTGATGAGGTCTCCTCTGAGCCTCCTCTTCTTTAGGCTAAACAACGCCAGCTCCCTCAGCCTCTCCTCATAGGACTATCAGACACATAGAGCTGTGAAAGACAAATCCTTTAAAACAAAATAAGTTACAGAGTCATTTGCTGCATTGTCTCAGTTTCCAGGAACAATGGACAATAAAAAATGTATTGTAAACAGTTGTACTGGCTAGTGCTGTACATTGAGGAAAACTCAAGATGAGGTACTCAGTCAGCAAAAGAAGTTGAGTAGTTCCTAGTGCTATACATAGTTCTGACTCTCCTGCCAACTTATAAGACCATCTTTTCCTCCATATTAAATGTTTCTCCTTTATCATCAGCAGCCTATAAGAGGTCTATAAGAAGTAATAAAAGTCCGGATAGTGACTTAGATGTCTGGAATGCATGCAGAAACTTTGAAATAATACTAAACATATATCTGCATCTTGAAGTACCTAAACTCCAATGAACATATGGCCTGAGCACACTAATGTTGTTGGTTTCCCAGAATAGACAGTTTGTTAACATATATAAAAATGATACCTGTCATCCAGACAGCTTTTTGTGGGGAAAAAAAGTAGCAGAGAAAAGATGGGTGTAGTGAGAGGGAAGCAGATGTGACATACACTCAGGCCTGGCTATATGAAGCCACAACTCTGGTCTAAATCCAGCATTCACTGGGCAGCAGACACTTCTCTTATTCTATACTTGTACTGTGTCTAATTCGGGGACCCCTGGTGGTCTAGCGGTTAAGATGCTGCGCTCTCAGCACCAAGGTCGCAGGTTCAATTCCCGGTCCTGCTTCGGGGATAATCCCCCGGGTAGATGGAGCTCGTCAGCCCCTAAGGCCATCCATCTAAGAGAAGGTCACTCTAAAACAAAACCTAC
>JAWWLV010000121.1:28953556-29038730 GCA_035041135.1 Platyrinchus mystaceus | reverse complement strand
GGCCCGGCAGATGAACCTTAGGATTAAAGGGTGGGCTCAGTTCAGCGCAGGCTGAGTCTCACCTAAAAAATCCATTGTGCAGGCTTGAAAGGTAAAAAGACCTTTCCCAGATCTTCGTTCGCAAAGACTGGCCACACACTGTGTCTAATACCAGGGGACTATGGTTTGTGTCTGTGTTCTTACATAAAATGGCAATATACATATATAATGGTAATAATAATAATAGAAACTATGACTTGAGTAATTGACCTTTCATAGATACATAGTTTGACTTTTTGAGGTACTTTTTTTTAGAGCCTGTTTTTTCTGTCTTTACATGCCTTGCCTCCAGCAGTGAAGTTTGAATAATTTTTGACTGTTTTCTTCCCTTGGATTTTGTTCCTTTTTCCTCTAGAAAACTATAAAACTACTCTTCTTGCTGTTTTTCTTTCCTTATTGCCTTCCCCACCCCCTTTCTTTTTTTTTTTTTTTTATAATGAATGAATTAATTC
This sequence comes from Platyrinchus mystaceus, assembly GCA_035041135.1. Taxonomy (NCBI): domain Eukaryota; kingdom Metazoa; phylum Chordata; class Aves; order Passeriformes; family Tyrannidae; genus Platyrinchus; species Platyrinchus mystaceus. The sequence goes on along the minus strand of JAWWLV010000121.1, from coordinate 29,038,239 downwards.
AGAATTTCTATGAGCACAGAATTCACTACATTCCTAGGTCATTGTGTAGGAATATTTCCTGCTCATGCCTCTGTATGTACAGAGATGCTGGTATCATGGCTGTCCTCCTGATGAGATCTTCCTGTAGAAATACTTACTAAATGTAAATCTACTTTTGCTTCACATATTCCCTTACAGCTTTCCCCAGTATGTATAATTTTATTTTTAATTAAGATTTTAAATTTATTAAAAAATTGTGATACAATAGGAGGCTGAGAGTTTGTTTCAGTATAAGAACTTCTAAATCTAAGCAGTTTTGCTCTCCAGGGGTTATAATTTGATAACTTCTTACAAGCATCTCTTAGGTTTGTATTGCCTTCTTGCAGATTGTCTCTTAGTCTTTTAGTTTAAATGATTTTCTGGTGTTTGTGGTTTTCATAAGGACTCTTTATTGTTCTTAGAACCTCAGCTATGAAAGGATGTTATTCTTGTGTAGTTATGTGGACCAATAACTGGAATATTTCACAACACAACATATATCTCTTTTATGAAATGAACAAATTATTTTTTTCATCTTTTTGCAATTTAAAATTGTTACAACAATTGTGTGACAGTTCAGGAAAGACCTAGACCTATTGGAGAGAGTCAAGTCCAGAGGAGGGCCACAAGAACGCTCTGAGCATTTTCTGAGCAAGCTTCAGTGGAAGACTTCAACAAGCTGTAATTGAATGAGTCAAATCTATTTTTTTACCTATTTGTAAGATTCATTTTTTCACAGCAATGTGGTCAGAGATACACCTGTTTCAAAAGCATCAGTGCAAGGATCTGACTTATGCTTTGCATTCAGATGTGTGACAGAGAAGAAATCAGCTCAGCTGTGACCATTTCACTATCACTGTATGCATTATAGGATCAGCTTTGCCACTCACTTTCCATTGGTTTCTCCCTGAAACTTTCTCAAGATTCCTTCTTTTTCTGGAAGGGAAAGAGAAAGATATTTAATAATAATTCATTTCTCCCCCTACAGCTAGCTTTTTATTAGGAAATTAATTAGCCCTGAGGATCATTCTCCAGTATTCCAGGTATATTTTCTCTCTCAGCCGAGAAAAAAATTGTGAGGTCAATTTACATAAGAGCATTAACATAACAATTTCAAGCCTTCTACAAACCACACTGTAAACTCTTACTGTCTGAGTTTTTCTGTTGTTAAATGGGGATAACCCCAGTAGCCATCGTTTGTGAAAGGCTTTGTGATCAGTGTGAGAGTGTACATTGTGTGTCAAGCCCTGCTTTAATGAAAAGATGTAGAAAACATATTTCAGGCCATGTGAATGTCTCCTGTAAGATCACATCAAACTCAAAGCAACAAGACTAAGGACAAGTATTTGGAGACGAAGTGTCTTTAGACAAATATGTCTGTGTGTATTTGTCATTGCAGTTGGTGCTGTCCTCCACCTATAAAATAGGAATAATAGTCTCAAACCAAGATTGAGTTAATATTGCCTGTGTTCAAAACATATGGGTATTACAGAAAACCATGTGATAAAATTATATAATAACTGCTTTCTGGTCACATTTGGGAGGGGGGACGGGAATGAGTAAAAAACCAAATACAGACTAGATAGCTGCTTGTTAGTCACGAGATTCATCTACTTTAATTTAGATCTCCTAAAAGTTCTGCATCTAGGCTAGTCATCCAGAGCAGGACTCAGCTAACCAGCTGTTAACTCCTACACTCTGCTATAAAAGGAACATGGGCTGACTAGCTCAGAAGTGAACACCTACACTGTAGACTTCTAAAGGTAGACAAGGTGACTCTCAATGCTAGTCTTCCTATGCAATCAGTGGAAAGAGAGAAGGATATTTTCAGGTAGTTTTCTTGGTATCTTCTAACTTGTTTCCACCTCTTTATTTCTGAGAAGAGATTTGAAAAATTTTCTGGCTTGAATGTAGTTTAATGGAGCAGCAAAAATAATATCCCCAACACAGAGGTAACTTCAAATGAAAATATGAAAGAAGTCACTTTTGTAGACCCTGGGAAAATAGAGTTTCTGAAACAATATTCTACAAGAAGTATCTTAGTGTGTCTAAAAATACATAAGAGCATTTTCTGGGGAATGAATGAACTCTCTTGATTGAAACTTTAAAAAATTAATTCATCATGGAATTCAGGTTAGAAGGAGCTTCAGGAGTTCTTCAGTCTGACCCCATGCTCAAAGGAGAGTCAGCCATTAGATCAGTCCTGTTTTCTCAGGGTTTTTTTCAGTGTGATCTTGAACTTGTTCAAGGACAGAGATTGCATAACCTCTGCTCTGGTTGGCTGTCCTCATCATGGAAAAGCATTTCATTATATCCAATCTGGTTTTCTCTTGTTTAAATTTGTACCTGTTGTTTCTCAACCTCTTACCATGCACCACTGTGAAAAGGTTGGCTCTCTTCATAGTCTCCTCATAGGGCTGAGGAGGCTGATGTTACCTGCCCACAAAGTTCTCTCTTCTCTCTACTGAATAAGCCCCCTTACTTCACTCTTTCCTGACAGGACGAGCACTCCTGCTCCTGAATGTCTTGGTAACCCCAGTGAACTTGTTTCAGTTTGGTGATATCTGTCCTGTATTGGGGGTGCAAAATTGGATGCTGTAGCCTAGATTCAATCTAATGTTTGACAAGTAAGGCAGAAAAATCACTTCCTCCAAAAACTCTTTGTTGTTCTTTTAATACAGCCTGGGGTACTGTTGGCCTTCTTTGCTGCCAAGGCACACTGCTGGCTCATACCCAGCTTATTTTCTGCCTGGATACTGAGTTCATATTCTGCAGAGCTGCTTTCCAGCCCATTAGTCCCCAGCCTGTGTCACTACAGGTGCCTTTCCTTCCCAGTTGCTTTGTATTTGTCCTTACTGAATTTCTTGTCCAGCTATTCCTCCAGGCTCTCTAGGTCCCCTGGAATGGAAGCCCTGCCCACAGGCATTTCAGCTGTTCCCACCAACCTTGTGTCACTTGAAAGCTTCATGATGGTATTCTCCCCACCTCCTCCAGGTCATTGATAAAGCTTAGCTCAAATGTGTCTTAGCATCAAGCAAATCTAATTTCATAAGGTATGGCCAGACATGTCTATTTTTGCTTCATGTCACCTAGGATTTTCATTGCAGGCATGTGAAAACATGGCATCTTTCAAAACAATAGAATTTCCCAAAGAGGAAATTGGATTTTTTTCCATGGAAGACAAAAATTTGGCATGAATTATGGCAGTAAATAGCATAGAGTGGCAAAGGAGATACAAAGGGTACACAAATACACAGGAAAAATTGATGACTACCACATCTAACAGAAAATAGAAAAATAGTATTATATATAGAAGAAATTTTCTTTTCTTATACAGAATTATTTTTCCTGTTGAGGAAATATGTTTGCTTTGGTCAACACTTTGGTGTTTTAATGACAAGTAATCAGTCATAGCCTTCTCCTTGTTGGCTTAGAGCTACAGCACACTAAACATGGTTTCAACTCTGTGTATTGGACATTTCTACCTGCAAAGTGCTACTGCTACTTCCTTCACTAGTCTGTCTTCAGAGGTTTGTGAGCCAAGCTGTGAACAAATTTGACATCATTTAGTTGGCAAGTTATTGTATAGAATCATAGCCCTGTGTACTGATACACCACACAAACCTTTCAAAGTTACCCCTGAGATCTCTCAGACATAATTTATTGGAAGGAAACATTGCTAGTGGGTCCAAAATGTCCCAGACTATGAATCTGTCCAGTAAAGTGATGAAATTCCTGTTAGTATTTGATGGTAACACCTTGGTGAGAGTTGGTCAAACTCTCCAGTGTAATAAATAGAAAGCAGAGTTCTGTTGGAAAGATAAGTGATATAACGCATATATAGTCCTGGACAAAATCTGCTAAGATTTCTCCTTCTATGCTTATTTTCTTCTAGACCCCAGGTTATCACTATTTACTGAAGGCTGATTGATATGACACTTCTCCATCCATCCTTCTCTCTGTCTAATCAGAGTGGTAAGGCATCTATGACCTAGTTACCCTTCTCAGAGCAAAAGATATGAACCGCTATCCTTGCTCTGAAATCAAATCCTTGAGTATATCATGTCACTTCCTTGTTATGTCTCAGCAGAGTACTGGCTTACTAGGAATAAAATCATCTGCCCTCTCATTGAAATGAATGCTCTGAGTATTCATTCTAATCTCTCTCTCTGAACAAAATAGCAGAGCAGGTGATTTTATCATACACAGATTGCTTGTTTCATAGGTGACCTTCAGTCTAAATGACAGCAAATAAGATCAAGGCTGCCTGGCCCAGCTGGCACTTGGCTTTTTTACTGTCAGAGACTGTGGATGGAACAGGATTGACCAGAGGTTTGTTGTGGCTCTTCTGCTGGAGAACCTCCCCTCTGTCACGAAGACTCCAGGCAGAGAAGCTAGATGGGCCAAATCAGTGCTGTGGCTAGGACCACTGAGTGCTGATGACTCCTTTCTCCTGAAATGAGACCCTCTGCTGGAAAATGGCAAAGCCCTGAGCATGGATTAGCACACAGTTGTTTTCCTTAGTTCTTAGGTTGTCAACAAGATGATCTGGAACAGGCCAGGCATGTCAGAGGGCATGTCAGCTTACCTTCAACAATGTGAAGAGTCAGGCTTGGAAAATCCCATGTTTTAGATTGACCCTTGGTACTCCAATAACTATTGTTATTCACAGAAAAAATATTTTAAGCATTAAAAATCTTTGGATTTCTTGCCTTCTACACTTTATTATTCTGGAGCAGACCAAAGGAGAGAAAGGAGCAGAAAGGTAGGGATAGCTAATACTTGGATATTATATCTTGCAATTTAGCTTGAATTGGCAATTTACCAATGTGAATACCCCCAAGTGGGCCTTAATGCTGGAGTGGGTGGTTTAATTAGCACTATGCTCTCATTTATAATTAGATTTCTGTTAGTTCAGTTTGAAGCATGATTTCATAATACAAAATTATTTTTAAAAATCCTGTGGGGATATTCCTGGTAAATTAATACTGTGGACTTTGATGAAGTGATGCTTTTAATAGACTGTGGTATTTGCAAAGAATCTAAATCAAAGCAATAACATTACTAACCCATAAAAGTCACTGCCACAGGATAATAAATCCACATGCAAGAGGGAAGAAGAGTCATAGGATTATCCAAGGAGAATCTGGACTGTGTGTTTCTCTATTTCAATTTGAAAAACTTGAAAAATTTAAATTTTTTGTCACTCTTTTTTTTTTTTTGTAATGTTAACCTCAAAACAAAATTTTTTCTTCACATTCTCCAAATAGGTATTTAGTACCAAATTAAGATATACTGGTGAATTCAAAATATAAAAACTAGGGCCAAAAATGAGAAGTGTGCTACACGTTCTAGCCTGATGTTTACCTTCAACAAACTGATTATTTCAGATGTGGTTAAATCCTTCTTGATCTGTCCTATGTGATTGGAATACTTTCTTCTTTATTTTCATATGATTTTTTGCCAGTTGCAGGAAAAGGGATTGACTATAGAACTATAAATCATTGCAGATGGACCACAGAAAAACAAACCACGATTTTACTTGAGTGCAAGGGCAAATTCATTTTTGTGCAAGGGGCAGTACTGGAGAGAAGCCCCACTCAGATAAAATGAGCTGAAGAAGTAAGAGCTCAGAGAGAATCTTGTGACGATCAACTAATTATTAAAGGACACCCATACTAAAAACATACTGTGTTTACTGTTCTTTGTTTCTAAAAATAAGCCTAAGCAAAGACACGCTTTAAAAACATCAAAGTCTGTGTCTACTAGTGAAAACAAAGTTATCTGAATTCTGATCTATCACTTTCGTAGGTAAACCCTTGTGCACTGTCTTTTATAGGCAGACAGGAAGATGAATGTCTTGCTCCCAGGGATCATCCAGGCAAAGCCCTTAACCTTATCTCCATCATCAGGGGTCAGAATTCTCCACAGACTTCAAAAGGAGGTGAAAAAATATAAGAAAATACAGGAGGAAAAAAGGTGTAAAGATGTCATTTGAAACCATCCCTTTGGAAGGGGATACATGCTAGCTGGAGGTTTAACACATATTTACAGCAGGCATAGCCAGCTCTGATCACATCCATAGTGGATCACTCTACATCAGTATTCCTTTTTTATAATTTTACTACTGCAGATACCGATGGCTAGTGAGTGTTGAAAAACCCTGTGGTATGGGGAGTGAATTGCACGGCAGTTTGTTTGAACCTCGCCAGATCCTTTCAGAGGGCTTCCCTCTGCATGTGAAGTACCCTGTGCCTTTACAGCTGCAGCACATACTAGTGAATGTTTGATGTTAGCTCTGTGTTCAGTTTGAGATGCTGCATCTGGAGGACATACTGCCTTACTTTACTATTAGACAGATGGATATGAGCCAGGAATGATACAACCGCTTGCTCTTCTTCAAGAGGTAAAGGAAGTGACTTGCAGCTTTCCTCTAAGGACAAATTTAAGTCTGTAGGTATCTCATGGGGAGGAGTTAGGGCTTGGCCTTCTAGTCTGTGTAAAGAACCCAGGTCAGAGGGAATGTCTAATGGGAACAGCTGAAGAGGGGCAAACCTTGAGTCTACTTTACTCCTCTTTTCCCAGAAAATTGAATATTGAAAGCTGTCTTCCTTGTAGATTGGATTCCTGCTCCAACACAAGAAACCTTACAAGCACAGCCAGGTTCCTGCCCTCCAGGCACTTTCCACCTGGTCATCCTTGCTAACATCACCACCATGGAATGGGAAGGATTACCTGTAGGTTTGTGTCAATCTGAAAGCAAGACAGACGTGGTTTTTTGATAGGAAGAGCAGACATTAGGAATTTATTTTTGGTTGCTTTCAGTCTTGAGCAGATTTAGTGGTATGAATGGTCATGTGGCATTTCATCAGGTAAATAAATCTGTATTTCATTTTTTGGAAGAGAAAAAGAGAATGTCAAGAAGAAGGGAAAGTGTAGAAGAACAATCTCTAATTGTGTATTTCCACTAGCTATTAACAATTTACCTGGCTTTTTCTTAAGCACTTGGAGAGATGCCACGAGGAAAACACACAGATGGCCAAGATAATGGGAGACTGAGCATTTTCTCTCATTTGCTTGTTTTACTAAAATAATCTTAGTTTAAAGGAGCAGTGGGAGCCATTGCTTACTGCAGCATGAACAAAAGAGGATTGAGTAGCCCTTTCAGATTAGATGGTCATAAATAGTAATATAAATGCTAACTAGTAAATTAAGAAATAGTAAAACAAATGTTGTATTGCTCTCTGTGTTCTTCATCCTCCAGAAGAGAATACCTATCCATTGATCTTCATTTCTACTGAATGGTTAGACTAAATACATATTCCCAGTGCCACCATACATTTTTTAGACATTGCTGCTAAGGTGATGATGTTTTAATGAACATAACCATTTCAAGGAATATCACTATTTTCTGCAGATGCATCTGGGCTATAATGTGGTCCAAAACACACATAAATATTACAGAGTACTTTAAACTTTCAGAAGCCATTCTTAATTATGTTACAGCCTCTATCACATTTATGACAATAGAAGGTATTGGCCCATACAGGCCTACACTAGGTAGTAGTTGGCATAAATTCTGACTCATACCTGCAAAAATGTCTGTATTGTAGCTGTTTTATTACTTTCCTGCCTTTTGCTGACCTGACTGCTTCGTCACTAGCATTTATTTAAATCTTGAAGTGCAATTTCATGTACGTCTGGTACAATGAGTCCATGCAGACCAGGTAAATTAAGCTTTCAGCTCAGTGCCTTGGAGTAATCTAATCCCCACTTACATAGGTCTAATTAATAGATAATTAAATTAGAGGAACTGAAAGGATATTATGATTATCTCACCTGATCTTCTGCCTGTAAGAGGACTTGTAGATTTCTGGAGTTAATTGTTTATTTTCCAAAAGTTTTGAAAATTTAACCCCCTGTTTGATCATCTCTTTTCATGCAACCCCTTATGGAAATAGGTAGAATTTCTTATGCTTAAATACTTCATATGACTTTTTTACCATTTATTTCTTAAAAGTCACTCTCAGTTTTCTACAAGGAAACTAGCCAATTCTTAATTACTCTGGCATATGTCTTCTTGAGTTTTTTAGCAGTAATTTGATTTTAAAGCTTCCATGTCATGTCATAGCTTTTGAAATCAAATTGAAATACATCTTATCTACTGTATCTGTGAGCTTTTAATTATTTCAAAGTAAGTTCTGAACACAATGTGTTATTTTAAATATCCTCTTCAAATCTGCTAATTTCCAAGATTCATTGAAAATCAACAAGGGAACTTCTTAGTTTTAAAAGCTTGTGCATACTAACTACACAGGTCTGCTGATCTGAATATATTTAGTAGTAGTAGAGCTCTTCATGTAGTCTTGCGTTGCTGGCAGAAAGGAAGGTATTGAAAGACCACCAGGTACTGAGAAGAGAATACCTTACCTGTTTTTTCCAAGAAGAGAACAGAAATATCTACTGAATGCACCTTTTTATCAATGGTTCTACTTTTTCTGGGTAGGAATAAGCCAGGCCTGAATTCATGTTCTTTTTGTTGTTAAAGTTCTTTCTGATCTGCTAAATTTCTCCATTTACACATTATTCCCTTGATATCCTTTTCTGTCCCCTAACTTTTCTTCAATTGCTAATATCTGAGTTTTCTTAATTGCTATCAACTTTTCTTTCTGTGTTTGTTTGATCTTTGTAGCCCCTTTCTCTATGTCATATTGGTTTTAATTTCTTTTAAGCTATGGTCAATAGAAACACCACTGTGACAGAGACTAGTTTAAGAAAACTGTTGAATTAGATTTTGATTATAATTAGATGTACAAAGTGAATTTTGTTCAAATTGTAACAAAACAGTAGCATTTTATCCTTGTCTCCCTGTGATTCTTTCTTTTGTTTTAACCTTTTAACTACCAGGACACACATGGAACAATGCCCTCAGGAAATAGGTATTTTGTGGAGTTTTCCAAAGAGATGGCTTGCTAATTCAGAGCATATCACAGTGAGTTTTTTCAGCTCCCTGGAATAAATTCACTTATTTACAAGTCAAGGAATTAATCTTTTCTGAAAACTAATTAACATTTTGCCACTGGACCGAACAAGTCAATTCCATTAGGGCACTTTCACTTTTAGTATCGAGGTAGAAGAAGAAGTTACATGGCATTCTGCTGTATGACCATATAAGAAATAAATAAATATTGAAATTGCTAGCAATAAAACCATACATTTTACATGTGTTGCACCACCCTCAGTTTATTGCTCTGTGGCAATGTAAACTTTATTTAAATATCCCTCTGAAATGTTGGTGAAATATTTGTATTCTCTTTGTGGGAAGGAGCCACTTGATTTGTTTCACAGATGTTTTTATGTATGGAATTCACAACTGAAGTTTCTGTTTCAGTTTGTCATTCTCATACAGACTGTACCCTTAGATAGAGACTGTGTTCCCACTCATTGGCGTGATGGGCTTGGTTGAACATTTGAATGATAGTTATCAATGAATAACTGTTGCAATATCTTTTGACATCCCTCATAAATGACAAAATTGGGAAGGTTCCAAGGTTCAAATAATAATAAAATGCCTTGAAATTAAACAGAGATGTTGCCTATCAGTTATGATATAGTGTATAATGATGGTGAGAATAACATCAGTTTTTCAGGTGAGTAGAGAGAGGTTCAAGCTGTGGCATTCAGAACCACACTCTAGGTCTGAAGAGGTTCCAGGGATAGAAAGAACCTCTCTTCAAATACTGTGTGGATGGTATACTTAAATCTAGCTGCTCCAAATGTCAAATGTTTATCTGGTAAAAAAACCCCTTATCTTCTTGAAAGAAATATTCCTTTTCTGGATACAGTAATTCAAAATGTTGACAAAAATGTCATTGATGTTTTAAGCATTTTTTTGACAGATTCTTTTGATCTAGGTTTTCTACACATCTTTAGCCTAATGCAGTTTTTCCTGGCAGAGCTTCTCTCTGTATTTTTGCAAATTAAACCTGAAAATATCGAGACTGTGCTGAAGTTGAATATAATGAAAGACTGTGAGGGAAACTGCTAATGCAAAGTAACCTAATGCAAAGTAATTTGGGGTGCAAAGCTTTTCTAGCTAGGAAATAGGTAAAAGGAAAAGGCAAGAAACCTTATTTCAACCAAACTAATTTCTCTGCCCTTGGTTTGAATCCAGCAGAATGTTAGAGAACCATAACAGATAATCAATACCTGCACTGCATTCCCTCAGTACTTATAAACGGCTCACACAGAGAAACCTACATCTGAAATTCAGACTTTGGGGACTGACTACTGGTGGAGGAAGAAAGGGGATTCAGTGGGGATTATATATGCAATGTTGTAGAATCAGTATGCCTTTTCCTGAAGGATTAGTACTTAAAAAGTAAAGTAAAACAATCCAATATAGTCAGAAATGGAAACAAACTCTCCAGGTGTTTGATGTAGTCCAGATGCTTTATAAATAATTCCTGTAAACACTGGATTGCTCTTAGTTTTGCTATCCCATTGGAAACACAAACTTTGCAAGATATATGATGTAGAGGCTACTGTGAAGCACGTATTCAGTTTTAAGAGGTACAAGTGATATGTGTCAGGGTTTTCTGTCCGTTTTAAATGTTTACTGCACAAAGCTTGTTCAAGAAGGTAATAGATTTTATGAGCAAAACTTCTCCCTTCTTGAAATTCCTTTTTGTCATCACCATTGTATTTCTCCAGGCATGGATGAAAGTCACATCTTCACCTTGTGTAGTAAATGGCTGAAGACTGGCCTAGGACGCTCTCATGTAACAGGAAAAGAAACAGGTGTTTTGTTTGTAGTAAGATTATTTATTTGCATTCATTCATTCTCTTTAACGTTGATATGAGTTTTTGTTCTCTTAAAAACTGGCTGTGGGCTGCGAGGTAGCAATAGGACAGTAAAGTAACTAATTGTTTCTACAACCTATTGAGCCAGCCCTTTGAAAATATTATAGTAGATTGGAAACCTGTATTCCTGTTCTTCATAATTTTTTCATTATTAGAAATGTTTTCATCTTCAGAAAGAGAGACCAAAATTTAAAGGTGTTTGTTAACATCAAATTCCAAAGTGTTTTGTTTCAGAAATGCTATAAATTGATATTCCTAAAATAAAATTCTTGAAACATACTCACTCGAAGTGAGGCTATTTCTGGCCAATTTCACAGTGCTCCAACATCAAGTTACAGGCTGAGCAATGGAAACACTGAGTTCCTTGTACTTCATTCTGAATGGTGATTTGCATGATGACCAGGAGCCCACCCCAGACTGAGGCTCTGAACACTGTGGTAGCAAGACTGGTAACCCTGTCTAATAAACTCTTCTCACCACTGATGAAAACAAGTTTCCTGAGCATAACTGTGTGCAGCAATTCTGGGAGGCAGATATCCTAAAAGTTTAAAAGCTCTGGAGATTTGGGCTGTGTGACAGTCCCTCAGGGAGCACCCGAGAAATTGGGTGGATGAGTGGAGAAGAGGCAGAGAACTGGTGAGTTTCGTTAGCAGATTTGTTCAAATTGGCCCATTTTTGCAAAATACTTCACTTTCAATGGACTGTTGTTTTTCTGATTGAAGTTGATTTTTTTTAATCATTTCTGACCACTACCAGTCAAATCATCATGAAACCCCAGGAGATTCAAGAGCCCAGCCTGATACTTTGTAAGAGAGGTTTACACATCTTGCTCGAATTGGCATGACCTTTTTTACTTGAACTTGTTATGCTGCAGATCCTCTGGGTTCTATTTGTGCCTTCCTGTGCTGTTCTGCCACATGCTATTTTTTGCAGGACTTTGTACTAAAGTGATAGCCTGTGTGTATCTGCTTTGGGGATTTATGAACCATCTTGCAGCTCTGACCACACAGCTGTGCAAAGTAGTTTATGCTTTGAACGATTCTCCCCAGACAGAAGGCAGCTTTTCCAATGGCTGGCACTCACAGAATAAAAAGAGAACAAAGCTGAGAGAGAGGGCCAGCAGAGGGAGAAATATTAAAACAATAAGGAAAAAGTAGAATTTTGCTTTCAACACATCCACATTGCTGTTCACTTAAGAGAAAGAAAAGAAAACAAACAAAACCCAATCCTTAACTCGACCTTAGGTAAAGTGGATGATTTTTTTTTGCCAGAACTCAAAATGGATCTCTGGAAGAAGGCAGTGTTCTTTGCTAGCCCCAATATACACATCGTACTAGTGCCAAAAGGGTAAACATGTTCCTTTTGAGCTTTCTGCCTTTGTTTTCAATAAAAGAAGACCCATAGAGTGACCTACAGTCTAAGTTCTTCTCCCTTTCTCCCCTATCGCTGAAGTTTCATTTCCATTTTGAAGCCAAACATTGAGATCTTTTGCCCAGATCTTTTTAGGAGATAAAAAAAGTGAGCAAGAAAAAGAGATGTTCATATCTTCACACAAGACCTCTGAAAATAATGATTTTTTTTTTCCTGTCTAATCCAGATCCATCACTCTGATGATTTTGTCTGTATTTTACAGAACTCCCAAATGTGTGACTTCTCCAGCATCTTATAGAAGATACCATATCTGTCTTTACTTAGTGAATGGAAGCCATGTGTTACCATAGTTCCTAGGGGCTCTGCTTGAGTGCAGTATGGTTGGCTTCATGTTTTGCTTTTACTTGAATCAACTTCAATAAAATAATTCTTATTAAAAACTGAATTTCTTCTTCTGCACCTGGCAGTTAAAAATATAAGATACAAGGAACTCAATTTCAAACGTTATCTAGATTTAATGCTGCTTTAATGCAAGAAGAAGATCTGGAACTGGTCTCGCATTCTCAGCAGGGCATGTTAGCTACTAGGTGGCCCATCTCTGGACATTCTGGCAACCCCTTTTGAATCAAAAGTGAAGCTTTCTGTTTGGAACTAGAAACTTTGATGTAACTGCCCTGTTTTTAAAAAGCTAACAACAATCAATGATTTATGAAAGGTTTCATTTTTAACAGATTTCACAGAGTAATGAGTTATTCCCTTCACGGATTTCACAGAACATTCTGAATTTTGTTTCAGGTATGAACAAGGGCACACTCTGAAAGATTTTCACAAATGAAAATTCTCAGCCACAGCTCTGTCACAGTGCAGAGTGGCCACTCGATCTAAAGCACCGCTCAGGCCAGCTTTACACAGTGAAAAAACACCACTGACAATGATGAAATAGCAAGATGTAGTTAGCAAGGAAGATGCTAAAAGGATTGAACTGAAAGAAATAAGCCACTCTGTTGCAATCACATTTCTGTTCCTGGAATACAGATAGTGGGTGTGGAAACAATTGCTCATCCTGACTGCTTTTGTAACCTACATGAGATGATTTCAGGCATCACTTGTAACCATCTTCAAGTATGGGGTGCACTGCAGTATACACTGTATGCTAGACTCATATCACAGAATAACACCAATTTCAGTGTTATAACTTAACATCAATGTTTCATCTTTGAAATATTAAAAGATACACTGCTTATTTCTTTTAGTGCAATAAAATACTTTTGAAAACTCTGAAAAAAATGTGAATTCCCAGAAAATAAAATAATATTTCAAGTGAGTTTGATCAGCTAGTCCATTTGGATTTGCTTTCCTCTTAAAAAATATGTAGCTGAAAAGAAGGAGTTTTTCTGAAGACATTATTAATTAAACAAACATTAATGAACTTTTTGGGGAGATAAATTGTGATTCCAAGACTGGTATTCATCCAGTGCAAGAACAAATACATAATATGGGTTACATGCAAGGAACATAAAAAAACAGTAATTTTAAATGAACAATGTACTCAAGAAAATAGTGATTTCAAGGATAATGCCCAACCAGAGAAAGGGAAATTGAAAATACTTTACTGAAATCACCCAGATATTTCACCTTTTGAATTGTTAGAAACTTCTATGGATTTGTTTTTCAATTGCCTTTTGCAATCATGGAAAGTACACATAAAGATATTTTTATCCCTTTTTTAGTCAAGAATAGATTTTATTCTGCAAGTCTCTTTTGTATTATTTTATTTATTTATTTATTTATTTATAGGTAACAGTGGAAACCCATGTTGAAGAGCTCGTTTTGTATTTTGGTTTAAAGATGTTTATATATGGTAGCCACTGAAGCTCCACATCCATCAGGTAGCTGCTAAATCGAATGCATACAGATTACTTGCATATGTTTTCGCTGGATGTTGCTCACTCCACTATAACATTGTAAGACCCAGAGCCAGAGTTATTAGGTCCTCTGGCAGGACTTCAAGCACTTTTCTTGCTTCCCGTAGCACAGTGAATGAGTAAGGCTATAAGGTGCACTGCAAGGCAATTGCTATGGCTTTAAACAGTCTCTGGGAGTCAAAATTCAAAAACATTTATCGTTTCCAAGAATCTTGGGCCAGATTTCAGGAAAGCTGTGAGGAGGATGAAAAGATTTTAAACACTTTGTAAAGAATGTTGACATGAGTGAAAGTAAGCACATTTGAAGAATCACGGTGTCCTTTGTATAGTGGATGTTGATTTTGGAAGAATTAAAGAAGATGCAGATATTTACAGATGTAGAAGGAGTATTATCTAAAAACAGTATCTTTTTAACTGGCACCTTTAGCTTCCTAAAGTCATATTCCTCTGTGCCATTCATCATATCTAATTCCAAGGTCACTTCTGTGCTGCCTTGAAAAAATGAAAAGAAATCCTTCACATCTTAATTAGTATGTGAAAATGTAGTAGGAAATATTACATATGCCAGTCAGGTCTCTGTTATAATAAAAAAGGGTCTACAGGTTAAAATATGCACAGAAAATAACATGCAAACTAAATTATATGGAGAATGATGTTTCAAATTCATGTTATTCAAGTGAAGAGAGATAAGGGAAAAAGAAGCAAGACTGAAAGAATCTTAAATGTGGCCAGAGAAAATAAATTAAATTATTTTGAAATGAAACACAACGGCATTTAGAATCAATGTGTTTGGAGGAAAAGGGAGAAGAAAAGGTTAAACTGAATTTGCAGATCAATCCTTGCTTACTCTTTGCTGGACTCGTGAAACAGTTAAGTCCCACCTTGTTTTCAGTTCTAAACCTGAGAATACCAGAAAAAGATCAGCAGAGTGGAAAAAGAATAGGAAAGAATAAGCAGAGCCATTTAATCACTTCAAGTTTGTCAGTCCTCTTCTGCTTTATTCACTCTGAAATCTATGCTTTAGTTAAGTCTTCCTATCCACAGATATCCAGTCAGCCTGACTTAAAGTGCTTAACAAGACACAAAAAGGGGGTCACTGCAGGGAGGCTGTATCACCTTCAGCCAGGGTTGATCTCTGCTCTCACAGCTTCTACCCCACTAGTGGGAACTCCACCTTCCCTGTGGACTGTAGCCCTCAGTCAGGGGAGGAATTATACCAGTATGGCAGGGCTGTGGACCTGTAAAAAATAATTCCTTTATTTTTAGAGGCTCCTATGATGCTTAATTATTTGAGTATTTACATATTTTCGAAGCATTCTGAGGCCTCTGGGTTGGGAACTTTGCAGGAAATAATGAAGATTGTTTCATGCTGTCTCTGTCTCACTATGTGAGAAATAATCTTTTGTTGTCTCCTGTGGTCTATGACCAGTCTGTTCTGAGACAGCCACATTACCCATAGTGGGGTGAGGTGGAAGCATAATACCAGTTGAGCAGGGAAGTGCAAGAGAAAGCTTTTGGCACTGTGGTTAAAAAGGTCCCATGAAGTAACCCTGGAAGACAGATGCACAGCACCATGTCAAGATAATTACAGCAAATGGTGCCTGCTGGTATTACCTTTATCGTTTTTAAGGACACTGTCAGTTTGTGTTTATGTTCTTGTCTCTCAGTTTTATTCCAGCATATGAGACTCATTTTAAAATTAACATTAAAGAAGCCCAAACAGGAAAAGTGACACTCCCATACACATGTACACTCACACACAAAATAAAACCTGACATAATACATGGAGTGTCAGCTCTTAGTTATCAGTTTCCTGGCTTTTTGCTGGTTGTAATAAGACCTCCAGATAACTTAAAATGTGAACTTTTAATCTTCCTTTACATGTGTGTCTGTTTTTCATGCTTGTATAAATAGGATTTAGGCTGAAAAGCAACACATTGCTTAGGGCAGTGATAAATAAACATAGACAGATCTTTTCCAGAAAAAGGACGTGAAATCAGTTGACTTCCTAAAATATCAGACATGCTGTCAAATAGCAGGCAGCATGGTTGCATGTGGACATCTTCCCCTTCCCTGTGTCATTAAGCTGATGGAATTGTTCGTGCTAAGGAAGGGACACACACACGTAAAGCACATGCTAATGTGTCATAAGTTAAGCAATACTAAAAACCAGAACTGTTTATGTCAGTTTAAATCTGTCCTTGGTCATAGATCTAGAAGGTGGTAGCTAAATAGTTTGACCAACATTTAATGAACTCAAAGTGTAATTTTCCCAGTTATTCATAGCCTGTCTGTGTGGGCTTAGAGTGCTGGGCAGGCTTGCTGTCAGCTTTGTGACACAGAAGCTGACTTAGGAGTAATGACAAGAGTAGCTAAGGAACAAGAATAAGTTTTGTAAAATAAACTAGTGGCAAAGTGTAGAATGGAAATCAAGTCTTAACTTGCAGGATTAGCATCTGATCTTACCTTGTGTTCACTTTACAGACACTGAATATGTGCAGTGGGGAAAAAAGCAAGGTTTGATTGCTGAAGCAGTGATTCTTGCATGTAGAGGAATTAGAAGTTACAGCCCAGGGTGTTATAGCTCAGTCTGCAATAAGGTCATAACACCCACCAAGAGATTAAGGTGTGTTCTCCCAAGAACATTTAGTTGAACAGATGTACAACTTGAGAAAGAAGGTAAGAGCTGGTTTGCATTCTCTCGCTTCTTCAGAGAAGAAGTGTCTTCAGAGAATACACTATTAAATCTTTCCAGTTAATTGATGAAGTGACCAACACTGGAGTTTTGTGTAGAGAAATCTTCAGAGGCCCCTCTGTGTTGATCAAGAAATACATATTTCTGTGGCTGCATTGGCATTGCTCAAGTGGACTCCACATGTTCCAGGGGAACTCTGCATTCTGGCAAAGGAGTTTAGTGGGCACAATCTACTACTTCTGCCAAAATAGTGATCTGTGATTTAGAATAAATTTAGTCCTGGGATGAGAAAAATGTTCTGGGATTATGTAGGAGCAGAGCACTTACTGTTGTTCTTCATCTAAGTCCTGGAAATCTCATCTGTTCTACCTTGTGAAAGGCAGAATATGTAGTTCCTGTGGGATGCTTTTCTGCCCAGGAAGAGTAAATATTTCTCAAAGCTTCTAAATATTGAAGGAACCATGAAGATCCAAGTTCTATCCCTTAGAGCAGGCATGGTTATTTCTACATTAAATCTGAATCTTCAGAACAAAACCTGTGTGTCTGCATGTCCAGTACATATGCCTCAGCAGAATTTGCTTGTTTGTTTCTCTGATTCAGTGCATGTGATTTTGTTTGCTTCCAAAGGCTGGCCTAGGGAGTTATAAAAGCCTGATATTAGTGCATCTAGTGGATTTGCTCCTTTGGATCACGTGGAGAGGATTTATGCCTTTCGTGCTAGACTTTGAATCCCATTGATGACCTCACTGTCCCTGTGTAGGTATCACATACACTCTAATGTAAATGTGATGAACAGGAGTAACACTGATCTTTATTTCTTATTTCAAACCATATAATCTTGGTTAGAGTTTTGTGTCAAAACAAACTGGTGACTCACTGTTGGGTTTCCTAATACATATCAAACCAGCTTAGACAGCTTACATCTAAACCGTGGGATGCAGGAATGCTTCCCAGCTCCCAGGTTCAGGGCCTCTGTCTTCACACCTTTATTTTGGAAAAATAATAATTTATGTGGCCAGGAAGACAGTAAGGATATTCCTGCAATTTTCCCAGTCTGTGTTGTCAGAGGACATCCTGGATGAAGAATTTTTAATTAAATATAACCAACTCAATGATATAAACTTTCCCTTGAAAGACCTTGTAAGCTTTACCTTCACATGGCAGGCAGTATGGTAACTTTCAAAGTGGTAGCAGTTTTCAGTCACTACAAACTTAGTCAGAGTTCTTGATTAAGAATTCATAATAAATAAAAAATAATTTGCTCATTTCACACCCTTTAATTATCTCATGGGATCAGCTGACAGTTGATCTGAAATGCAAGGTATAGTGTAACAGGAAAAACCAGTCTGGTATTTGCATGTTGTAATAAGTTTGGGAAGGAGTTTAAACATCCGAAGGATTAAAAGACTTTATAATAGTTTAGTCAAATACAAGAAATGGTACCTGGAAAATGATGCAGCTAGTTAATATCCTGAGTGAAAGGGAAATGTGAAGATGAAGAAAAGCTCTCAATTCCCATTATTAACATTTGTTCAGAGTTTATAATTATTTGAAAAGAAACTGCCTTGAATCAATGCATTCCACACTGCTGGCTCTCGAGCTTTTTGTCTCTGTGGTTTGGGATCTCTTGTATAAAAGGTATTAAAAAAACCCCAAACCAAAGAATGTTCCTCTCAATGCAGAGAAATGAGGAAACAGAATGTGTCTTCTGCAGGACAATATTAATCAGACTTTTCACATATGGCAGAAGTGAGTCTAATTGAACTCCAAATATTTTGATGGATTTTATAACATTGTTATAAATCAATATTATGGAACAACACTCTTAGACAGACCACATGCCAGATAAAGTATTCTGTTATGTGGCTTTGCCCTGCCCTTTTCCTTGGTTAATAATACAAACTTAAAACCTTCTCATCCTTAAAGAAGAAAAAAAAAGTTCATAAAGTGAAATACCAATCATATATATATCTCCAAATACTTCACTCCAGGAAGAGAGTCAGTATTAGAGAAGTGTCCATTGATTTTACTGTGAAAATTCAAACAGTTCAGGTAGGTCTGGGAATATTAGTAAAACATTGATTAAGTTCTTCAGCAACCAGCAGTGGATGGAGTTTACCCCTTTATTACTTCTTAGCCATGTTAGCCTTATGACACACAGCCAGACACACTGTCTATAACGCTGCGGCTTCTTTTGAGAACACACGCAGGATCACTCTCGAGGAGAAAGACAAGGCAGAAAGAATCGTGTCTTGTCGATATCACCCAGGGAGTCTTTCTGCTGTGCCTTTTGCAACTGGACTTGTCTATCTTGCATTGGCCTTTTCAGGCATCAGTGCGCTTGTAGCAAACGTGGGTAGAGCCCTTCTCAAATCTTCGATCATGAAGCCCAGCCATGAATGAAGTGACTTCTTAGCCATTTCATTTCAAAAGCATATAAAACCATAGAATTATAAAACGGTTTGGTTTGGAAGAGACCTTAAAGCTCACCTAGTTCCAAATCCCTGCACAACGCAGGGACACCTTCCACTAGACCAGGTTGCTCAAAGCCCCATCCAATCTGGCCTTGAACAATTCCAGAGTTGGGGCATCCACAACTTCTCTGGGCAACCTGTTTCAGTGTCTCAGCACACTCACAGTAAAGAATTGTTTCCTAAAATGAAATTTCTTCCTAAAAGTCAAAATAATTGGTGCATACCATCTTTTAAATTTGTGGGTGGAGTTACAAGCCTCATCAGAGTAATGTGCATAATGTTCTGATGTGTTTCTTCTGCTGATTCCATGTTTGCTTCTTAGGCTCTACCTTGTCTCATAATGTTTGAATTCTTCCCCTCACTACATCTTTCATTACATGAATCAACTACAGTGTTCTCAGTGAATGGCCAGTCATTCCAATTTAGCTTTGAAAAAGGGGATCATTGAATACTTCTGAGAACAAAAAAAACCACTAGTCTTCCATTTATACCTAAAATCTCCATCTCATTTTTCATACTCTCTTGAAACAACACATTGTAAGTTATGAATTTAGTGCAAGAGAATTTGGCATAAATGAAAGATACTAAAGTGACATTCTTATTTCTTTCTCCAGGAAACATACATGTCAGGGCCGGTTTTTCTTATAATTTTTGGTGATATATTTGTTATTTGGATCTACAAGAAGATGTGAAGCTTCTTACTTCTTATATAGACATTAAGAGGCTACATGTGAAACACCATTGTGCTTGGGGCTCTCTGATGTGAAGAGATAGTGGAAGACAATGCCTATACTAAAAAAGATAATTACAAGTAAATCATGGGAAGCACACCTTACCCTGAATCCTTATAAGTGGCTCTGAGTTCTGGTGCCCTACTCTGTTTCCTGAATCAGTGTTTTAACCACTCCATGTATAGCACACCATGTTTGGAACTTGAATGCTTTCAGGTTGATAGCACTGCTCCATCACCACATGAACTATTTGCCTCTTTTATTACCTCTTATTTATTACTTTTATTTTAATATTGAGCACTTTTTACTTGAAGATCTTCAAAAATGCTGGTGATGCCATCAGTCTTCAGTGACTGCAGTCTACAGTGACAGTCTGCATCAGCTGAATGTAGGGAAGAAATCTGTGGAAAAAAGTAGAGCTGTACCTACTTCCTCATTGTAAATACTGTACTCTATAGGTAAAATTGTCTTCCTTTCTTCAAGTAAATTGAATATACCTTATGTGTTACAGGTCAAGGGCAACCTTGAAAAAAATGAGTGCGTTTGTAGATTTGCAGCACTGTTTGATCTTGCAGCTCTGCACATTTGGAACTATAACAGAAAATGATGCAAATCTGGAGCTATAGGGAAAAGGAGGGTTGTAATTTCTCTAATATAGGTGTCAAACTAAGAATATGTGAAACAGAATGGCAAGCTATGCCACCTGGGGTTGCCTCTCTGTTTGTGGATTACCAGTTCTCAAATAATATTATTAGCAGTATAGCTCCTCAGATTGATATCGGGTGACATTTTCTCCATTGCCATAATGTTAGGATTTAGGTATCATTAATAACAATTGTGACAGAAATATAATAGCAACCAATCCACTTATTTATAATCCAGCTGTTTATAGTCATCTAACTTCCTCTGTCCTGATCTCCTTGACCAGTCTTTTGCTATATCATGGAAATTACTCTGAGGCAGAGGTTACCAGCCAAATCCAATGACTCTACTGGTGATGCTGTATTATCCGAGACTCTGATGGAGGGAGTTATTTATAAACTGCCTGGAATACTTTGCAGTACTTCAAGGTAGATGATTAATTTATCATTGAAAAGGTTGAGCATTGATGTGAAATCAGCAAGGGTATAGGCTTAGCAGTATATTATAAATATTGATGTGGAGGCCAGTGAGTTCCTGACAATAAGATTCCTTATCACATTATGCTCACAGTCTTAAACTTTCATTCACCATGTAAAAAGTAAAAAAAGAGTTTCCTAAGAAGCACCCAGAACCTCCCTGCTTTCCTTTTCGAGAATGGGCCACGTTTTCAGCACGTTTTCATATTTTAATTATGTTCAGTTTGTGAGGTGAAGTGGAGGCTTGGCTGAAAGTCAGGGTTTCTTTTGATGAAATACTGGACTTTTGCTGATATTAGGTATTATTATTTAGAATCCCTTCATTAACTCTCAGATGTAGCCTCCCAGAATCTATGTCTCATTGATCTCTCTGTCTTATAGAAGCAAACCCAAAACCACTGGGTAACTAGGAGGTCAAAGTGAAGATTGTGTGGAAAGAACACCTTCTTCCTTATTTATACCCTTGTCTTTCAGCACTTTGACTTTGTCAAAACATTTCGTTTAGCAGTCTCAGGATACTGCCCAATTTGTTCTTGGTTTGATTTATTTATTTTTATAGTTTCAGCACTGCAAAGTACTTTTCCTACTTTCAGTGACTCTCTTTAGAACTGCAAATGTTTGCAGAATCTAGTGCATAGAATGTCTTTCTGCCATTTCACCCATGATGACTAGTCATTCCTCTCCCAGAAAACTAATGAATACCAGTGTAGTTTGCGGGAGTTAAAGTTATCTCCTAGTTTACTACACAATATCATCATTCATTTCTTTCAACTGTAAGCAACTCTGATATTTAAAAAGGTGTTGAGAAACAGCATGATTTTCTGCATCATACTGCAAATTAACCTGCTAGCTAGGTTGTTTGCAGCTGGGAGTACAGGAAATTACCTTTCTCTGTTGCTACCCTTTTAGAATCACCCTATTCCTCTAGATTCCTCCAACCGTGTTCTTAATCTGAGATTTACTTGCCATTTTGTTGACTTCCATTGGAGCTGAGGACTCACAGGAAGAGAGGAATTCTTAATTATCTTCTTGCCTGTTCCTAACTTGAGGAATGCTCCTAGTTAAGACTGAACTGGGTACCTCACTGTGCAAACCTTAGAGGCCCTGACGAATTAATTTGTTGTACAGCTGCTGGATAAATGGTTTGTATTTGATAGTAGAACCCAGTAGAAGTGTTTCTCTCAGCAGTTGTTGAAGACTACAGCTTAGTGTTTTAGCACTTGAACCTCCTTGGATTTAAGTGTGTGAGAATGAGGTGAATCAACAGGAAAGGTAAATGTGGGAAAATAAAGTGCTGAATTCTAATTTATGATGAAACTGTCTTGGACAAACAAAGCATAGATGGAGAGAAATATTCATTAAGAGAAAAAGGACAACAGGAGAGACCACAGGACTGATTTACCTTACGTATTTTGAAGTGAAACAGCAAAAAATCCACTGATTTGAGGATTTTCTTTTAGCATCAAATCAGTTTATAGGGCCAAGAGCATGCAGGATGAGAGTAAATATATGATTTCTCTTTCTGTTAAGTAAGTCTCAGCATACTCAGCCTTTTCAAGAAATTCTCAACACTGTGGAGAACCAGATCTTAAATACAGAGTTATTTAAAACTTCCAAACAATGGCAACCTGTTTGTAGTATGATTAAATTAAAGGGACATGGATATATATATGGATACATGGATAATATACAGATACTTGACCTATCAGCTAGGCACATGTGTTCTGTTCACACTGTTGCAAATGTGGAAGTATGCAAGTTTTCTTAAGAAAGGAAGTTCTTCAAAGTTTGATCTCTGTATACTTTCAAGCCTAATCAATAAGAAGGGAGATTTAATCTGCGAAAGATATAGCAGCTAACAGGGTCTAAGTGATGTCCATGTGTTAGAAAAACAAGTTACTTATAGGTAGAATTGACTTGTTAAGGTTTAGGGCTGGACATGCTTTAGTGATCTCAGACCTAGGGAGAGATTAGCAAAGCTTGGGAAAAAGGATGCCCACTGATGGTGGACACAGAAAATGCAGAATTTACAGGCCACAAGGACATCTGGAAGGGCTCCCAAGATAAGGAAGAAACTAATACAGATGACTCAGCAATTGTGCTGAAATCAGCTCTGACTGGGTAAAAGGTAATTCTGACAGTGGGATATAGCAACCACCAACTTATAGACCACTGACCCAAAAAACCCACTGATCCAAAAAATCCACTGACCCAAAAGAAGAGAAAGACTGAGCATGCACCCTAAATAGCATAAGTGAGAGAATCATTACCAATAGAAGATAGAACTAATTAGTACGAGAACTATGTAACTTGCAACTCCACTCCCCTCCCTTCTCCTCCTCTCCCTCTCCCTCTCCCATGTGAATCATCAAATCTTATCAGTAACTATTCTCCTCTCCTTTCTCTCCTTCTCTCTTTCTTCTCTCTCTCTTTACCCCTTTTAATCTGTTTTCTTTTACTCTTTTCCTTCTCTTGTGGGTAACTTAAAACCAATGAACTGTGTTTTCCTAAAGCGGGTATATGGATTGTTTTAGTGGGTGTTTCCTGTGGAATCGGTCTTTGTGCTGAATGTTTCAGTAAAATGTTTTTTTCTTGGTTGCATTTCATTCCTGTAAAAACCTTTTGACAAAATATCTTATTTTTCTCACTAAATTAAAAAGAATTTCTCTTAGAGAAGAGTGTGTGACTCTTTCTTTGGGCACTAATAAGGGGTATAATGAACCAAAAGGCTTTTAAAAAGTCTTAAATTAAAATGTAAGCGCTCTGGACAGTTTATAGATTAATCCAGAGTGCAACAAACACTTATTCCAGAAACAAGCCAAGTTTGTGAATCAACATACAGTTACTAAGGATGTCTGGGAGGGTTTGGGCCTAAGTGCAAATTCACTAGTCTGACTAGTGTAGAATTTAGACAATAAAAATCCTGTGTTTTGAGGCTCCTGGTCTGAATTTTTGGGAAGTGGGTGGCCTAGAAAGTATTAGTAATAGTTGAAATAGTGAAAGATTTATTATGTTCCTATTAAATTTTGGATCCTAGCACCTATAAAGACCTAGTCAATTATTAGTTACTTTGCAAGCACAAATGCCTATTTTCTAGGACACAAACAGATTTTTTTTTTTTTTCCAAGTGTAATCACCTAATTAATGAAAGCACAAAACTCACAAAATGCTTGGAAAGGTTAAAGTTGGTACAGGCAAAGGAGAAACTGATGACTAACTCCAGACATGAAAGCAGCTCTGAGGGAGAGGGATTTCATTGTATAATTTATGGGCAGGAAAATGAAAAGAAAGGCTAAAAAAGCAATGAGAACAGTTTGGCTAATTTCCTGCTGAAAACTCTGAAATTATACTCCCCATCTTATTATGGCAAAACAAAACCAACCTGACCATTTAACAGATGATCCCCTTGCTATAAAAAAGCTGCCAGCTTGTATCATTTTGGCTCGTGTATTTGGCTTGGAGATAGGAGCAGCTGGAGCGAAGCAAAAAGAAAAACCCCAAAGTTCTCTCTTCTTCTTTTTGCTTATGGACACTGAGCTTTAATTAACTTCATCGCCCTCCTATTAAAATCAAACTCCTCTAATGGGGCTCCCCCTCTTCCCCAGACTTTTTGTTCATGCTGTGTTTTACAAAAAAATTTTTCTTTTGGAGGCTGAAATTATCTGGATATCTCTCAAAGCATTCAGATTAAGATTGCCTCTGAGAAAGCCAACACTACGATCCCATGGAGAAAGAAGTCTTAAAAATTGTCTTGAATGGGAAAGCTATTTTCATCTTTAGGTAATCTTCCTCTGTTAATTATATAGAAATACTATTAAGAGTGTCAACAGGACAAGGAATAGTGTTTTGGGAGTACAGAAGAGCTCCAGAGACAAAAAGAAAGCAGAAGTTTATCTCCACCATCCAAGGCAGTATACTCTATAAAGGGAAGCACCACTCCTCCCAACCCGTGTTAGTGATCTGCTCCCAATGACCTCGGGCATATCTGCGTGTAATGTGTGCTGTCATTCCATGCTTTATTGTTCTCAGAGTGAGGGCATCCAAAAGAGACCCTCAGATATTCATATCACTACCCCAACATCTGAACAAAACCTGTGAGATATTAAAGGGCACTATAAGCAGCACTGAACATTTGCTCAGGGATTTATACCGAAAGTATAAGCTCTCAAATTCCAAATTGGTGTATAAGCTACCAATCATTCTGTAGGGCAGTGAGCTCAGTGGATATGCCTATTTCTCTGTCACAGAACAACACAAAGAGGAAATAGTCACACTTGTTTTCTTATTTATCGTTTAGAAATTCTTCTATTGCTTTTTACTGTCTGAATACAAATCTCCTGTCTGTGGTCTTCTACCTGCAAGTGAACATTCTTTATTCTCCTTGCATGCTTCCTTACTTTTTTCTTTTGTAGACTTTGCTTTATTTGGGAAAAACAGTGTTTCAGCACTCAAATGAGTCATGCATTGTCAAGTCTGTGCACTTTCACGGCTTCTGCTCCTCCCTACCTGAGCATTAGTTGGTCTCTAGCTGGGATTAATTGCATGTCAGGATCAGGATTAAAATAGAAACCTTAACTTTTCCTAAGTGTTGCCACCTCTGTGGATACCTCATGTCTGATTGTGTGCACATGATGCTAACCTGATAAACCTTGACCTTTAAAAATTAGCTTTGCAATGATTCCAAACTGGATAAAAATTTAAATGAGAAAAGGCTATACTGATTTTAAAGCTGCTGATGTAAAAGAAAATTAACCCTGGGAAGGATCATTGTAGAAAAAGTGGGCTTGGACAGAAAATCTCTGACATACTCTCATATGTAAATCATTTTAGGTACCTGCAAGGGAATATCCCATGTTTGTTTCTTTTCTATTCCAATATGTCAGTTGAAGATATTTTTAGAGAACTGGCATCCACTCTGCTTGTAACACCAGGTGCCTTCATTATCTGCTCCAAGTTTTTAAACATCATTGAGTCTCGGGACATCTGTGAGTATTCAGCATTTTGGAAAAAAAATCACACCATTTAGGTTTGCATTCAGTCTTCCCACACATATCTGTACCTGCTGTATTTTGATGCACTCTGCATTATGCAACTGCTAAAAATCAGTGTGTCAGTTCCAGTCACACTGTGATCCCTGGTGAACATGGGAGGTACTGTGAATCTCATCTCTTACTGGATTATAAATACCTCCTGCTTAAGATTGATCCCTTATGTTTTGGTGCTGACCCACTTGCTTCCAGAAATGTCTCAACTGGCTGTTTATTTTCATATTTACCAGTCACATTCTCAAGCTATTTTCTTTCTTAAGACAGTATGCCCTAGTGTTTCTTTATTCATTTTTGACTGAGCAACTATCAGTAAGACAAGAGGGCATGGTCTTATGCTCTGACAGGGGAGGTTTAGGTTGGATATTAGGAAGAAATTCTTTACAGAGAGGATAATCAGGCATTGGAATGGGCTGCCCAGAGAAGTGGTGGATTCTCTGTCCCTGGAGGTGTTTAAGAAGAAACTGGATGTGGCACTTAGTGCCATGGTCTAGTAACCACGGTGGTGTTGGATCAAGGGTTGGACTTGATGATCTCAGAGGTCCTTCCAACCCGGCTGATTCTATGATTCTATGATTCTATGATTGATTCTATGATTCTATGATTCTGTGATTCTATGAAATATGTCAACATGTTCCTTTTGTATCAAGCAATATGAAATTGAAGTGATCTCCCCCCCCTTTTTGACAACTGGTATTTTGACACAACCTTTGACACAGTAATCGAGATTTCAATTTTGTAGGAAATGTTGGAGGATGGAACAACATAACTCCCACTTAAGGTAGGAGGAGTTTTGAAGACTGAACACTTCTGCCAAATGAGACCCATTCCAATGCTTTTTTATCACCTCTAAACTAGAGTTGGAACTGTACT
The DNA here is from genome assembly GCA_035041135.1 of Platyrinchus mystaceus. Lineage (NCBI taxonomy): Eukaryota > Metazoa > Chordata > Aves > Passeriformes > Tyrannidae > Platyrinchus > Platyrinchus mystaceus. Next base: position 29,011,126 of record JAWWLV010000121.1, on the reverse strand, counting down.
AGTTTGGTTCATTGCATATACTTTATTAAAATCATGTGTATTTGACAAATCCCCATAAAACCAGATACTGTCAGGCAAAAATTGTACAAATATTTCTTAAATAGAATTAATATTGTTAGAAGTTTATATCCGTGTTTTGAAAGCAACTCAATTGAAAGTTAAACAAATATATAGAAAGAAACTTTTTCTTTATAGCAGCTGAGAGAGTTTTAGCATATGCCAATGGAGACATCATACTTGCACGTGCATTACATTCTGTAGTGGTTCTCCGTATAGGACCACATGCCATCCAGTACATATCATTGGGAAACCCTAACACGGTCTGTAGAAGACAAGTCAGTTGTTTCATTAACTTGAAAGATAAAATATGTACACTTTAATTTTTGTCTTCCATCACTTCCCACCCTGTCTCTATTCCTCTTTTCTTAGGGACATCATCAAGGCTATTCAGACTGTTTGAAAATGGAGACAGCATGTGCATGGTTGTAAATGTATTTAGAATCACATTAGGCAAAGCTCATACAAGCTCGTTATTGGACCTGACTACAAGACTCTCTTCAAATTAAATGAGGACATGGTCTTCACAAACATAGAATTTATATTTTAAAGGACATCCCAGTTCCACAGTGATGTTTCCCTGATTTGCATAAATTATGAATTTTGAAGTATGACAGTATTAAAAAAAATGCCAGAAAAATAAATACTAAAATGTCAAAAGGTCTGTATCAAAACCAGTTGTTTAACTACTAGATCTTAATAATTCATATTTCTGAGCTAACATCTATTTTAAACATATACACTTTTCTCCAAAAGTAAAAAGAAACAGCAGAGAACTAAATGAGAAAATCAAAATTAAATACCACATTTTGACATCAAATGACCTTTTATGGAAAGAATCAAATCAAAATCAAAACATTCTAGAACGGAAAAAATAGCATTTTACTACTGAAATACTATTGAATGGTTTCTGATTGGCACTGGTATGCAGTTTCAATTCAATTACAAGAACAGCATAAAGGGTGATTTAGCTCAGTTTTCTTCCTGCATAGCACAGTGTAGGGAACCCCTGGTGGCCTAGCAGTTAAGATACTGGTCTCTCAGCACCAAGGCCACAGGTTCAAATCCCCCAGGTAGATGGAGCTCATCAGCCCCTAAGGCCATCCATCTAAGAGAAGGTCACTCGAAACAAACCTACACCTTTCCCAGATCTTCGAAGTCGTTCGCAAAGACTGGCCACTAGCACAGTGTAATATATGCCCTTAAAAAAACCCCTAAACAAAACACAAAAAGAAAAAAAACACAAAAATAGATTGTTTTTTGTTGAAGATATGGATTCTGGATGTGATTTCAGCAGTTTTCACCTCCAGGTTCCATCAGTAACTTTCTTAACTCCTCAGATAGTACTTGACTTTTAGAAATAGAATGGACTGAGTTTGTTAATGTTTGCAAAGCAGATTGAGACTTCAAACTGAAATCACTTTCTAAGTGCTGAGTATTATATTTGACCTGAGTCAAAGTTAGAGCTGAGGTTAGAGCAGAGTGGAAAGTGAATAAGCAATGCCAAGAATACAATTTTCAGAGAAAATGCAGTATTTATTTTTAGGCTAAGTAAGTTGAGGAGATTGAAATAAACTGCAGGATTAAGTAGTTGCTAAAGGAATTATCTTTGTGCTATGAATGCTTTTGATCTCTTCTCATTTTAGTACAGTAAAAAAAAAAATACAATACTTTTTAGCCATCTACTCTAATAATCTTTTACCTTCTGAACTAACTGTTTGGAAAAGGCAGAATACATCACAGCCTCTGCTGACTGTGTTCTGAGAATTAGAGGCTGTCCTTTGGCACTTTGCTCCCTAATATCTAAGTATCAATGCCACACATACTGATTGCTGAAAATTACCATACTCAGTCTGAACACAGCCTGAGCTAGGCTGATCCTAACTTACTCATTAGCACCGTTATGTGAAGGGAGATCATGGTGGTTCTGCTACATTTTACATTTCCCCTACTCCTGAGCTAGTCAAGGAGGGGAAATTGATGTTCAGGGAAACTGATTTCTGGCTTAGGTATCAGCTAGAGTAGACTGTGGGTGGAAGATCACAGAATTTGCATTTCTGGCCCCTTCCCAATTTTGTTAACTGCCTCAGCTCAGATGGTCAGTCATGTTCTCCACCAGAATTTAACAATACGGGGAATCTTTTATCAACTCTTTTCTGTTGTACCTAGTGTCACTGTGTTGTGTTTGAATTGTAGACCTCAAGAATCCTGACAGGTATGGATATGAAACTCAGTCTATGTCTATACTGCAAGGGAAGGTGTGCTTGTAGAGTGGGTAGGATATTCCAGTTCATTCTACCCTGGCTTTCAAAATCTGTTCAACACTTGACTATCTACATAATAATCTCCTTTATAGCCACATCATTTGGCAAATGTTTGGGGTTTTTTTCTTTAACAATACAGTGTTAATGTCTTTATAGGTCTGCCTGACTTCTTCTTAATGAATAAAATAAACGCTCCAGAGCTCTATAAGTCATGGGGTCAACAATTTTTTTTTTTTTTTTTTTTTTAAGTGTGGAAGTGTGGGTGTATTACAGAAAGCAATTCATTCTTTGGACTTGGCATAAATTGAGCTGATTTGATTTGTTTCTATTGCCACATGCTACAGGCAAAAAATAAAACTGAAAAAAAGGGAACTTATTGTTCCTGGGATAGGAAAATGTATTTAAATAAGAGACAGACCCCTAATTTGATCAGGGCTGGTATAATTCCAAGCAGGTGTTATCTCAAAAATTGGAAGTTACCATGATTTGCTGCTTGTTACTCTCTTCAAAGCAAAACAAAGAAAGAAAATAGGAAAATTAATTTCACCACCTAAATGCAAATTTCTTTTTCTGTTTGTTTTTGCCTTTGGGTTTTCTGTTTGCACTGAAGGGTTGCCAAAGTACAGTTGCCTAGGAAGTGTCAGTCTAATTCAAGTTTTAATTCTAAACTGCCAAGGTCTGTTGGGGGAGAGAAATTTTTCTAGAAGACCCACACAACAACAAATGGTGACTTTTGCTCACTGTTATAAGGCTTAATGATACTGGACTCTGGTGGATAGTTATGGTACTTTCCCCTTGCCCCACTGAAAACTGTGATTTTTTTAGAAGCTCTTAAGCCTCATGATTTGAAATTGTCAAAGGGACAAAGAGGCTTGAAAAACGAAAATCACTTCCTTGGCTGAATTTCTAAAACATTCTTAGAGTTGTGTTTGAGATAAGACGACTTGTCAGAGTTTAAAACTAGTGGAACAAATAAGTTGACAGGTGGGATTATTCTTCTGAGAATCACTGTGAGCCTCAACCTGAAATCTTTGAGGCATGAAGAGGGCTGAAAGCTACGGTTTTTGGGGTTCTATATTGCTTTGACTGACACTGTTAAAAGGTCTAGATTAACCTATTTAATCATCTATTATTCATAACTATTATTATGACAGTAGTTTCTTAGGTGTGGACAAGGCATACAGGAACAGATGGTGTGCATTTCAAAATGTTTTCAACCTAAGTGTGAATCCACTGTTGTGAATCATCTCAATAATAAGCCACTGTCTTTTTAGAGCTGTGACTATCACCTGTCATTGAGTGTGCTGCCAATATCTGCCTGGGCTACTTGATTTACTAACTCAATAACAGTAGTAGTAACATTAGAGCAAAATCAGCACTTAGAAGCTGGAGTCCAGCTTTCCCCTACTGCTAGTCCAGAATACAAGCAAAATTTTGTAGTAGTGTTTGGGCTAGTGAAGAAGGCTTCACAAATTTCAGAGCAAATTCAGCAGTTTCTCAGATCCACAGCCAGGCTTTACCAGCATGAAATGCAAATGAATACAACTCATGCCAGAGTTTCAGAACCTGTCTATGAGGTTCAGAGTTTTAGAACCTGTGTCTTTTGGAAGCTGATGAATTGGTCCATGAAGTCCATACACTTCTGCTTCCTCTTCCGCTTTCTTTTATCTCATTGTCTCTTCATCTCTTCCCTGCCTTGTTTAATTTGTCCTTTTTTTTTTTTTTTTTAATCCAAAGCAGCATAAATATATTGAACACTTTTTGGAAGGCAGCTGCCTTTGGATTCATCTCACCTCAAGACAAACACTTGTAGCACCATTCTACATTCTTTAGAGACACACTAATGGTAAAAAGACTTTGAATCTACAGACACTTCGCTGTGTTTGATGACATCAGTTTCAATTTTTCCAGATGTCTTCCCTTTCCTTATGCTTAAAAAAATAAGAAGTACTTGCAAGTCACTGTTCTGCAGTTTAGATTCCAGTTACTGTCTGTAGTTGTCTCCTTCCAGCCAACAAAACATCTCACAGGGACTTTTAAAGGTTTCTTATGCTAAAACATGACTAATTTTGAACTAATTTTGAAAATACATTCTAATTGTGTTTACCAGAATATGCACAAAGTGCATAAAAGCTCTGCTCAGGAGTACAAGCTGTACTCTGAAGATGTGCTCAGACTCAAAAGAGAGCTCTAAAAGGCATCATTGTGAAGAATGTAAATGTGCAGGTAAAAATATTAGATAAGTGCCCTAATAAAGCAGATTCAGTGTCTAAGAGGTTGCCTTTTAGTCAGCTGAAGGACTGCAATCAATGAGCTTTGACAGTGGAGTTAAGTCTCAGAACTCCAATAGTCATCAAAATATATGAAAGGATAAAGGTTCCTTTGTAACTATTTTTCATTGATTTTAATCTAGATTGAAAGAGAATAGAATGAACAGTTGATGCCATAGGAGACTTCTATGAACTGTGTTGATTTCTCCACTGCAGCATATGGCTTATTTAGCCATTTTTGTTTGGTTGGTTATATTTACTGAATTTATGGTAAAGGCACACACATGTATTATTTTACCAATGCAAGTGTTAATCATGCATTTTTAATAACAGGTGGGGACATATATAGAATTGCAACCTAACATCCAATATATCTTTATGACAATTGAATATGAAAAAAATGACAGTCTTATTCAAACCTTTGATCTATTCCCCATTTCTATATCTCTTTTTCTTTTTTTCAGGAAAGATGTAATACATTTATCATTGAAAAAATATGTGTCTCCAAGAGAAAGGAAATAGACAAATGACCTCGTATACAAACTCACTGAAAAACACTCAGTCTGCATCTACTTTATATTGAAATACAAGCAGAACTGAAGACAAGGCTATTCCAAGTGATAAAATCTTTGTACTAGAGTGCAGTTGGAATCTTGAGTTAACTGAGAGCTGTCAGTATGACAGCTCATTTTCTTGCTGCCCAGCCTGATCCTTGGTCACCACATTGGCCTTTCACCATTTTCACTTTCCTAAGACCTGAGGAACTGCTTCTCAAAGCTCCCTGAAATAAATGGGTCTGATGTCCCTAATAACTTGGATGAATTACTGTTATCTAAGTTTCAGAACTTTTTAAGTTTGATGTTCCTTCAGGAAAAAGAAACAAGGGACAGGTATAAGGGCTGGCTTTAATCTTATTGGCTGTATTCAGTGAGAGATATTTAGATCAAGATAAATCAGATGTAGCCCTCTCCCTCTACTGTCCAAGACAATTGTGGTATTAAGGGTGAACACAAATCTTAAATCCTGACTATTTTGGCACACAGTATCTAGGAATCAATCAAATAGCAAAGTAGCTTAAGATTGAGAAGAACTTCAACCCTGACTCCAAGCCTCCTGTTTAGAGTAGGAGATCAGAGGGATTTAATTTAATGAAGTATTCAATACATCTGCTTTGGACAAATTAATTTTCCCCTACAGTTTTCTTCCTTCTTTGGCTATTTGAGCAGAAGTTGATTGTGAAACCTCCTCCTTCACATTCACAGTATCCTGGAATACTACATGTGCAAAAATTAAGTGATAATGGCACCATCAAAACATTGGTCTTCCGAACTTTGGGAAGGTAAAACCTAGGGCTTTGTTAAGATCAATTTTTTTCTGTCAAACAGCACTGCTAGATTCCCTTCTTTTTTTTTTTTTTTTTTTTTTTAAACTAGAAAGAAGAAGCCTCATTGCCTAGCCTCAAACCCTGTCTTTTTACCAGACTCAAATGCAAACTTTTTTGAGCTCTGAGTAAATTTGTTCAAAAAGCATTAGGGTCTCATCTCTCCTTTTTCATAACACATTTCCCTGGAACTTTTGACAGATTAGATATGGCATGTTTTTGGTGTGGTCTTTTCATTGGTGCTGCCCCTGATGCCTGTGTGTCTAGTTGTGCTATGAGGTGCTGTAATCTTACAACGTGTTAACAAACTAACACAGTTAGCTCCCCAACAGTTTCCAGAATTACAACAGCAGCTGCACAGTGGATTGACTACTGAATATATTTCATCACCTATTGTAGCAGCTAGACATGGATTACAGACATGTAGTGTTTGGGTTGTAACTTGGCTTATAGATAAGCACCCACATTCAAATGAGGTTTATATGGATTTCATGTTTTGGGGTTTTTATTGCACTTAATAGATGGAGTGAAATATCTCTAATCTGCTATTGATTTCCAAGGCGAAGCAGCCAGCCAACTCAGATGAGAACGATTTGCCAGCTGCTGTTGAGCAATATATATTAGTCCCCAAATGTCATGTTTCTTTGCATGCTTCCCTGGAAGAAGCTGTCAATATTTTCATCAGAAGGCTGGTTCTAAATCCACTTCAGTGGCCAGGGTTTCCTTGGGGCATTCGGCATCTGTGAACACCAATTAAGTTGCCCATCCAGAGAACATGCCCAGAGATTTACAGCCATTCCTTTCTAGCTTGTAAGTGAGAAACTTGCTTGGCTTGTTAGCCAGTGTTCAAAGAGCTGAGAGCAGAAATGAAGCAAAGCAGGAAAATTCAGTGCCATGTGAAAATTGAGACTTATTTATTTTTCCTGACACTAACCAGTGATTTAAACAATACTCTAGGGACACATATTGAATTATAATGCTAGAGTTGTGACAGCAGCTTCATAATTGTTTATCAATAATTTTAAAAATGTGGCTCAGTGTCTGATGGAAGTTTTGAGAAGGTTTGTTTTTAATTTATTGCAGTTCTCAGCTTGAATTGAGAGAATGCTGTAATACAAGGACACATTTTTTTACCTACCACCTTTTCTCTGAATTCTGTTTTACAAGGTTAAGTAACCTGAGAATACTGCCTGCATAAACAGCTCTCTTGTATACATGTTTTATCACCACCTATCTTGCTGTTCCGCATTTATGAATTTATATCCACAGAAAAGATTAGTTTCCACCTGGCCGTCCACTACATGAGAATGTGTTTTTTTGGAGGACTCTGAGATAGCAAAGGGATGTGGCCACGGGAAAGAGCACATGTCTGAGGGAACATCAACAAATTTTAGCCCTCCTCTTAGTGCTGTCATAATGCTGTAGAAAACACAAGCGTTTAAACATATTTTTAAAAATTATCCTCTTTTCTTGAGCCTCTTTCCATTCACACTCTATCCCAGCCTTTTCACTTTCTTAGAAAACTCTTGGAGCTTGAACAAGGGAGCAGGCGCCTCTCAAAGACATATGGGCCAAATTAGCCTGACTAGGAGGAAAGCAACACCACAATAAGCAGGCCATCTGTCTCAGAGATTGTGTTCCTTGTCAACTACTGGCATTACAGGTTTCTGACTATGTAGTGGAGGAAAGAGGAATAATGTTTGTTGCCCCAGAAATGCCAAATTTCTCAAGTTATTTCAATATCAGTAAGATTTTCAGAAATATATCTCAATTTTCTGCTGGAACTAAAAATGATTCATGGAGCTGCAAATATTGCAATTGTAGACATCAAAATATAGTTTTGAAATAAGACCATTTGCTTTTTATGAGTGTCAGGAAACTCTTTTCCAATGTGAAATACATCATCAATTGGATAAGTATCTCATGTAAAGGCAGTGATGTTAAAGTTCTTCTATTTTCCATGCACCACTCAGACCTAAGGACTCTGAGAAACAGAATCACAGAATCATAGAAGAGTTTGGGTTGGAAGAGGCCTTTAAAGATCATCTAGTCCAACTTCCCTGCAATAAGCAGGGACATCTTCAGATTTATCAGATTGCTCAGAGCCCTGTTCAACCTGACCCTGAATGTTTCCAGGCATGAGGTATTTATCACCTCTTTGGGGAAACTGTTCCAGTGTTCTCACCACTCTTTGAAAATTTGTTCCTTATATCTAGTCTGAAATTACTCTCTTTTAGTTTAAAATTATTACTCCTTGTCCTGTTGCAACTATGTCTACTGAAAATTCTGTTCCCATCTCTTATAAGACCTCCTTTAGTACTGAAAGGCAGCAAAGAGAGTGGCACTGACTAAGGTATGGTTGGTAGCACAAGGGAAATAGAAGAATAACCTCTAATTCTGGAATCACTTGGGCAGGGAGATGGTAGAGCATTACTTTGTTTGTCTTTTACTATTATTTGGTTTCCTATGCCCTCAAAGCTACTCTCATGGATGCCAGGACTGAGCTGTGAATGAAGATCAAGCAGATGCCATGTGTTTACAAGTTACATAAACTTGTACATTATCTAGCTACATAGGGATTTCAGTTTCTCCTTGTCTCCATCAAAATGCACATGTAGTGCTTCTATAAGGAAGCCATTTGGATAGCAATCTAGGTCTTATGTGATTGTGGTCAGAATCCAACAAGTTTGAGGAACTAGAGATACGTTTCTGCTGCCCAGTTCAGGGTCTAACCACCTGGTTCTGTTGGCTATCTGTGTGAAAATCCATTATGGCAGAGCCCAGCTCTCTGTTATCAAGTTGTCTTACTGTCTAGCTAAAATCAGTTAGTAGCTTTGATGCAACTAGTTAAGCCTAAATCTACCCAAAGGGATTCTAGAGATGGGAAGGAAAGAAGCATTTTGATGGTGTTGTTACATTTGTATGCATTGACAGTCTCTGCTCCCAGAAGTCAAATTGGTTCATAGCCTGAGAGCATTTCTGGGCTCCTTTGATTCTTGATACACAAATATATTCCAATGCCAGAAATGCATTTTTCCATCTGTCATTGGGAAAGGGACCCCATACCTCATTCTCTGGCCATTTTACTGATCCAATTACCTCATCCTGTATTGAAAAGTCTACAGGAATAATAAAACTCCAACTGGTCCAGAACAGACTAGACTTCTCCTCAAGCTATATGACTGGGTGGAAGTATATTTGCTGAGCACTTCATGCATCACATTGACTAGACACACAAGTTAATCTGAAGACTCTGATCTTCATCAGGGCATGATAATGAAACTACATAGAAGATTGACTCTAATAAAACTCCCATTGGCTGCATCCTAGCAGAACTGTGGTGGTGTCAGGGACTGCAGGACCAGGTTCCTCCCAGGTGTTGAGCATTCAAAACAGCATATAGCCAGGCTGGTAAAAGTCAAGTAGCCCTGTGTTCTCCCTTAATGCTCTTCTCTCCTGAAAATCCTGTCTCTGTTAGAGATTCCTTTTGTAGAACAGTTTGCTTCATTTCTCTGAGCCTCAGTTTCTTCTCTGGTACATGGGCCAGATTGTGGGTTTTTTTGGTCTAATTAGTTTTTTTTTTTAAATAAGATTTTCAAAAACCAGAGGGAAACTACATGGAACTATATGGGAAATGCATGGAACTATATAAATAATCAGGTTAACTCTATCTGGTCTAAATATACAGATCAGTAGTTCTTGGCTTTCCATTTTACCTAATCTTTTATGCTCTATAATGTTTTATACTCTCTAACACTGTTCTTTTTTCCCACAGAAATACATATGCATAAATATCTTATCATCTAGATGATCAAATAAACAGTGGGAGTACAGTATTACTTTCTCCTCCTGCTCAACCATACATATTACTACTTTCAAGAGGGGTTCCTAGAGGCTCTCTAGCAGAAGAGGGAGACTCACACTTGTGTTTCTGATTTACTTCTGGTTTGCCTCTCTGTTTTCATTTGATTGGAACTACAGTGAGAGGGAATGTATTGCAGAGAATTTACTGTTAGAAAGTTGTTGCAAGATTAGAAAAGGTTTATCAGTTGCTAAAGCTAATATGTGCATTTGGTCTGAATTCTGTAGAATAACCTTATTCTCATTAATTCTAGCATTTTAATGAATTAAATTTATGTCAGGCACTGCCTTGGACCTTACTGGCTATAAATTGCTTAAAAGAGTCAGACCTTCAAGCTATAGGAACCACATATTGTAGTTAATTAAGGCACATTAGTAGCACTGTTATTAATCAGAAATTGCAGTATTACCCTTGAAGCCTCTTGCTTAATCCTTCTTTATTAACATTTCAATTAGTAATGATTTGACCTTCCAAATAAATATAGCCTAAGATAATACCAATAATATGATATGTGTTAATATTCTATGCATTGACTTCTTTCTTTTAACTGATCTGCATCTCCAGAAATATATTGTGAGGAAAAATGACAAAAAAATTAGCTTGAAATATTTGACCCACAGTAAAGAAGGTTCCAAAATAACTCCTTGCAACATCTTAACTTGAATTTCAGGAGGCTCCTCTTTAGCCAAGTGAACCCAGTGACATCTCCGTGTGCTCACAATGAACTACATCTTCTGGCATGATAGCTCTTGGTCATGCAACCTGGGGAAATACAAAGTGAGGAAATTTTCTAAAATTGAAACCCTCTTGTGTTAAGAAAATGGGTTCTCCAGTAGGCAATAATTAAAATAACTGAAAATAAATTCTTGTTTTCCAAAGCCTGCATACGGGCTTGGAAAGTCGTCTGAACACACCACAAAAATTTCACTTTGGAAAGATTAAACCTCAGATCCCAAGGCATCCTATTTTAGATACTTCAAGAATAGCAGTAGTTAAGGATCCTGTTGTAGAGGGGGAGGGGAAGCATACCACAAAAAGGTGAAGAGTCTCTGACTTGCTGAGTTTTTATGACCAAATATTGGATTTTCTTGACTGTTAAAATGTTTGTGGTGTTTTTTACTCTTGAAAGTATTATTTTCCTTTTTTTTTTGTCCAGAATCTTTGACCTGGTATTTTTTCAGCTTAAGCATTAAACAAACATAAACTGCAGTTCTTAAGAAGGTATCCTCTTAAACATCTCTATAGTCAGTAAACAGAATATAGTCACCTAAAGGAGACCTAAGCTCAGACATTAACCTTGTTAATTTCCCTAGTGATTAAAATCACATTTCTGTTTGCTACATATAAGATAACACCACTGGTAGTGGGTACTGCAGTAGTTTGTATTTTCAGTGGTCTCCTTTGATCTTCTATCAACTTTGATCTTGTATCTTCTACCCCTATCAACCCCGTGTTGCTGAGATCACTAGTGTCACGTGACAATTAATGAGGGTTTTTTAAACACTTAAAAATGCAGGGGCTCTTATCCTCATGGCCAATACTATATCAAACTTACTTGGTCATATTAGATGCTCCTGCAGATTGCAAGACCAGTGAATTTCACAGTTTGAGAACAGGGACGTCTTGTGAAGCTCCACAAAATCCTAATGAGGTTTTGTTGTAAATACCTATCAATTTTAAACCAGTCTGCCTCTTCTTTTCTTCCTTTTTTAACATGACTTTCTTTATGTGCCCTCTGTTTTTACACAGTTTGTTTCAGTGTGTCTGTCCATGTCCCCTCTACTTAATTCTGTTTCTTTGCAAATTATTGCTTTTTTCCCCCCCTTCATTTAGGATTCAGCTCATCCAGTTTCTCTTCACCATTTGTCACTGCTTGTTTCCTTGTTTTAAAAGACCACACATGATGGGCAAAGATGGATACAGTCTTTGTCTTGCTGTCCTTCTTCTCCTTTTCCCCAGCTTGATCTTCTCACTGGTGCTGGTATAGATATTTAGTGTAGAAGGACAGAGAGGTGTTAAAGAAAGTGCTGAGCAGAAGTATGCACGGATGTATTTGCAACTAATTCATCATCATTTCTGTATCTGCTTGATAAAAACATAGAAAATAAAGTGAATTTTTACCATCAGGCTGTATTTTTAAACAAAGAAGATCAAAATTCTTTTATCTGTTCTAGATTCTACGAGATTTTCAGGTAATAAAGTTCAAAATTGTCCATAGCCCATTTTCTCCTCATCAGTTCCTCTCTGTTAGTATTTTGAGCATCTTCAGCTAAGAAAAGTAACATATGTTAAAATTAGAGCATTTGTGTCTCATAAAATCCAGGTCTACATAGAACTCCAGATATTCACAAACACGAATTTTCCTGTAAAGGCAACAATAACTAATTTGAGGCATCAGGGACAAGAGACAAGAAGGAGAAAATTTCAAAAGGAATTTTCACTGTTGGATCATTGACTTGCTATCTCATATTCCAGGTCACCTTTTAAGGAAAGCTTCAAATACATTCAGATTCTCTGGTATTGTTCTTTTGGGATCTTACAGTTTATCCCTGTGCTTTCAACATATATACCCTCTTCACTGAAGACAAAAGAAATTGAGGTACAAATAAATATTTGGCTTTTCAAAGACCTTTCTGTAAGTTTCAGAAATTATGTCTGCTGTATTTTCTTCTCAAGCCTTTTGATGCACAGTTTTTTTGAGTCGTTAAAGGTTTTTCTTCCTTCTTCCTTACTTCAAAAGTAACCTAAAACCTTTTTAAGAACATTCTCCTCCTGACGTCCTGCCATTGTTTTTCTGAAGGGTCACTCAGCACTGTGCTATGTAGTTCAATACAAGATACAGGAGAAGATCAGTAACCTTCAGAGGATGAGGCTCAAGTCCTACTGTAGTCAGTGGGGTATTCAAAGTTTGATGTCAGTAGGCTTGAACTACAAGTGCATTAGTGCCTATTTGTATGCTCTACTTAGGTACACCAATCACACCCTGTCCAAAATGAAAAAACCCACATGCATGTTTATTAAAACTTGTTTCAAGTATCTCTACAAAATACACTAACAGAAATCACAGTAATTGTTCTGGTGCCCAGATACCCATGTGTCAGCCTTTTCTACTTCTCATCACTATTTTCTTCCAGAGCTGCCACCTCTGCTGCTGGTAAGACAGCTTGGTACATGGAAACTATTGGCTATACAGAACAGACATTATATTTTCTGTGGTAAGTAGAGGGGTGAATGAAATTCAAGCTTAGCTATGGATGATACCTATGTCCCCTCTAGCTACACTTTTTCTATGGCAAAGGGTTGGTATTTGGTTGGTTGATATTAAAGTCTCTCTTATCACCAAATTTCAATGGTGTTTATAGTAATTGTTGTATTTCAAGGATCTTTCAGTCTTGCTTTCTACAAAGTTTTACTGTAAGCCTTTTTCTTCTATTTCTCCTGTCCCTATTCCTTGTTTATGTGAACAACATACTACCAGCTATTGAGTCACTGACATTTAGCTTTTCTTAAGGCTCCTGCCTGCTCCTGGAAACATGCAATATAAGCAAATAACTGACAAATCAATCTTTCCCTTGAGATTCTGGTGTGAAATAGTCTTCAAGTTCAGAAAAGCTGAAGACTTGCCTATGAAGAGTCAGATTCAGTGTGTGAGATGATATCTTTAAAATATAAATAAATTTCATGATTTTTAAACCTTTTTTTTTTCATAATTATCCTGTATTCTGGTTCCTGATGCTGAGCACCTGTTGTTTAACAGGTTGTTGTTTAAGCACAGAAAGGTTATATGGAAGTATGTTTACTTCTTCTATGTCAAGATGCAATCTTGAGAAGAGAGGGAAAAAACAGGCATCTCAAAGGTGCAGTGGCATGCTCCTCAGTTTTCTTAATGCTACTTTATTCAGACTCAAACATCCGTTGTCCTAAGTCCTTATTCTTAAACTTATTCTTACACATCTTGTAAACCTGCAGGCTCCTGCTTTCAACTCTCCATGGCAACACATTTAACAGAGAAGAAAACATCCCTTATTACAAAACACGTATTCCAGCCAAAAATCTTATTACCTTGTTGTGTGAGCACTGCAGCATTTTCCCTTCTGCTCCTTCTGCCCAGGAGGAAGACATAAGCAGTGGGGGGGCAGGCTCCTGGCAAAGCCCAATTCATTTTGTCACAAGGATAATTTCACTCTTTAAAAATTTTTGTTGAAAGATGAGCGTCATAATATATAAGAAATGATTAAGAATACAAATACATTAAAAATCCCGTTTGATTGAAAACATTCTTGACTGTCCTGTGTTTTTCTGCAGTTCAACCATTTGGTTTATGCCAGCTTTCAATTCAGAAGGATACATATCACTTGCATGTATCTGATCATATGAATCATGTGAAAGGGCTTTCACTTTATGATTGGTTGACTGCAATTCATTTCAGATGTAAATGCTTGCAGAAAGTGCATTTTAATTTTTTTTTTTTTGTAGAACCATTCAGATATGCAGGCTAATACATATACTTTGTATGAATATTCATTTCAGAGAAATTCAATCATAGAAGTACTTATGGGAAATGATCACAGAATACAAGTGCATTGATATGAACATAGAGGTACTACATTGAAAATTATGATTCTCCAAAGACCTTCTCATTTACAACCTAAAATCCTTAAGCACCTCAGCTTTTGCCAGAATAATTTTCTGACAATAAGCTTTCTTTATTGAATAGGTTTAGGTTTCCTATTCTTATCTTCAGCCACTGACTAAACTCCTAAGCTTCATAAATTATTCTATCTTCATCTGGCCCAACATTATGCATTATGCCACAGCTTCAGCTAGAGATACTGAGAGGTCATGCCTTTCCTTGGCTCCTTTTCCTGTTCTCAGACCCCTTGCACAACTTCAGAAATGAATGCATTGTCCTGACCTAGTTAGGAAGGACTTAACTTTGTAAACTTTAATCAGAGAACAGCTAAGTTTAGGCACCCAGGGACACCTAAAATGGCAACCAAGTAGCCTACGATAAAATTTAATCTTACCCCCAGATATTCATAAAATCACAGAATCATTAATGTGGGAAAAGACGTACAAAATCATAGAGTCCAACCTGTGACCAAGATTCACCTTGTAAACTATACTACAACACTAAATGCCATGTCCCATCGTTTCTTGAACACTTCCAAGGATGGTGACTCCACAATCTCCCTGGGCAGCCTGTGTGAGATGCTGGATTATTATATTAATAATTGGCTTAGATCAACCCTAGAGTGTGTTTGTGTTGAAGGACAGATTGAATTTCATGAAGGCGAGGTAGTGTCCTGCCCCTATCCCGCCTCCTTGGGCAGCCCTGAAGCAGCTGTCACTCACTGGATACTGGGAGCACTGCCTCATCCTACACCCCCTGGAGCTCCTAATCCAGCCCCAGATTGGCTGGCACAACAGAAGTCCTGTCTGGGAAGTGCAGTCATAGGGAGCTAGAACAGATAGAAATAAAGAAGTGTGTTCTCCAAGTGTTTGGACCCTATCATCTTCTGGACTCCTAGTGGCTGGATCTATGCTGGATCTGGGGTGGTAACTATAATTCTCCTTCTTTCTCTCTCATTCTTTACTTATTCTACTCCTAAGTCTCCTTTCTTAATATTTTGGGTAACTTAAAACTGGATGGGTTGGATTTTGCTAAATTGTATGGCTTAGCATGTCCTAAATCAATGCTTTGTAGAAGGTTTTATTTTGGTTGAATGTTACCCTTTAAACTTTTGCTAAGTTCCCTTAACTTCTAAGGTTTTCAAACAAAAGTATCTGACCTCCTGAGAAAACACGTATAGCATCTTCTCCCTTGCACTATCTCAAGGTATTAAAAGAAATGAAGGCCCTTTTAAAAAATTCAGTGGGTGAATTTTTGGAGCCCTGTATATTTTTTGAAATAAAACTCCTTTGATGAGCTTGGAGCCTGAGGTCTTACAGTCTGTTCCAATGCTTGACAATCCTTTCAGTGAAGAAATTCTTTCTGAATTTCTCCTGGCATAGTGTGAGGTGTGTCCTCTTGTCCTGTCACTAGCTTCCTGGGAGAAGAGGCCAACCCCCACCTAGATACAACCCCCTTTCAGGTAGTTATAGAGAGTGATGCAGTCTCCCCTGAGCCTCATTTTTTTCCAGGCTAAACACCACCAGCTCCCTCATTTGTTCAAAGATTCAGGTAGGTCTACTTTTTTGTCCATTCAAAGAATCCCAGGAAAACAGATTTTCTTAGCATAATGCAGTTTCTTGGTGAAAGTAGCAAAACAAAAGCATGTAATCAGCATAGCTCCCTGTGATCAGCTGCTTATACAGACTGGGTAGTCAGTTTGGTTCAATGAGCTCCTTGTCCTGATTTGAAGGAGGGACTGCTACCCATCTGAGAAGTGTCTTAACCCTAAAATGTTCCAGTGTGATGGTTTATTAGACTCTCTGATGTCAAGCACTCATTAAAACTATTTTGCTGGAAATACTTTTAACTATTCACTGAAACAGGACCTGAACTATGATACTAACTAGTGGTCTGCTCACTAATTTGCAAGCTGCCACTAACAGAATATTTGGTTTGATACGAAATGAGATGGCTTCAGTGGGTGGAAGGAGAAAGCTGTACTTCAGACTTACATGGTGGTGTATAGGACACTTTCCTGTATGTTGGATGTTGTTGATTTCTTATTTAAAATTAAGTATTGACTGGGTTTAAGCCTGGGACGTACAAGAAGGTTCACAGCTCTCAAGTAGGGGCAAAGCACTACTTTTCAGCCCAGATGTTAAAATCATTTTGAGATGCAGAGTCTAAGTAACTTCTTCCCTAAATATTTTCCTCAGCTGAATTCTTCCTTTCCTCAGCTGACCTATTAACTTCTTTGAATTAAAATTTCAGGTGCCGTTCTTTCCCTATGTGTTAGTTAAGCCTTTTTGCTCTGATTTGCACCTGAATTGCAAGTCATCTACAAACCGCTGTTGTAGGGGTAAATACTGCTTTATGGAGCTTCCCCTGTGAAAATCTGGACTCTTGAGGTGCTTTTATTAGTGACTATAATATGACCCTTTCCCTGTGAGCAGATTTCCCCAGTAAGTCCTCCACTGTTTTTAGCTTCAGCAGTGCCATGAGATACAGCAGTATGGAAAGGTTTACCGGAAAACGTGGGAGGTAATGTTCCATCACCTCCATATTTCCCAGTTGTTTTATAATAAAGGATAAAGCATTACAATGTGTCACGCTATTACACTGTCATGTTTTCACTGTTGCTGTTGTTGCACAGTCCATAAATTCTTGCAACGAAAAAAGACTACTAAACTGCCTGTACAGACAGTGTTAAATTCAATGTGTTGCCTTCCATTTCATCTCAATTAGCAACAGCTAGATGGTTGGAACCAATTCTGCATCTTCATTTGCACTGCCTGTCTAATAGCCTGATTTACATCAGTAGCACCAGCACAGGATTTTAGTTAATTGGGAGTTCAGTAGCTAAATGGCATTTTATTGTCCTAGCCAAACAAACATGTGTTTATGAGTTTTTGAGTAAAACTGCAAAAACTTCAAATTATACTTAGTTCATCAAGCAACAAAACTGCTTTCTATTACAATTCACCATCCATAATGACACATAAAACACTAATGTATTCTTTGGGGAGGGAATGCCTGTAGTCACAACAATGAAGGAAAGGTGTAAACACTGCATAGAAACTCACCTAATAAAATTTTTCGTTGCATAATTCTGCTGTACAGTATATGTGGAAACTTCTACTTATGTGTAAAATTAATTCCTCAGAAGCTATACTGTTTTATCACAAAGGCTTAGATGCCTTGTGAAATTCACTTCTTTTTATGCTCTGCTTAAGTCCTGCTGACACCCAGAGGGACCTAGAAATAGCTTCTTAGCTGTAAGATAGTGTTTATTTTATTGCTACAGTATTGCCTAAGGGCTTATGCTATGATGGAGCCTTGTTTTTACTGTCACTCAGTATTGTTAATTCCAGGCATTCTAGAATGATGAGTCATGCCCTTGAAAATCATGAGATAGTGTTAAAAATAATGAATTTAAAACCCACAATCATAGCATGATTAGGGCTCCATTTTTTGAATTTAGAGAGATTGAGAGTCCAACCTTATTCTCCCATAAATGAAGACAGAAAAAAAAAAGCAAACCTTACATTATCAAGGTAAAAGTGTGATATATTCCTCTGATTCTGGGAGATGTGAGTTTTGAAGAAAACATCACATTCTGTGGGGCCTTTTTTGCTAGTATGAGAGGTATATGCATATACTTATCCACGGCCTAGTGAAGGTATGACTGAGAAGACAGTATCTACCCTGTGGTTGAAGTATGCAAGCAGATAGGGGAGGAAAAGGGACAGTGGACCAAAGTGGGCTGAACTCTTAGTTTGTGTAAATGAGTTAACTGGAGCTAACAGAGACAGAGCAATCTGCATGCACTGGAGCCTGGCCTGCTCTGTGTACAGCTCCTGGTGTGTTAGATGCAATATTCATCTTGCACAATATTTACCTGCCGTTTGCCTCCAGAAACCAGTCTTGAAAGCGCATCATAAAGCTCAAACCCACCCTCGACCTAGGGCAATGGAGCAGTTCAGTCAACTTCCCTTCTTATTTCTGTGATTGCAAAGAACAGGCACACACAGGAAACAGAGGACAGTCCACATAAAAGAGAGATATGCAAATGTGAAAGCCCTCTAAGAAACATTGAATGTGCTTTATAAAGATTTGTAATAAGTGGAAAGAGTAAATGAGGTGAAAAGGTGTATATAAAGGTGGAGAGGTGGAGAGAAATGAATTTGCAGCAATTAAAAAGAAACAATATAGAAAAATATATAAGAAACCTTGATTAGAATTCAATACAGACTCAGATGTCCTGCAAGGGACAGTTGGATATACTGTATGAAACATCCCCAAGGCATAGCTCAGCATTAAGTGACTGATAACTATAATAATGACCATTATTTCAGTTCTCCATGTCAGCATTTAGAACTGAAAAACCACTCCTGCTTAGAACTACAGAGTACTTTAATGAACTTGCATAAGAAAAAGTCAAGAACCTCATTTAAACTTTGGGGAAAGGCAGTTTAATACCCTTCAATTTTCAGAAGTGATAGAATTTCTCTGAAGTGATGGCAATGTTGCAAGTCAGTGACAACTTCAGTGAAAGTCAAAGAAAGCGGATAAAATTTTGTGTGAGGAAACAACTAAAACCCCAATGCTTATAGAAGTTTTTGGCATCAAAGCAAAATAACACACTGAATTATTTCTGAATCTCAAGGGAACACTTAATCAGCCTTTCATAAACACTAATGAAAGGTGCATAGTAAAAATCCAGGACAACTCTTTTAAATCTGGCATGTCAGTGATAGGTCCAACATTATGGATAATAAAAATGTGATCCACAGATTATTCAACTCACAATAATGTTTGTCTGTTTGTTTTTTTCCTTTTATGCCTTTATTTTGTTTACATTAGAATGTATAAAAGCTAAAATTGAAAGGAAATGCCTCAAACTTTCCATCTTGAAAATGAACATAATGTGGATGAGTGTTGGACTTGTGCATTGGAAAAGCAACAGCTTTCAGTGATTCATAATACATCCAGAATTGCATCCATTTACCCACCACAGTGGGGATTAGTTTGATTTTGGGAAGGGAGCAGTTCTGTTAGGTCCATGTTGTTCAGCTATTCTTTCACCAACACGTTGTACTTCACCAGCAAGAACATGACTGGCATGTTAGGGTTTTTGATTTTACCTGCATGGTGTGAGCTCAGTAAAGCTGATTTTCAAGGTTTTAAGATGGTACCCAGTGCTGGGAACTGATTATGTTCCCATGACAGCTTTTGCAAAATCCTTTCAGTAGCAGCAAATGTAATTTTTGCAAAATTATTGTTTTGGCTGGAAGCAAAGATTATGTGATTATGTTGGCTTTCCATCATTTGGTTCATCTCTTTGTCTCCTAATCGTTACCTCAGTAACTGTCAAATCTGTTGGCCACTTTCAACTGCATTTTGTAAGGAAGCAGTGGCATCAAAGGTAATTGCATTCATAGATATGCTTTATGAAAAGCAGTTGGTGAGGACAGGAGTAAGACCCAAATTAGGGCTCCCACAGAGGGAAAGGTGGAAGTGTAAATGAAATAGTTAAGTGTTCTGCTTGGGTTGCCTCTGGCAAAATACTGCACACAAAGCTTGGAAGCTGTTTGAGCACTTGTCCTCAGTCTGTTCGAAGGCAGTTTGTACAGGGATTAGACTGAGTGTGAGGAAGATGTTCATCTTTGTATTGGGATGAAGGATATGGGGAACATGGAGGTATTTCAGAGAAAAGTTAGATTTTCAAGGTCATAGGGGTAAAGGAAGATGCTGTGCAAGTTGCTGACGGAGAGCACCAGAATAAGAACAAAATTTTATTCATAAGCAAAGGAATAAAAATGTAGATGAAATCTGGAGACAGCTGATAAATGATGAGGCTGCCTCCCCAAGAATAAATTATATCATAACTCAATAAAAATAAACATGGGAAAAAAACCCCAAACAATAGTTCTGACACTAAAATTAAAATGAAAAAGAAGGTACTAAAGCTCCAGAGAGAAATATGTACATATTCTGATATTTGCTTTATGTCTTCTACAAGTGTAAATCAGTAGTATCTGTACTGGTATCACTGGAGTCTCACTCTGTGGACCTGCAGTGAGAGTTGAAATTTACTTTATTACATTTTAATTGGTTATATTGAAACAATTCTTCACATAGTAAATTTACTTCCTCCCAGTTGCTGGGTAGGAATTTATGGGAATCTCAAAGGATTGATTAGAGAGTCAATAACTACATTAGCTAAATTTATCCACAGGTATGTCTCAGACAAAAGCTGTAGTTTCAGCTTTCTGTGACTTGTCTAAATAGCAGTAGTGTTACAATTAAACTCTGTAGGAAGCAGAGAAGTAGAGAACTGGAGCTGTGTGCCTCTCGCTTTGCTCTGGCTTTTATTTATTTACTTATTTATTAATTAATCAATTTGGACTTCAGTTGAATTCGACAAGATTTCTATTAAATCTTAGTGGGTAAACTGAGGGGATTTTGATTAAACTTTTCTTAAGACATAACTTCATCCTGTTTTAACAACTCCACATATCTGCTCTGTTTCCTCTGCATTTTCTGTTAAGAAAAATATTAAGTCAGAGAAAGCAACACATCTCAGAGGAGCTGCCACCACTAACAAATTGCCATCTTGCTGTATTGAAATCATGGCAATTAATAATGGAGACATAATTAATTCATTACTCTTGTCCATCCTGACTCATGGAAGTTATTTAATGTTTATACTGCTAGAAATGTTCAGATGGATATATATTTTAAAGTGCTTGGCACACTACTTTGCCTTAAAAGTTGGAGCTCAGAGCAAAGTGGGAAAATAGTCCATAAATAGTCCATTCAAGAATAAAACAACCTTGAATTGGCTGAGCACAATTTTTTTCTCTGTCTTCTTTTCCATAAACATGTTCATTTGTAATGTTTTATTCAAGTATCTACACAAAAGGAAATTCAGGGGCATACAAAGAAAAGTGATGGCATAAAAGGCTTAGCCACTCGAAAGAGGCTTCTTCTGCTGTCTTGGGTTTGCAGTGGGAAGTGATAAAGGGTTTCATCCCTTTTTCTTCCCATATAGGTTGAAAGTGTGGTAGAAATTTGCTCCTTCCCCAAGAATAAACAATTCTGAAGAACCTCTGCTGCTTCCAGTCAGCCTCTATCAAAAAACAGACTGAGCTCAAAGTGCAATATTTGTGGTAGAAGGAGTAGGTATTAACACTTTTTCCTTTCCTTTGACCCAGGATGTGAAGCTAGAATGTGTTCACACCAGTGGCATGTCTTCTGGTTCCTCTTGTTTGTGTATTTTATCTTTCATGAAGGTTGCTAACCATTTGTCTGTCACTTTTCTTTCATATTGTGGATTAATCGGGTCCTAACATGCTCCCCAGCCTTGGTACCTCCAGCTGCTGTGCTGTGAGGCACAGAGAACACACTACCTGTCCAAAACTCAGTTTTGTAATGCTGTAATTCCAGGCTTTTTATAGATATGTGCTTTTGGAGATAAATGCAATTTAAAATGTGCTTGTGATCTAATATACATAGTTTCATATTGTTTATGTTTTCCTTTTGTAGGGGTTCTACCAACTTCCTATGTTTAAAGAGATGATCAGCCAGGATTGTGTTACAAATGCCATCAAGCTTCTAGAGGAACCATCCAAAGCAGGGGTGACGAGCTGTTGTGTTGAAGGAGTTCTGAGATTTACTATGAAAAGTCTACTGAGTCTGTAAAAATTATTTGGGGGTGTAAGGTCATAGTTTCATAATCATAGAAGGTTGAAACTGTTCACTCCTTCCCATGGTGAGAAAATGTGCTGGTGTCAGGTTGTTCAAGTCTCTGTCCTTCTCCAAACCTGAAGAGATTGACAATATAGGAAACTGTTGACGATGCAAAAATAAGCTATAACACCTATTATTTTCAGAGATGAATGGAATTTTAATGAAAGAGATTGTATTGATGATCTCAGATCAGGATTATGGGCAGGTGAGCCAGTTTTATTTGCATAACATTTTTCAGGAATAGTCTTGAGGCATTTGTGTCTCTTGGAGCTCAGAACAGACTCCTGTTCAGAGTGCAGTTTTCTGCCTTTAACTTCTTTTGGATAACTTTAAATATAGCTTCAAAGTGGGAAAAGTATTATTCCATTCACAAATATTATTCTTTTCATCTGATATCCCCTTTCCATGTTGTTTGATTTATTCAAAATGAAGGTGAAATAGCTTAGTTGATCAGCACTACCAGTTTCAGCTAGAAAAACTCCAGTCCTCTACCTATGTTTGTTGTGGCAGGTCCTCTCCCTTGACTGAGCTGTTTTGGAGCTCCTAAATTAACTCTGTTATGACTGAGGACTTGACACTAGAACAAAAGAAACAAGAATATTGAGAGATAATTAATTGAAGCCAGATTCAGATCAGTAGTTACACATGCAGAGGCTCTTAATAAGTAAGTAAATGAATTCCCTATTAACATGACTCATATGCACCTACTGGGGTACCAATATGCATTCCCATTATTTTCTGTTCACAAAATATAACAGCAGAAAATTACGATGCTCACGTGCCCTGAACACCTTCCTTTTTAAGTAAGAGAGTCAAAAAAAGACACAGGAAATTCACATAAGAAAAAGGCAATATGAAGTCTACACATTGAGCTAATATGCTAAAATGTGAAAAAAAAAAATTCTAAAAACTGCACTTCTAGGCTGCAGAGCGGTGAGTTCTACTTGCAGGTGCCTCCTGTGAGAGATCAGCTGTATGACATCTCTCAGTTTTAAGGTCCTTATACCGGTGCTCTTTTGAGTGAAGTACCATCCTCGAGAAACAGAAGTAATACAATCTCAATTACCATGCAATTTTTTAGATTTTATACATGCTCTTCTGCTCCAGCATCCCATGTATCACATGCAGCTGGGCAATGGATACTTGCTTCAAGAGCTAAAGTTTTAATATTTGGGGTTTATGTGCATCCTGGAGAACCATGAGGTCCTGCACACAAAATCCATGCTCAGTGCCTAATTGCATTGCAGTCTCTGCTCAGGCTATGCAGACATAAGGAGAGAGGAACACAGACACCCTTGGCCTATACCTTAAAACTTTATTGTGAGCAAACCAAAAGCACGTAAGAGAAAGAGATCACAGCTTTATATTGTAAAAATGTAAAGTGGGAAGTGAAACCTTATATGCACAAGTCTGGTAGACAGTGTCTGAATCTAGATAGGATTGTCTTGAACTCCTTGGTTCATTTCACAGATGTTAAATCTGGAGGGCACCAACCATCGTCACATCTGGTAGCTGTTACAGGTGCAAAGGGTTGGATTTGAAGAGAGGTTTCTCTAATGTTGTGAGAGGAATACATAGTGGGAGGAGTTGTGATTGTGTGAGGTTTCAAGTTTTTAGTTATACAGTGGAGAGTGAATGCTATTTATAGAATAGCATTTTTCCTAGCTGAAATGTATGGTAGATTGTAGATTTACATTAGAAAGCAATCAACACATTGTAGATGAGCTTGTTTTAAAGCATTACATTGGACTGAGTGCTCACATATAACTACAACTGAAATTGAATAGGATAAATAAAAATGAGCACTTAGCACTTGTTAAGCAAAAGTGAGGTTTCTCTTTTCTGTCATCACTTGCCTGTCCTGAAAGCTGGGCTCTGAGTTTCTGAAACTCTAAAACTCTGTTTTCAGAAGAAACTTCTGCCATTTGTCAAGGAGCATTTCAATCTCTGCTTGTTAAGTTCACCTTGTCATGAAATTTTGGGTATTTTATAAAATTCAGACTGCAATATATGCTTAATTATGCACATTATAGCTTCAAAGGCATACTTTTAAATTTCTAGATACACATTTTTCTTGTTATTACACAGTCTCATGCATTAATTTACAAAAACATAAATATTTTGTGACTGTTCGTCATCACCTTTTCTTTTCTTGTTTGCTTTTCCTTTTTCTTTTTACTGATTTTCATCTGTCTTGCCTGATTGTGCCTTTGGGATCTTCCAGGATGTGAAATGGTTCCCAGTTGTCATTCTTTATTTAATTTCTTTCTTTCATAAAATTTAACATGGTGAGTTAGAGGTTTTCATTGCATGAAACCAAACTTTCGAAAAGTCAATACATTCCTGGCTGGTATTTAATTCTGTGTGTAAGTATGAGTAAAATGCAATCTCTCCCCAAATAAAGGTATATTTTGTTGCCCTTATCTTGACCTCCTTTGATATCTTTTAGATTGTTTAGGAATGAAAAAGAAAGAGAGAAAAAACATATGCAATCTGGAATTCCAAACACGGGGTATTAGGAAGTGTTGTTGAACTCTGTTTGCAGGCCAGGACTGACTTTTTTTTTTTTTTTTTTTTTTTTTTTTTTTTTTTGTTTTGTTTTGTTTTGTTTTGTTTTGTTTTTTTTTTGTTGTTGTTGTTTTGGTTTTGTTTTTCTTTAAGTTTTTGTTTGCTTGTTTTGTTTTGTTGTTTGTTTTTTCTGAGAGTGTAATAAAATGTTTTATGATTAATTAAATAATCCATTAGTTATTATAATAAAGGCTACCACTAAAATATAGATTGCTGCTTACTATGTCTATTTTATTTCTCCAAGTTAAAGATAGAGCACTGCCTCCTATCCTCTACTTTTTCAAGCTGTTATACTTCAGCATTTTTGAAAAATAGTTACAAAGAATGTTTTCAAGGGTATTGACTGTCTATCATGGGAAAAACCCCTTTTTTCTAATGCCATAATAAGTTTGCCAACAACACTAAATTGGGAGGATTTATTGACTCCCTTGAGGACTGAGAGGCCCTGCAGAGATGTTGACAAATTAGAGAGAAAGGCAATCATCAACTTAACAAGGGTAAGTGCTGAATTCTGCACCTGGGATGGGGCAACCCTGGTTGTGTGTACAGACTGGGAACGAGAGGCTGGAGAGCAGCACTGTGGAAAGGAGCCTGGGGGTCCTGGTCGATGGCAAGCTGAATATGAGTCAGCAGTGCCCTGGCAGCCAGGAGGGCCAACCGTGACCTGGGGGGCATCAGGCAAAAAGCATCAGCAGCTGGTTGAGGGAGGGGATTGTCCCGCTCTGCTCTGCAGTGGGGCAGCCTCACCTTGAATATTGTGTGCAGTTTTGGACATCACAACATAAGAAAGTTATTAAGCTATTAGAGAGCATCCAAAGAAGGGCCAAGAGGATGGTGAAGAGTCTTGAGGGGAAGCCTTATGAGGAGAGTCTGAGGTCACCTGCTTCAGCCTAGAGAAGAGGACACTGAGCGGAGACCTCATTGCCATCTTCATGTCCTCACAAGGGGAAGCAGAGGGGCAGATACCAATCTCTTCACTTTTGTGACCAGTGACAGGGCTCAAGGAAGTGGCACAAGGAAATGGCATGAAGCTGAGCTGAGGAGGTTTAGGTTAGATAATAGAAAAAGGTTTTTCACCTAGAGAGTGGTTGGGCACTGGAACAGGCTCTCAAGGGAAGTGGTCACAGCACCAAGCCTGACAGAGTTCAAGAAGTCTTTGGACAGTGCTCTCAGGCACATGATGTGATTCTTGGAGTATCCTGGGCAGGGCCAGGAGTTGGACTCAATGATCCTAATGGGTCTCTTCCAATTCAGCATATCCTATGATTCTAAGATTCTGTAATAATTTGTATGACAGTGTTTTTTGGAGATAAATGACCGTGATTTTCAAGATGTTAATGTTATCAAAATTGATCATGAGAATCAAGTGTTCTAGAAGTAGGATCTTTTGGGAAAATAGAATTACCATTGATCAAAAATAGAATTATATTGGTCTCAATTGTAGAAATGTTATTAATGACAGGTTACCTTTGTAAATGAAAGTCAAAAAACAAATGAATTGATATAGTGATAAACAAGGAAATGAATTTTGTCCAGTATTAATGCCTAGTCTGACACAATCCCTCTTCCAACAGGGACAAGTTTTACAAGGATCAGTTTCAATCCTGAGTTTTGAATACATCTCTTCTTCTGTCAGTGGTCCATCAAAGAAAATGAGTATCATAGAGTCAGAAAATGGGTAATTCCTTTAGATAAATAAATCAATCTAACACCTTATTTAGAAAATATGGTTTATGCCTGTCCTACAGCAATATACTTACTTTTGGTACTCCTCACAAAATCTTTCAAATGACTGCACTAGTACATAAGTTTGTGATGCATAAAACATGCACATAAACATTAATTGTAGAAACTCATTCACGGCTCAGAAAAACACAGGTTGAGTAGTCCACTTCTGGAATATGTCACTTCTTGCCTTTTTCTTTCTTCCACTTAATCTAAATGTATATACATGGATATAAAAAGGTATGAAGGGTGGGGAAAGTTCAGGAACACAGGGTTGGAATTCGGTAGATGAAATTACAAAGTGTGTACCAGTAACATTACCATGGGGCTTCTCTCTGCCATAATTTCTATGAGAGACACTAACAAGGACTTTTTCTAAATTCCTTCTTGTTTCACTCATAGTCATTGTCTAATTTTTGTAATGTATTATCAGTGCCTAAAATATAGTAACTGTCAGCTGAAGATCACAGAACACTCGACCTAGATTGCAAAATCCCCAAGCAAAAGTCACTTTATATGTTTCATTAAATCCCTTCTGCAGAACAGAACGTAAGTTTGTACCACATGCCAGTTGTTCATACTAGCTTAGATAAGGGGGAATATAATGCATTTGATTCCAATGTCAGGTCTATTTACCCAAACTAGCAAATAAAATTTTGCAGATAAATTAGAGTTAGAAGATAACATGTGTGAAGACACCATCATCTTCTAGCAACTCAGTGCAGCACAAAGCTTGGCTTCACATCACATCTGGAAAAGAACACCTCGGGCAAATATGACACCTGTCAGCACTAAAAGCATTGGATGTTTCCTGGCTTAGAGCCCTGACTGGTATAATAGTCTGTGGCACCTGAATGTTCCTGATGGCAGCACTGTGATCAGGAAGCTAATTAGCTGGAAAAGGGAAATATTAAGTCATCAATTACTGTTGCTATCTCATTATGTAAGGAAGCAATCATGCAGTGAAACTGTACAAGCTTGGAGGATAGAAAAGGCCCAAAGCAATTTTATGAGCACAAATTGGTCCAAATAGAGGAGGAAAAGAACAAATAAGAGGTCAAGTACTAGCACTGAGGTGCATATTGCACTCATGAATAACCAACTTGTTTGAAGACAGTGCCTGCTAGTGAAAGAGTTACCACTGCTTTAGTAAATCAGTGACCCACCTGTAATGGGGAAACTCACAAGAAAACTGAGTGGGTAAATTGGAGCCTCTAAGGTCAGCAGCAGCAGGCTTCTCTCCCCAGTGTTCTGTTTGATAACAGCCAACGGAGAAAGTGGTACTGTGAAGTTCTCTGGCTGGTGTGAAATGAAAAGTGAAGGGTTTTTTTGTTTGCTTGTTGTTTTTTTTTGTGCAGACCATAGCTGGAGAAAAGCCTTACAAGTATATCCTTCCTTATGGAGCTACTTCACGTTAGGTCAGCTGCAAATTTAGTCTTATTGATGTCAATGGAAATGTGACTTACACTGGAGTTCTGCTCTGTGGTACTTATTCTAGTGTGGATTTACACCTTGTGAGAAGTGTATCTAGAATTAGTTCTTTGTTTCAGTGGGATATATTCCTTCTGTTGCATATTGCTTATACATTATTTAGAAGAGAACAAATAACACCTATAGTATTTTTGATACTTTTTTTTCCTAAACCTTTGTAGAACATGTAATGATATAACTGTACAGGAAGCACTGTAGGCCAACAACTGTTGCTTTTTAGTTCTTAATAAAATCTAAGTAAATTCTCTGAAAATATTGTGCAACAGTTCCCTAAACCTTGCCTTTGATCTAGCAAAGTCACATACTGAAATCAGCAGATATGACAAACTAAATGCATTAAGAGTTGAAAGAGGTCTGCTTATCATGCCCAGTGTTTACAAAGCAGTTTGTATTTACCTTCTCCAGACTGAAACACTATTCAGTATTTGTACATATATTCTTACTTTCTATGATTTTGTGAAGTGCCATTAATATTTACTCTGAGTCAGATTTTGCTGGTTCTGATGGTGATAGCACTTCCTTACTTTAACACACAATAAGAACTCTCATGTGGAAAGTATTATTTAGTGAGAGTGAGATATGTTGATAGACTATGAAGAATACTTGCAATTTTACAGAACCATATAAGTTATAGTCTTCATGTTTAAATTTATATGAAGTTGCATATAAAAGTGCTCTTTAGAAAACTGGAATGATACAATGTTCTTTCAAGGGCTTGTAGCTGATTTCAGAAGAGCATCGCATGTTACCATGGAAACCGATACTTCAATTACTTCATTAAACTGCTAAACAAAACTGGTTGGTTGAATGATAAAAGCCAAAATATCTGAGCTGGTCCAAGATCTATTCTAAAACAATTTGTTTGACACGGGGAAATGCCACCTAATCTGTTACAAACCTTAAATCAAGCACATAGCATGTAAAGTCACACCCTTTTATTTATGTAGGCTGAACTCCTGGTCTGCACTGCATGAAGGACCACCAAAAAGCATTCTGCCCTGTCATGAGAGCCCCTGACTGATAAATCTCCTCTGCTAAGCATGAAATCATAATGGACAGGATAAGATTTAAGGTGTTCAGACCTAAGAATATCTATATTAGTATATGAACTGTATCCAGTCATTTAACAGTCTGTTTAGCTCAGTACACTGTTCTTTACAAAACGTATATGGATGAGAAAGGAAAAGATGATTCTTTCTCCTGTTCTTATTCCTAGATTCTGGAAATCTGTGGTGTAAGCAATGCCTGAGACAGGTACTATAACCTCATTTTTTTTCTTTTTAAGAGCTCTTGAAGAATTTTCTTGCATGAATAAGTGTAGTTATTTTTTTGTTACTTTATTGAGAAGAGAATACTGACTTTAATACTCTCCCTCAGTCACTGTATTGGATTCCCTCTACATCTTGTGTTCTGTGAAATGGCAAAAAAAAATATTTCCTGTTTACCTCCATGTCAGTAACAATTTTATTGTCACCTCTAATATACATTCCTTTCTTGGGTCTCATCTCCAATATTAAGATCCCGTATCTTCTAATTTTTCCCTCATCTGAAATCTGCTTCTTATTTTTCATTGACCTCATTTAAGTACTTTTTAGGCATCATAGTATGACATAATGCACTTTCTCTTTTCTCCAGTATTTCTCTCTCACCTCTCTCTAATAATCTGTTTCCACCTTTGGCTGATGCCGAACACTGAACTGGTGTTTTAACTGAATTCCAGGATCATTTCTTGAGAAGTAAGAGTTAACTTACAGGCTGACATTTTATTTGTCTAATTAAGGTTGTTCTCCATGTTTGCATTTATTGATACTGAATTTCATCTGATGTTTTATTCCTCAGTTACTTAGCATTAAGACCCATCTGCAACTATTAACTGTCAATTCCAATTTTCACCGCTCTCAATAACTTTGTGCCACATCTTAGATTAATACCTTAAAAAATACTAGGACCACTTTTGATATCTTTCCATTGTGAAAATTAACCATTTATAGCTACTTCTTCTTATCCATCTTTTATGCATTCTCATGAGAAGGACTTTTCTTATGTCCTAGGGTAATGTATCTGCCAACAAACAACTGGATAAACTGTTCTGGAAATCAGGCCAGATGGAACTGAATAGTGCATGACAGATTTGCTCTTGGGTTTTTCATAAAACTGAGAATCTGCACCTAGAATAGATCAGAAGCAAAAAACCCCTAGCTCTTCAACAATAACAACACACACAACAAATGGAAAATAGAGATGTGGAAGTGAAGTCCATCAACACTGCAGAGGGATTCCACACGAGATGGTAAACCAACACAGATGAGTTTTAGACAGGGATTTCAAGGAAAAAATATTGTCCTCTTGAATAGAATGAGGAAAACTGCACTTGATTTTTTATAATACTTTTCTTGCATTTTAGAGAAAGTAAATTGAGAGGAGTGTCCGTTGCACTGCTCATGTGCAGATCAACTACTCTATTGAGGCCTGCCTGCAGGTAACAGGACTGGAGAAGTGACTTGAAAAGATGGTTTCCGTGTATTGGATGCCATGAGTAAAGTAATTCATACAGCCCACTCTCAGCTGCAACTTTTCTTGAATGCTCTTGAATGTTCTCTAGGAGAGAGAGTAGACAGTGAAATGCTAGAACAGCCTATTTCTGGGAGATTTTACCTCTTAGTCCACTCTGTAGAAAAAGATGCTTGCGGGAAAATAGCCTCTTGCCTTTGGAAAAATCTAACCTCCTTTGCAAACTGCTGTTGGCTCAGACAGACCTCTGAAAGGGAATCCAGAAGCTACAGTCTGAGTTAACTGTCATATATGGCTACAGATGGCTTGTGGGATGAAACACAGAGTGCTGTTTCATTGTTAAGTGCTTAATTGATTCACAGGGTAAATTTTGAATGGTAGTTGGAACCAGTCATTTGAAATATTTTCATTTTTTGTTTAGCAAAGAAAACTTTTTCAGTATTTAGTTTTTTTTTCTTTTCAAGGTCAATGATGAGTGGTTGACCTGTAAGTGGAAAAAATGTGTATCTATAGGTCTCTAGCTTTCAGATGAGGCCATCTGCTTCAAATTGGAGGGGAAAATAATGACAGAGTCTCTTGCTGGGAATTAATAAATTGATTGAAACATGTACAGGAAATTTAATTTTGCTACAGGGAAAAAATTATTTATGATCTCATTTGGAGATAACCTTCTACCTCAAGCCAAAAAAGCTCTAGAAGCAGGCTGGATAAAGATACTGGAGAATAGATTCCTTGAGGAATCATGCATTGGATGGACTGGATGACCTAAATATTCTTCTGTATCTCTAATTTTAAAGTATCTATGATTTACTGCCATTAAAATCTCATTCTAGCTAGTACCACTACAGATGCAAAACTTATTCCTATGTGTGCCTTATCTTCCCCTTAGAGCTATGAAAGCTATCTGCTTTGATCTTGTAAAATAGATCAAAGGAAAGGAATGATCAGTATGTTTGTCTATAGCTTACCAATCTATTAGATTTTTTTGTGGCCCCTGTTGTGATTGTACTCCAGTGTCCCATATCGTGTCTACCAGACAAGTATGTTCTTGCTTTCTTCATTTTCTCTGCTAGTCCAGGAAGAACTGACCACAAGTGATGGACCAAGAAAAGAAATTTGCTTTGTTTTTAAATCCAAGTATCCTACAGAAAATTAAGTACAAATATTTTTCAATGTTTTTCAGTTCATGCCTTTATTATATGATCATTTTGGGATGCAGGAAAGTTAATATAACATAGCTAATTAAGTAATCTATTGCATTTTCAGAGATGGACTAATGAAATTTGATGTCATATTTTGGTATTAATTCCTCTTCTGGTGTATGTTGTTCTTAGTAGCAACGGTAAGCAAGCATGGTGCTTCGAATCAGAGCTCTGACACATCATAAAACCTCTTTCAGGATCAGAAAAATGATGCCAGCAGTTTCTTTAGACAGGAGATCTGTCTTCTGGAGTAAAAAGTTGTGAATGAAAGTGAGCAGAGATAGCACAATGAGACTATCCATACACTACGAAAATAAGGAAAGGACTTGGGTGCATAAGACAAGTAGCAGAGGTGTGAGAGAGCTCTACAAAGCCTGAGGATAAACAGAGTCAGTAAATAAACTGGGGGAAAGATGTGAAGGCTGCTGAAAAGTAGTGTGGCCTGCCATTTGCAGTAGTTAAAATGAAATTTAATTTGGTAACTTCATTGTGGGAAGATGGAGCTGAGGAATGAAGTAGTCTGGGGCTACAAGGGTTAGACAGCAATATCTCAGGTATCAGTGTGTAGACAAAGACTCCCATATGGGTGGAAAATGGTGCATGGGAGATGACTCCCTGGCACAATACCTGAGTATTCAGGCTGAAAGTGACATTAACAAACTCTTGGTTTATTAGGAGGCAGTTTTTGAATGTTGCTCTTGCTGTCTCTTCTCCAGAGAACTGCTGCTAATGTGAACCTATTACTAATGAAGCCCTCAGATGAAACAGGACTGGGAATTCCTTCTAAGTCATGCCAGCCTCTTTTCAACCATGTTCTTAGTGTTGTCCTGGGATTTCCATTTCTTAAACTCCTGACTGACACCTGAACCTGGAAAATAATCATGGATTCAGGTCTGACTGTCTTCAAGTGCCTGGACAATGAAATGAACAGCTGGGAGGGATGTCTGAGTCCAAGACCCAGACATCACCTTCATGGACCCTTTTGGATTCTCCTTTTACTCTGCCTCTTGTTTAGGTGTTTCTCAGCACCTTAATCCCTTGTCTGAGAGTGAAGTGTACAAATCTTTAACACGTTACCCAGAGAGAATGATGTGAGGTGGAGAACTCAAAAACACAGTCAAGTTTTATTTTACCACAGGTATTACTTGTCTTCTCAGAAGCGGCATAATTCTAAGCTAAACTAGTATTTAAGAAAGGCCAATCTCCTCTAAATCCTTTAAAGTACTGTACAGCATAGAATTGTGATATAAGATCTCCACTAATGGAGAAGCAGACTTGGTTGTCTCCCCTAGCTTTCACTTCTGCTGAATGTTAACCCTAATCTCGCCTAACGTTACACCTAAGAAGCCAAACATTCCTCCAAACATTAAATGCTACAGGTGTTTGGCAGGAATCCTGGGCTATGTCTCAGTTCATAGGAAGGTTTAAAGTAACAGTGGAGGTTCTGACAATGAAAAAGCCTGGAGCTATACAGAGAGTACAGTCTACCACAGCAAGCTAGAGGCTACTGCAAGGCTTCCTAGTCAAGGTTAAAAAAATTGGCCAGAGGCTTCAAAAGGTCCTTGCTTAAATCTTACCCTTCCTAGATATTCAAACCCTGCTGCTATCATTTTTCCTGTCTTTCTCATTCTCCAAACTCTAAACCTTACTGGAGACATAATCCCCAGCTGCTACTGAGGTTGTATGCATTCCAAAATTACTGCTAGTGGGATAAATCTAGTGACCTGCCTTCATTTAGTTATGAAAAACCATTGGAGCCCTCTTTTCCTCTGTCTTGTCTTACCTTCACCTAGGACCTTCCCCTAAAACAATCCCTAAACCTAGGTTCTGGTAGTGTCCTGCCTGTGTATCCATACTTGACTTTGTTGGAAGAGAAATTCTAGGTGCATTCTGCAGTTTATTCTAAAAGAGCTTTTGTACACAGAATGAAAGTCTTTCCCAGCTTTCTCAACATGCTTAACTCTAACCTCTCTTGGATGCAGCAATATTTGACCCTGAAAGGCAGAAACTCAACCCCTGCAGGAGCTTTTCAAAACACTCTGGAAGATATTTAATGAGTTAAAATGTTAGTGAATATTTGCATTTTAGCAGTGTCAATATGCTTGCCCTGCTACATCTGGTGCAATATATACAGGCAGGTAAAAGCAGTCTCTAGCCGGAACAGCTTAATTTAAGTTGACAAAAAAAAAAGCTAAAAAAACAACAAACCCCAGATGATGTGATTGATCTTGTCTGTCAAAGCTCTGACAAGAGCACAGTGTGGAGAAGAAATGACTGCAGCTGTTCCCTGTTCACCACCAATCACAGGATGAAGAGCAAAGACATGTATAAGGGCCAGCAGCACCTGTTCCTTCCTCACACTCATCCTTCTCCACATAGACATTTCTCTCAATTGGTTTTTATTGGGAAGCAATCTCTCCAGCATCAAGTAGATTTTGGCAGTAACGAAAATAAACCCCAGAAATTAAAATGCACCCTGAAAAACACAGACCCTGTATGCAGAAATAAGTGACAGCAGAATCATCCAGGCATGAATTACAACCTCTATTGGCAGCAATACTAGGGCAGTGGAGCATCAATCAAAATGAGACGAGCCATGCCCCGTGGATCTGTGATTCCTGATATGACTAGCTAGTGCCAGACACAACTAGGCAGACAGCCATTCTCCTAGTAATGCATTCGTATTGAATAAACCCTGAATCTGTAGGCTAATGGCTTGAAATTGCTCGGAGATTCAGTAAAAGCTCTGAGGAGAAAGAGAAAATAATAGTAATTTAGATAAATGATAGGAGTCTTCCCAGAACAAAGGCATTTTAATACAAATGTGTTGCCATCAATGGTGGTGTGTGTACTCTGCTGTAATTAGACATTTTCTACTAAGGCAACACAAAGACAGCTGCTTGGCCCATTGTGTGTGCCTCCCTTCTCTAAGTCTCAGTTGCACATGCTAGGCATAAGGCCCAAAAGACTGGTTTCGTGTTGAAAATAGAAAAACATGCAAACACACTCACCAGAAAATGGCAGGGGGACAGATTGGCAATCATACAATGAGCTGATTATAGAGTACTAATAATAAAAATGTCATTGTTACATTACTGCCAGATGGACCAGGTACAGCTACTCATGAGACACCTGTTTTACTGGGGTGTGAAGCAGCTCCTATCAGAGAGAACACAGATGCAGAATGGAGAGATACAGACAGTCAGTGTGTGTGAACACACATATTATGTAGATTAATTATCAGACAAGTGTGGAGTGAGCCATGTCTGCTTTACCAAGGTAAAAAAAATGTTGTAACTTGCATATTTTCTACTGTGCTGGGTTAGTTCCACTGGCTGATGTTTTTTACAGTTCCTGTAAAAAACCAAAATCTGCAGAGCTTTGGAGATTTGGTGCTTAGAGTATATAATACATTTTGACTTGGGTTCTTGACTGTTGTAACTGTCAAAGCTAATCTGATTTCTACCATATGAAGATTTCTTTCTGCATAATATTAAGTGTTATAGAACACATCGACACGAACAAGGTCTATCTAAATGCAAAAGCCTTAAGTACACTCCTGAGTAGTTACTTATACAGGTAGATTGCATCTACCACTGGCTGTGTACAAAGATCCTGAAAAAAGCATTGCTGAACTGTTGTATATAGCAAAGCAACTTCAGAGGAAAACACCTACTGAGTTCTTGGATATATCATGCTCACCCTCTGAATCCACTGATCTAATATCAATCTTTGTATAAAGGGAAATACAGAGGATGCAGTGGAGGAAAGTCATGCCAAGGTGAAAGTACTTTCAGTGAGTTCTTTTCTCAAAATATATGCACAGCTTTAAAGTTATTTCCTCTCAGATGCACTGAAAGATGTCAGTACTTATATCATTGATTTATACTGTTTCAACCTTCCTATCCTTGGAAGAGCAAATCCTGATTATCTCTGGTATGGGAAATAAGAGTCAGATTTTTCTGTATTTCTTTTGTTTTGTTTGCTTTTCTTCAGGTTTAAGTAATAAAGGAGATATGCAATTATTATTATCATCATGTATAGTGAATTGATACTGAGTGTCATTCCCTTAAATATCATTAGGGAGGAAGAGAAAACCAAAGCAGAAAGGTGATTTGTGTTCTTTGCCATATGGCTAACAGGCAAGTGCTTTGAAAGGATCATATAGTAGTACTAGCGGATTTTGTTGTCAGTTTGCTCAGTCTGAATTTCATTATTTTGCATTCTTTTCATGTTGAATCTAATCATTATTAAGAAAACAATGAGGGATAAATGTTACTATTTAAAAAAAAAAATTCTACAAATAAGCCTTCTTTTTTAGTTGTTTGGTTTGGGTTTTTTTCAGGAACACCAATTTATCTCAGTGCAGAATGACCAAGTGCCTACCAGGTAATGCAGAACCAGCCCATGAGGACCTTGGAGCATGTGTATTTAGACCTTGTGTTCTACTTTTCCAAACTTGCTGATAATTACATTGGGGTTGACTTTAACTTATTGCTCTGAAGTAGAAATTTTCTCTTAAGTGATTGATAGCTCAACAAAATGAATGAATATAGAAATAGAAGCTGTGCTTGTTAAGCAATGAGAAACTGTCAACTATGAGATTACAGACCAGAAATTAAAGCATTAGGAGAGAACTGTACTGACACACAAACACCAGGTTGGAGTGAATTTTGGACCTCAGGTGCTGAGCTTCTGCGAAAGTCTTATGGGCTAATTTGGAGAAGAATCCTAAATGGAAATTGAATGGAACAAGCTGAGGTTGGTAGCTATAAAAAAAAAAAAAAACAACCCAAACTTTTAAAGTAACCAAGGTTAAAATGCCCCAGGAACTGTGGCTAAGCAGCATTCAGGTGAATTGTGGTTAGTTAGAATCAAGGCTTATATTGACGTTTTTGGGCCCATTTACTCTTCTCATTTGGCAATCTATAGTAAGAATATTGCTCTCTGAAGAAGGTCAAAAAAGATCATCCAGTTCTGGCTTATGTAAGCTGAAGACCAACTGCCATACTTTTTGAAAGTGAGAATGAAAAAAAATACCAAAACACCAACTCTCTTTATTTCATTTTCTGAAATGTTTTTATGTTGTATTGGGAGAAAACAAAAAGCAAAGAAAGTGAAATGAGGGAATTATTAACAACCAGAACAATATCTGTTGTTGTAGACAATGGTTTAGTTGGCATATGAACTTATCTCTCTATTAGTTGTAATTTATTTTTCCTCATGTTGTAGCCCCCTCATAAGCCTGCAGGTAAATTCTTATGATGGATTTCTGATTCTAGTATGTTATTATAATTCTTCGTCAGTGTGAAAAAGCCAAAAAGCTCAGTGTTATGCCAAACCAAGAAATAAAAGAACAATAGATCACCTATGCATATCTCACAGCTAGTAGTTTTACTGGCTATGTATCATGATTTTGTAATTATCATCACAGCAGTAGAAATTCTTATTATGGTATTATCCTAAACCCTCTGCAACGGGAAGAATATTAAAACCCCTTCCTCACATAAGATGAAGAAAGAGGATGGGGGAAGTTATATTTCTAATTGAACTATATGCTAAAATCTAACCCCTTTTGGCAGTTGGTTGTAACCCTGTGTTCTCCAGATGCCCACATTTCTGTCATTTCCACTATGCATGCAGCCATTAATACCTTTACTCTTAACATTTATGATTTCAGTAAATCCTTGGGTATCCACTTGATTACCTTATCATCTGGGACTGACTTAGTGGATGTTCTTCAAGCATGCTAAGGTTCATATACCTCTTTAGTCTATTTTGTGATAAGAATTTTAATGCAGAGCCCTCCAGAGATGTTGTAGGGTTGTGTAGGGTCCTGATTCTTCCACACAGTTCTTCTTCTTGTGTAAAGCAGAGTTTGAGTTTGGGAATTTGATTTGAGATAGGACTCCACATAGTACCGCAAACAATGTTGAGAAGTGGGCTCCTGATAACCTACTAAGTTCAAATTCAAGTGCAAGGTGCTTCACCGGGGTTGGGGCAGTCACAGACATGAGGTGATTTTGCCATTCTACTCTGCCCTCATGAGAGACCCCACCTGCAGTACTGCATCTGGGTCTGGGGTCCTCAGCTCAAGAAAGACATGGACCTCTTGGAGTGGATCTAGCAGATGTTCATGAAGATGATCAGAGGACTGGAGCATCTGTTCTATGCAGACAAAGTGAATTGGGATTGTTCAGCCTGAAGAAGAGAAGGCTTCAGGGAGACTTTGTTGAGGCCTTCCAGGACCTAAAGGGAAATAAGAAGAGAGAGTGACTTTTTACACAGGCAGATAGGACAAGAGGGAACAATTTTAAACCAAAAAAGGAGAGGTTTTGATTAGATATTAGAAAGAAATTCTTTACTGTGGGGGTACTGAGACATTGGAACAGGTTGCCCAGAGAAGTTGGGGATGCTCCCTATCTGGAAGGGTTCAATGTTGGGTTGGATGGGGCATTAAGAAAGCTGATCTAGTGGGTGGCATCCCTGCCCATGGCAGGGATTTGGAACTAGAGGATCTTTAAAGTCCATCCCAACCCAGGCCCTTCTATGATTCTGTGATTCTGTGATTCTATGATTCTATGATATCATGCTGAATATCAACATCCCTAATCCTCCCTCCTTGTGACATTAGCTCCAAGTGCCTGTCTGGTGGATTGAAAGGGATGTGACTGTAAAGATTTTTTTCCAGTAGACAAGACTTACCTCAATGATGAAGTTGGAAAGTGCTTAGAAGTTATCTGTTCACCCTAAACATGTCCTAATAACCTGTGTAATCAGCAAGGAGAGTGGGAGAGAAAGGAGAAACCTTTCCTTTGCAGGAACCTAGACACAGTTAGTACAAACCAAACACCAAAGATTTTTTATATAATGCTTATAAAAAAATTTGTCCACACTGGATTTTAGGATTTGCTTTCAGAAAAGATGCATTTCTTACTATTGTGGGTCTAAAAAGACGCAGGACTTAGGAGCAAATTCTGGTGCCCTAGCAAAATCATAGATTTGGCACAGCATATCTATTGTACCCACCTAATTTTGTCCAGCAGTTTCAGTTGTTATTTCCATATCTGTATTTACCCTAAAGGGACATGTAATCTTCCAATGGCAACTGCATTTTTGAGGTGAAATCCATGTAGTTTCACACATAACTAGATTCTGCAATTGAACATTTTCAGGGGTTAGTGAAAGGTTTATGTATGTGGGAGAAGGCAAAGGACTCCTGTGACCAAAATAAACTGCCTGAACTCATCCTTCACTTGTTGTGTAGCAGTTACATGGGTGAGGAGACAACAGTTTGGGATTCTGGTCAGTCTCAACACAGATGTGAGAGAAGCACCTTGCTGACTTTCTCATATTGCACCTGGAGCCTGGGGTTTCTCTGCTGGCTTAGGATCTAACCCCTGCTGTGTAAATCTGCTCAAGTCTGCAAAAATTTATGAAGCTGAGAAAAAAAAAAACAAAAAAAACAAAAAGAAGAAGGTAGCTGATATTTCTACATGTTATTTGCTGCTTATTTGTAGTACAGGGAAAAAGCATCAGCAAGCTCTACTTTTCTGCTTGTTAATTTCTTCTGCCAGCTTGTGTCAAGGATCTCAAAATGACCAAACCTTTCAGCAGAGAGCTTTGTGCTTCATTCACCACTGACTGCTGGTCTAATTGTCTTCCAGCCCTGGCCACAGGGAAAGGAGCTTAGCACAAGGACCCAAGGGCTTAAAAAGCCAAAGATAATGATGACAGCCACATATTGGTGCTGAAAACAGGAACTTTCAGATGTCATTAAGAGCACTAGATTTTGAGTTTGATTCCCAGGCACAACCTTTCTCAAAGATGATGCAGTTGTCTTTATCTGGACAAAGAATCTTCTCCCCTTATGATAAAAGTGACATCCACCTCAACATGTCTAATTAAGGACACAGCTTCCAGTCTGGGAAGACATGTCTTTGTGAAGAGAAGTTGTCAAGGCATTGTATGCAGTGCCTAGTAATCAGAATTCCTGAGGATTTATTGTGGCTAAAAGCAATGAAAACTTGAGCTCTCCCTCATTACTTCTTGTCACCAAGTCAGTCTGGGGTGCAGATTGAAGGACTTAGAAGCCTAGAGCTGCTAATGATAAATTGCAATCTGCCATGTGATTTTTGTATAAGATAAACACTTGTGGCACCAAAAATCAAAGAAAAGTTAGAAAAACTGCAGGTGCTTGGGCCTTGCAGTTGTTTGGTCTTGGGAGGAGTCACACCTCCACCACTATTGGCATCAAATCACACCACAGCAGTGTCTCCTGTAGCACTGGGATTTGTTAAGGGAGGTACAGTCAGCACTTGCAGCAAGAAGAGCTGTCAGTTAATCTCTCTCTCTCTCTCTCTTCATCTGGCAATAGTGGCTGGGAAAACGTTTAGCCTCCCTTAGAGGGAGGGCACACACTTGCAGACACTTGCACACACTTCAGCTGGGCTCCAGGATGCTCAGCTGCCATGGGATCACTGTGGGATCACATAAACAATAAACCAGGGGTGCTACAAGTGAGACAGTGAGCCTATTCCAGTGCTTCTACCAGAAGCAGCTGGGGCACTGAACAGGGGTCCCTCTAACTTGAAAGAGAAGTAGGACTGACAGGATATCTCCAGGGAATGGAAAATGTGGGTGTTGCCCTGAGTGTTTTTAAAAGGTGACATCAGAAATTAAAAAAAAAAAAAAAAAAAAAAATTGGCATAAGAAATTTTGGGTTAATATCAATTCAACAACAATTTATTATAGTAGAGCAATTTGGTTAGTTTTGTTTATTTTCTATATTTTTAATCTTACACTTTATGTTTTTGTGGTTTGGGGGAGGGAGTACACAACATGGTAATGCAGAACTAGCCCATGAGGACCTTGGAGCCTGTATATTTAGACTGTGTATTGGTCAACAGTGGTGACTAAATGTCTATTATTTTTCACATGCTTAAATGTTCTGATCAGCAGAAAATTTCTGGTGCTAGTCTATGAGGCAAAATATGATTTTTTTTAGTATTTT
This sequence comes from Platyrinchus mystaceus, assembly GCA_035041135.1. NCBI lineage: Eukaryota > Metazoa > Chordata > Aves > Passeriformes > Tyrannidae > Platyrinchus > Platyrinchus mystaceus. The sequence continues at coordinate 28,970,415 of JAWWLV010000121.1, read as the reverse complement.
AAGGAAAATGCTGGTTTCCAAAAGAAATTACAGTGGACTTGTTTGATCTGGAAAAACTTAGTGTGGAAGAAGACAAAGATGTAGGCTGGATATTAAACAGATATATAGAACAGATAACAGCTAAAGGACAGGAGGACGATCTTTGAACAGCTGAAGAAAAACAGTGTGGAGGAAAAGAGATGTAGTGCTACAGCTGTCAGAGTTTCAGTGAGCAATGGTTACACTGAGGAGCATCTAAAACCCAGAAGAAGAAAAGTTATTGTGGCGGAAACATGAACAATTGCTGTCTTGGAGAGCCAGGCTTCCAATGAGTCCAGGAAAAACCTAGCAGAAGATGGAGAGATCCTGGAATTTTTTTTGTCACTAAAATGAACAATAGGGCCATTGCATTACTGTACACAAGTTGGTTCCCACTGATTATCTGTGTTGGCTGATCCTGCTAGCATTACACTTATGTGTCATGGTTTATAAAGCTCTCTGAAGGATTTAGATAAAATTCTTGAGTCATCCTTTTTTACAAACGACAACATATCCACATGAAAGTCCATTTCTACTCAATTTTGAGCTTTCCCCTACATTTACCATGTATGGTCATATGGTGTGTGTTAAGTGTCATAATTTGTTTTGGTTTGTTTTTTTTTTAAAGAATAAACTGAATTGAAATGGATAAAAATTAGCAGCAACAGAGATTAGAAGAGTATTCTAAACTGCATTCTGCCTTTCTATTTCCTGTAAATGTCCTGGGGATCCTTTTATTTAATGAAAGGTAAAAATTAACATAGTTTTCAAGTAGTCTCTGATACTCATTTTATTATGAAGATAAGAACAATTCAATATAGGGCAATAAAGCAAGAATTTTAAGTGGAATTACCTGGAAAATTTCCTAATTTGTTGACATAAATGTTGGATGAGAATTCTTCACAATGTTGTCCAAAATTCCTCATGAGAGCTTGAGTTTGGTCACAAAACTTTTCTTTCTTGATAGGGAAAGCAATGAAACAGCTCCCTGTCTGCTTGTCTGCCAGGTGTGAAGTTTCCTGGTTTTTCTTCATTATTTAGGGTTGGGATAGGTCAACTTCCTTTTCTTACAAGTAGGCCGTGAGGGAAGAGACAGAGACGAATAAAGAACTGGACAGTGGAAGGAATGGGAAATTAAGGCACTGGAAGACTGAAATGTCCATTCTACTTTTATTCTCTGTGTGAGGAAAAAAGGTCCATTTCCTTTGTCTTAGTTTGTGAAATTCCAATCTGTGGAAAAGTGTACTTGTTTGTTTTTGTTGTTTTTGTGGGGGTTTTGTTTGTTTGGTTGGTTTTTTATTTGTTTTGTTTTGTTTTGGTTTTTTGTTTTGTTTTGTTTTTTTTTTTTTTTCTAATATCTGAGGCTTGAATTATAGATTATCTTAGCCTAATGACTGATAATGATGTGATGTTGCTTTGGATGGTTGTTGTTTAAGAAGGCTAATGCCATTAAATGTGTAAATAAGTTCCAGCCATGTTCAAAGTTTTCAGTAAGTGCTCTTTTTGTATCCATTTTTTATCAGGCTAGTGTCCGAGAAAGCAGAAATAAGAACACTAGATATTATAATTGATAGGGCAGCCTAAAAAAAAAAAAAGTTATTTAATTAGCTTTTATCAAAGAATTTTTAAAACCTGGAGAAAATATAGACACATTTTCCACTCCTTTAATGAGAGATGAAAGCAAGAGCAGAAGCTGAGAGCTCTAATACAGTGTGCAAAACTTGCTCCTCAGGTATCATAGCAGTAATGTTAAAAGACCTATGGATGTGCTGAGGATGATGTCCTTTCATCCTCAGGATTGATTCAACTGGCAGTTTGCAATATGCCAGCATGCTGTAGGCTATACTGATTAGAAATGGGCATGTGTTTTCCCTCCTTGTAAATTTTCTGATGATAAACAGTACTTCTTTAAGAGAACTTAAGTTTGTTGATGATCCCAGGGGAATAAGCTTTAAAATGCTGTGATCATCATAGCATCATAGAATTGTTTGGGTTGGAAGGGACGTTTACAGATTATCTAGTCCAGCCCTTCTGCTATGGGCAGGTACATCTTTTTTTAGGTCAAATTGCTCAAGGACTCATTCAGCTTGGCCCTGAATATTTCCTTTAAGGGATAGATGATAGCTTTTATTGTTATGACAGTCACTGTGACTCCAATGTCTAGTAGTTCTCAAACCCTGATACTGGCAAATCAGCAAGGTCAGAGCCTTGGTTGTATATTCAGTTTAGGATTGATAATAATTCTATATCAATTGTAATGCCTTCTGAATTGTAAATTTTCCCCATAAGGAAAATATTTTTAAAGGTGTTGCATTGACTTTCTGTAAAGTAATTATAAATGCCAATGATGCAGATGCAAAACATACCTGGCCAGGAGAAAAGAGGAATTGTTGTAACTTTAAATGGATAAGAGGAACATTTGAGTTCAGACCTGATGCCTTGGGTCTCTATAAGTGCTCCAAGCAAGAACTCCAAGCAAGTTCAAAATTTGTATTGGTGATGAGAAAGAAAATAAAGTAAAAGAAACAACCTATCATTGTATCACAGGATTAGTATTCAGGAGATTTGGCTGCTTTTTATATGCTGGCAGCAAATGTGTAATTTAAGTGTAGACAAATAATTTCCCCTGGTACTAATGTCAAGAATACGACTTTAGAGAGGCTCTGAGAGTCTTAAAAAATTGTTTTTTATAAAGAATATCAGTGCCATGAATGGGAGTCTTACTTTATGGTATAAAGACATGATAACTGGAATTAAAAACAGAGAACTAGAACAGAAATTTTTTTTTGCACTGATAATCAGATTTAGCCATTGTACAGATAGAACAAATATTGAGCATTTAGAAAAAGTGCTAAACAGGAGTCACAGCACATTCTTATGAATTCTCCCTAGATTCCAGTATTGAGAGTAATAATTGCTGAGAAGGAATGGAAGGCTTTAGCATATAATTATTTACTAGTGTATTGGTAGCAGGTCAACTAATCCAAGGTTCCCATGATTCATCTCACTTATAAGGGGCCATGGGGCTCCTGTTGACCCAAGAGATTTCTTAAATACCCCTTAGTGCAGTGAAATCATATCAATGAAGTAATGAGGAAGTTAACACTGCTCCTGTTTCTAATGCAGAAAACAAACAATCATGCAGATTTCTTCCCAGATAGATTATCCATCCTAATTAAACATTTCCTCTCCTGGGTCTTTGCTCTGTAGTAAATGAGAAGGGTAATTAATCTTATATGTACTATTGCTGAAATACAGAAGTTGTGTATTATGTCCCCTGAATTTCAAACATATAATACAACTAAGATTTGTCTGCTTAAAATCCCAAATGTCTTTAAAGTTTAAAAAGACAATGCGTTTTTTACTCTGTTTGTTGTGCCTTACCTTGGCAGTTGCTAGTTAAAATGATGTCTTTCATTCTATGTTTTCCACCTTTCAAAATTAGGCTTGTGATTTAGTCTAAGCTTCAGGACATGTTTTAGGCAAGTTTGGTAAAAATTTCCTGGCTTTAATTTCTTGTCTGAGAGTGAAGCTGAGCAAATGTTTTCTTGTGTGTTTGGTTTTTCACTTTTTCCTTAGGGGAAAAAGCAATAAGTGTGTGAGGAAAAAAAGTTTAATCAAATATGTTCTTGACCCTTTGGTATATAATCAGAAATATCAATTTCAGGAAAAACCCCAAGACATTTGGCTAAACCCTGTGATTTTTAATTATAAACTTTGAAATTAAAATTGAAAGACTGTTTATATACATAATATTTATCAGGTGCTGTCCATTTTCCATTATTTTTTTTAGTAATCTTGTGTTTGAAACACATATGTCATGGTACTGCAATCTTCTTTGTTAACAAGACAAAAATATTTGGGTGTAGAATTCATTAGATGTGTTGCACGAGTAGGGAGTCTGACATATAACGGAGTATTGAGCCTGAAGTGAAAAAAACCAAGACTTTTCTCCATTTTCAGCTCTAATTTTCCCATCCTTTGAAATGTTGCTTTCAACATCTAGCATTACCCAGAGTTGACTAAAATATTTCCTTTCTCCTACATGTTATATGGCTTTTCTGCTGAAACTGCAGAAGGTACCAAGCTCTTGATCTCTGGCCTCTGTGTCCAGTTGCCACGTAAAGAACTACAAGCACACAGTAAATAACTGATAGCCAGAATGGAGCATCAGGAATGATGTATTTTTTGGGGGACGCCAAGCCTGCACCAGAGAACAGATGCCTTGACTTGTGGAATTGGGTTCATTTCCTGGTGCATCCCTGCTGAGGAGCAGGTTTTCCATGACAGCCCCTGTGTATGTGGTTGGTGTTGCTTTATGTAAATGAACAAGAGAATTATAGGACAAAAATTTGTCGCTTTAAGAAATCTCACTCTGTATTTCAGAACTTACTCCTGAAATAGGCCCGTTGTTCTGATCATGTGCTTTGCTAAGCTTAGAAGTATCGAAGTGATAGAAGACATTCCATTACTTTCAGACTCTCTTTGTTTCTTATCTATTAGATCTTCTTTGCCATTAGTTTAAGATAGATGGCTAGCACTGGAAGTTTTCATGGACCAATTTCACACATCATTTGTTTTAAATGATGGAAATTGTTAATTTCTTCCCTGTATGCCTATACAGTGGACATGGATAATTTTTCTGTATCTATGTATGTGTGTACTTAAACTAATAGCAGTAAAAAGCCAAAGCATATTGTTAAATGATTGTTACACAGCATACTTTTCATTTCTAAGCCAGCTGTGATTTTGCTGCTTTTCCTTGAACTCTTCCAATTTCTTTCCCTGAATGCAAGGCATGATAACACTAAATTAACATCTTTTTAATTCCAAGTCTTCTCAAAAGAGAGACTGTAGGACCAGGGGACTCTCTCATATGCTTGTTATTTATCTGTCTTCATGTTCATAACGTGTCTACAATATACTCTAAATGGAATGAATGTATATTGCATATCTGTGTACTACTCACTATGTGATATATATTTTTATTTTCATCTCTGTCAAGCTCATTTCTGTGTTAACAAAATCCAGATTTATGCCGAAATTCATTCTTTCCCTGTTTTTCCTCAGAAAATGGCCATTCTAATAACCTCTAGTGTGTCTGAAGATTTTGAAATATACTTCTTTCAAAATTATACTTCTGATGCATTCTGACATTTTATCACAAGCTAGAGCCATTCAGAGTATCTGAGGATAGTAAGCCAATTATCCCTTTCCTTCTTCTGCTGACATAAAAAGATTAAATTAATCACATTCAGTTATAGCTGGCATTAAGCATAAAGACATGTTCTTTTACAAGGAGAGAGAGACATTACTGACTTTTATTAAATGTTTTTTTCTGTATGTCAAAATTTTCTTTTGAAAATTAAAAGTGCTAAATTGGCAATTTTGCTTGTTTTCTATTCATTTTAGTGTTTCCATATTCTTCATCAGAAGATTGACTTACAGTCTTGTTTTTATAATCCACTCTCAAATTAGTAATTCTGTGTCCTGTGCAACTGTTTTTTTTTTCGTTTTCATAGTATGATATTCTTTGAGCTGTGCAGTGAAAGGACTTTGACTTGGCAGCAGATCTATCTTGTAAAGTAAAAGCAAATCAAAGATATCTATGAGAGTGCTAATGTCTGTCATCAGAAGATAATCTCTCTGGAAACCTTTGAGGTAACTAACCCTAACTCAGAGGAACTTGTGTCAGACCGTTATGTGGTCACAGATGGGAGAGCTCAGACACAGCAGAAATGCTTTCTACCAAAAAGATGAAGAGATTCCTGGAGTTGTTTGATAATTAATTTTTTGTTTGTTTGTTGCACTTGTTTTAGACAGAATTACATTATATAGCTCAGTGGTTGCCAATGAAAATATATTGCCTTGTCCAAAGAATTTGACTCTTAAGATCTGATACGCACTCATACACTAATGTAGTGTACACTTCTGTTGAGAAGCCTTGTTGTTCTACTCCACTCTTCCACATACTAAGTTTTGATAGTGTTTAGTAAACATCATCTGTGCTTGTTTGGGGTATGTATATCTTATTCACAGCGGGATGGGGCTGAACAGAATTTTTCAGAAGCAAATGACATAGGAATGTTCAAGAAATACCAGCTTTTCCATCTGGATCCAAATGTTGTTATGTACAACAACTCACCAAGGTAAAGACCTTAACCTTCAGATTCCTGTAAAAATCAACTCAGAGTCCTTTTTTTAATGAGACAAGACATGATTGAAATTCAGCAACAGCACTTACTTAATTGTAAATCTTGCTTCAAAATGTCATGCAAACAGCTCTGTGGCTTCATGCTGCAGTTTTAATTTGCTACCAGTTCTCATGGCAGACTGCTAATTTAGATTACCTCTCCCCATTTCTTACAGCATCTTCTATTCTTTCAGTGGTCTTGCAACCCTTTAAAATGAGATCTGAAGAGATCACTGCTGGACGTGGGGCTCCAGAGTGATGGTGAAAAAACCATCATGTACCACATACTTAAAGCAAATTGACAAATTTTTGATATCCATCCAGGAAATCTTTTCCACAGACATTAAATATTTGTACCTTGGAAACTTTTGGTAGTTTGCTGCCATTGACATGCTGCGTGTACTTTGCAGCAAATGACATCCGATTTACAAACAGCTTGAGTGTAGACCAGGTGATTAACCCTCAGGGACCACTTCTGTGGAATGGAGCCAGCGTGTAGTGGCAGGGGAGAAGAGTGACCTTTCTTCTGGAGCCCCTGGTACCCACTGACAGCGTGAGTGATGCCTTCTCCAAACATCTCTTATGACTCACAAAAAGAAACTCCGGCAGAGCTGTAGCTAAGCCATCTATCATAGTCCCAAAAGCATGACCTTGGCTTCTGAGTAAAAGATGTGCTTAGATATAGAATTTGCAACTGTTAATGCTCCATTGGAGACTGCAGATTATAGCTCTGTGGTGGAGTAATTTGCAGTCTAATTGTTATTATCAGTTCAACACCACAGTGCTTCCAATTCCTGAAATTTTATGATGACGTTTCTGATATTTGGAGTTTACCTTAAAACTACAGACATAGACGATTGGAGAAAAAAATTCTGTTAAAATGAAGGCAGGAGGAGAACTCCTAGCTGTCATGGAAATTGAAAATATCCCAAGACTGTCAGGAAGTATTAGAACCCAAAAGCAAACAAAGTTATTTATAAGCTATTATCACAACCAGATTTTCACTGGGGATTGCTAAATATTAAATAAATTGATTCTGGTGGAGTGCTCCATACTATGGAAACCAGAGAAACTGGGAGAGTCCAGTTCCAAAGATTTTGCAGTCTTATAAAGGCTGAAGAACAAATTAGGAGTCTGAGAATTAAAAGTCTGTTGTTTGATTGTGTCTGTGACAAGGCAGTTTATTGCGTTATGTGTCTTGTTCTAATTAACTTCTATTCAGTGAGAAGTAAAAAAGCACTAAAGGCTTTTTGAGTGACAATATAAGCACAGTGACTTACTTTGAAAGACTGTCTCAGCTGACACACAAAATGGCAGCTCCCACCCAACTGAAGAACTAGATTTTTTCCTAGTTTGGAGACATTGCAAAGATAATAAAAAAAATAATGTTTTCTTTTGGTCTTCTTTCAATTCCACAGTCATATCTTGCGAAAGGCCAAGGATATGATGTGAATAAGCAACCAAAGTTCAGAAGTTTCTCTAATTCCTTTGATGTCAATATTCAATTGCGGTCATCTCCTGAGATATCTTTTTTTTCTTCAGGTTTTAGCTCAGCTGGAAATGCTCTAAGATGTGCTTTCTTTGTAACAATTTTACAGTTAGAGCCATGGAATTTGGAGACAAAAAGAAAATTAAAGGGAAGAGCTTGGGGAACATAAAGTTCACTCCATGGAGATTCACAGGTAAAACTTACTTTGTTGATACTGCTTCATATACCTGCACACTCCCTTTTAAATCCTACTACTTTACCCTGAATTTCTTCTAGACAACTTCAAAAGTTTTCCTAATGTATCCTGTATTATATCAGCACCTTCCACTAATACAGTGCTTGAGCAGTCACTGTATAATCATTGCCTTTGTCCCCCCTCAACAGGGAGACTGACCAAAATTTTGAATTATGCAGTCCTAAGGTCTAAGGACACCAGTAGTGTCTCCTATCCCTACAGTGTGAGATATACAGACTTTTTTTAGAAACATCTTCTTTCTTCATACCTCACAGTTTTCATGCAGAATCACAGCTGTAGGTGAAACTGCTACTGAAAACAATTTCAGGTATCCATCACAGGCTGCTTAGCTTAAGAAGGAGAGCCTGGGTCTAGGGGCTATTGGACAGTTCAGGGAACATGATTAAAGGGGATGCACTTTTCTGCCAAGCAAAGATATTACAGTCTTCGAAGGATGGGGAGGCAAAGGAAGCACATAGCTCTTTTTCCTGAGGTGTCTATACAGACACCTTAGGTGACTAAGCAGGGGGCAGAGTCTTCATCACTCCTTGGGAATAACTGTACTTCTCTGTCATGTTTGGAGCAAAAAAGTTGCACATTGAAAAAGAAAAGATGTGAATAACAGAGCTAGCATGTAAATGGCCAGCAGCTCTTTGAGAGTCAAAGAATGTATCCCATAGAAAAAAAAATTGGAAAAGCACGTTAGAAATGCCATAGCTAAGAGAATTTCAAAGCAAAAACAGGTATCCCAACACCAGTACCTGAGTACTCAAATTAAATATATCTACAATGCAACATAAAGCTTTTAAGCAACATGGTTAAGGAGCATACAGCTTCATGACTTTGCAGGACTTATTACATTTATTGGGGTTTTATGTAGTGGCCACAAATAACAGTTCATTTGCTTTATCTTGGCAGAAACATCCTTTATTCCCTCTGGCTTGATTTCAGGAATGTTCTCATGAAAACACTTTGACTGTTTGCCTCTCAAAAGTAGCAGCTGTGTTTCTCTCATGAAGGAAATGTAGGCTTTTCTAATGTGAACATGCCTGGTATTTCTGCTGTGAAGAGAACAATGGTGTGTTGATTGAGAACCTCCCCTGGGCCTTTGGTAGACTTGTGAGCAGTATATCGGCATGTTTAAGCGCTAGTTATTCTCCTGCCCCTATAACATCTAGATCTTCATAGAATATAGAATGGACTGGGCGGCAAGGGACCTTAAAGGTCATCTAGTTCCAATCCCCTTGCCACAGGCAGGGACACCTTCCACGACACCAGGTTGCTCAAAGCCCCACCCACCTTGGCCTTGAACACTTCCAGGGAGGGGGATCCACAGCTGCTCTGAATAACCTGTTCCAGTGTCTCACCATGCTCACAGTAAAGAATTTCTTCCTTATATCTAACCTCAATCTATTCTCTTTCAGCTTGGACACGTCTTGTCATTCTCTGAGGGTTTGCAAATTACTCTTTCATATATTATTGTGAAGTGTTATATAATCCCAGAGCAACCAGTACTAGGTGTGCCTCTGATTATATCACAACTATATGAGTAAAGTTTAGGAGTCTAATTGCTAATAATTTCTAAACATTTTGGCCAAGTTAAGAGTAGGCCTTACCATGAAAAAGTGGATTAAAAATCCTTCAACAGCACAGTCACACAACAGAATTTTTAAACATGCTCTTGCCAGAACAAGCTGGATTCATACCGGAATGATATTAGAAAGCCTGATAGATGTATCTATTTATTTAATGAATTATTTTTTCATTCCATTTAGTATGAACAATGAAATATTACTTTCAGTTTTGTTTATAGTAGATTTTCTTTTCTGTTTGTTATAAATTCTCCAAATGCAGCAATGTTATTTTCCAGAGAAGAAGAATGTTGCTCTTTAAAAAGTAAATTACTTCCAGAGAAATTTTGCAACACATTTCATGATAGCTTTTCCACTGATCTTAGATGCTGTAATAGCTCTTACAGCTTTTAGGAACTTGGCATCATTTCATTAAAGTTACTTGACTACACTGACAAATCAGAAAGAGAGCACAAAAATGATGTGTTCATGAACTTGAGATGCTTACATCTGTGAAACTGTGATGTCTGTCTATTTTTTTTTTTCTTTTATCCCTCTCCTTTTGTGACATGGAACCTCTTAGGAACTTTACTCCATTTTTTTAACCTTTTTTAAATACTTTTTTTCCCCCCTTAGATTATAAGCTTCTTAAAATTCTGTGTGGTCTATATATGCATCTGTACTTATATATCTGCATTACATAAATTTATTTAAATTATTTCATGGACTTGACAATATTTCATAATACTTATGATCTGTGAAAACTGAGTGTGATTAACTCTTCTTTATGGAGTTGAATGCATCACAAATTGTTTTTATCTGTCTAGAAGGAGGAGAAAAAACCCTTCATTTTTTAGTGTCCAGTTTTCCCTTGACTTATATTAACTTCAGCTGCCATTTGGGGATCTTTCCCCTTCTGTGGCATTCTGTGATAGTCTCTGATAAAGATTGACATAATTTCTGCATCAGAGACATCTAGTACAACAGACCTTATGATTTTGTGTCATATCAATTTCCAGATATGTGGCATAGATAACCTCTTCCTCTACTATGCTGTTATTAGGACAGCTGTCAGATAGAATTTCTGACTACCAGCAGGACAGAAAGTCAGCAAGTCAACCCATGTATATTCTCTCTATAGTCTGGCTTTTCACTGGGGAACTTGACATTTATTTTAACATCAGTAAAGTATTGTTAAGTGAAACTGCTATTTGCTGGTGGTGAAGGATATAAGATTTTCTTAGCAAGGTAAAATGCTATTCTGAAAACAATTTTCATCCAGTCAAATGTTTTTCTTCACTGTTTACGGCCCACTTATCACCAGAGGGGTGTTCAACAGGGTTAGCTCTACCGATCCTTGTAGAAATCCCATATAATCTACTTCATTTTGTGATCTGACATGAGCTATATGAAATGCAACATAATAATCCCTAAGGACTAGAATTTGCCCCCAGCAAAAGAGCATCTCACAATTTCAATTTTCAAAACAGCATTTGACTGCAATTTTGGTAAAGTAAATAGCACCCTTCACACAGCTGATACACTAAATGTTCTCATCGTTTTCAACAGAAGGGTATTTTCCTGGCCTTTAAGATTTTCTACTATGATGAAAAAATACTTAAAGAGATCCTCTTTATGGTAAAAGACTCGTTACTGTGTTGCTATGGTCAACAAACATATATTTCCCTTTTGATTTCTATAGTGGAAGAGGTTAATTTTAACATCTGTAACAAGTCTAAAGGTGAGAGAGGCAGCCAAGAAATCAAGCACTGGAAAGGAGAGGAGCTTTCTTGAGAGAACAAAAGCTCTGATTGTGGAGTACAAGAAGGAGCTATCAGCCACTACCTCCGCCACAAGTCCGCAAACACCTACAGTTTGTTCTTTCACATTTCTTTATTAATTTTTATTTGGCCTTATATTAGTCTTCCATTGTCTGGGTCTATGACCCTTGCCTTATATGGCAACCAGATATATCATCTCTGCTAGAAGTGAATGGGATTTAATTGCCAACTCCTGGGGGCACTGCCAGAGAGGTGCCCACTCCCTGTGGCTGGGACTGCTCCCATCTGCCATCCTGGGGATCCACCACAGCCTACCCAGGCCCAGGATGCCACTGGCCCACACAGTGCCCTTACCCATCTAAAGTAAAGAAGTTATGCTGTACGGTGACAGAAAAAAAAATGATGAAAGGTAAGAAAACCCCACAGAAACGTACCACTCTGTGAACGTTTTCAAAACAGAATGCTTTTGAAAGGTTTTTTGCGTGCCTGACTCTCTCAAGAAATTCACAAAATAGTGGCTTTAGCCTGCTGTCATTTTGAAATATATTTTGTTCCCTGTATAACATTAATTTTCTTGCTTTCAAAGTGTCTAATATTTTAACAAGTGATATTAACTGGAGTGGTCAATTAGAATAAAAGCTCATTCACAAACAATTCATTAGCTTACCACTTGGACTGTGCATCATATTTTTACAAAAACACAGAGGGATAGCCTGCAGATTTTTGTATGCAATATATGAATATTAGTGAAAAATTCATGCTGATAAAAGTTTTTTGTTTGTTTGTTTGTTTGTTTTTGTTGTTTTGTTTTTTCCCAGTAGTTTTGAAAAAGAGTCACCTTGGTTGCAAAAGGTTAGAAAAGCCTCACAAAAGGATCACCGGGGGGGCTTTACAGTAAGTACATAAGGAGATATTCACAAAACCTGTAGTCAACCTATGCTACATCATCTAGTTTTGCATATTGTTAGATCCTTCTTCTGATGAGGTGGTAAGTAATGCCAAAGAGTAATCCCAGGTCTGTACGATGAATCTGTCTGCCTTGTGCTCTGCCTGTAGAACCCCAGATCCATCTCTAAGTTACATCATCCTGCTCGGGTTATCCATTCAGGTATAAGAAATAGCGTAGTTTTTTGGACAATTGCAAGCCCTATCAGCTAATATCCAAAAACCGCTCAGTGTTTTCAGTGGGTGAAATTCCTCCTTCTGTAATGAGTCAGTATGAAGTCTGTGTGCAGGTCAAGATCTACCTGCATAAGATAATTGCAGTTTATTTGACAGCTAGCCAACATGATAGTAAAGTTCAATACCTATATAATCTCCTATAGCTGCAATAAAGATCTCCATAAAAGTGTTTGTCCAATGGCTTCAGGCTGTCAAATCAATAAGGCAGCAGGAAAATGCTGAGTTAATTAACCTGATAAATAGCTTGGCAAGGTCTATTTCTAATGACCACTCCTAATTTAATAAGCTGTAATCACAGAAAGACAGTGTGATAAAGCATAAAAGGAGAACATTGTAGATCCACTTATCTGGTGATTTTAGCCAATATGAAAATCTGCAAGTAATCAAGCTACAGTGTTTCAATCTGAAGGGCAGGGTTTGTTATTCTGAAGCATAACTACAGGCATTGTTTCTGTTCCTTGGGATATGAAACAAAGATCCCTGAATACTTCCTTGTCTGAAATGTTTGTGTATTATATATGAAGCATCTGTGGAATTAGATAGCTTCAATTTGCTTATATCTATGAAGCAAAGGTGGACATCCATAACCAATTAATTTATGATTTTAGAAAGTGCCAGAAGAAAAATATATTGACTTTTTTTTTCTTGAAATGCTCTGGGGTTAGGAAACTGACAATTTGAGAAATTTTCAGTTCAGATGGCAAGAGAAGAGTTTAAGGTTCACAAAGACTAATAAGTTGTATCGTCTCTGTGTGGTATATTTAAATTAAGGGACACAGGACACAGAATATGAGCCAATAAAGTGTTGGCCCTTGAAACACCTGGCTCCATGCTCAACTGAGATCAAGTTCTCATTGTTTGCTTTCATGTGTTCTTTTCCACAAAAAGAAAACTGGTGATAGGCTTTAAGAGAACTGTGTTGTGCTCAACTAGATCACTGCCTGATGCCCTGACATCCTGATATGCTGCACAACAGCAGTTGAATTTAAGTGTAGCCACAGGTAGTCTCAGAAATGTTCTTTTCCAATGCACCTGTCCTGTCTGGACCCTGGTTCCATCACCCTGAGTATGGAAGTATCACAGAAGTGGCAGCTCCAGCAAAGTTAAAATCCTTCCCTTTCCCTTTCCATTTCCCTTTCCAATTTTTTCCCATGTATCCTCATTTGTAGAATCATTTACAGTGAGGAACTGCAACAATATCAGTGCCAGAATAAGATATTTTGAACTAACTGATGTTATATACAAAGTAGTAGTGAAAGTACATACTATGAACCAAAATTGGTAGGACTATCTTGCCAGCTAATGTGGAAGGAGAATTCATGAGAGTATGAATGGGTCGTGGTAAATCTAAGGAATAAAGTAAAAATAAAGTACAACTGTCCATAAAACTTCAGGATAAGCAGCTGTCAGTCTCTTTGGGAGAGTTTGTCCAAGCAAATCAGGAAAGATTTCCCTTTAAAACCAACTTAATTAATGTACAAAAATTTTAGAAAGCTCTTCCCTTTTGAAAGAGCCTTTTGTTGTCCTGTGTGACTGAAAAGGTCTGTGAGTAGCACTGAGACTGTGAAATCTCTGGTGCAAATGAAGTGGCACACTGTTAAACATAACTATTAAACTATTTTCTTGGGAGTTGTTTTTGATTCATGTGGAATAGATTAAAAGTCTGTTTCAAATCCCACAAGATTTCCCATAGAGTATAATTATACATGAAACAGAATAAGAAATGCAGTCCAACAATTGCTTTAATTAGATGGTAGTTACTGAAGCTGTCAGTGTGCCTAGTCCTACACAGAACTAAGAAGGAAACGTTAGGTAATGGAATTGTTGATAAATGTTTGCACTTCTGAGGAATTAATTATCTGTGTAAATAAATAATAGGCTAGAAAAACTGCAATCAGCTGATAGGATCTTGCCCTTCATCATCACTGATGGTGTAATACCTATTTTAAAGACCAATTTGCTGCCTTAATAAAGCAGCCCTCAAGGGCCTGCATTGATCCCTTTGAGCAATACAGCTTTCTGCAGTTTTATGGGGTCTGAGACTGAGTTCTAATAACAGTATAAGCTTGGCATTGGGAACACTTGAGATCTTCTTTTTTTTTTTCTTCTGTTAGCCATTTTGTCAATGAAATGAGTTTGACTACTTCTGAATGCAATAGAAGGGGTGAAGATATTAATTCTCCTTGACCAGTCAACATTTGTTCTACTATTCACACACTGTGGAGCTTCTGTCATTGCTCTGAAGCATCTGCCAGAGGAGAAGACAGGTGGGAGGGACCAATATTTAGTTCTTGACTGGAAGTTATGTTCCTACATGAATTTTTATGTACCTACATGAATTTTTATGTACCTACATGAATTGTTGGAATGGTACACAACCTCATAAAATATGAGGTCAGAGTTTTGTTGCTGGGGGCTTTCAGAAACTCTGTAGAGAACTGAACACCTTTTGTGCTTCTTGCAGCCAGGTACAGTTTTAAAGCCATTTTAGGTCAAAAGGTATTAAAATTCTCACTCTTGATACAGTTGGCCCTGTTGTGTGTATGTGCTCCCTTGGTGCCTTTGTGGCGCTTTAATGGTCAGCCATGGCTGAGAGAAATGGACAAAAACTTACTGAACCATGAAGGCCTCTGCATCTATATATCTGCACATAAACTGTGATGTGGCATTCTTTTTCCCTTGTGCTAGATGAGGTGTAACAATGGAGACAAGAATGTAAAGTAACCGTGCTTTTGATGGGGAGAAGGTATTGATTTTCAGCTCTAGGAAAGGCAGATAAAGGGATTTGAGTTTGCTCACTTTCCAGGTTGTTAGATAGTATCATCTTACCACATTCCTAAAAATACCCCAATATAATGATATTACTCGCATACTGCTGTTCCAGCTGTTTTCTCTATGTTGTTCAGTCAAAGCCCGATAAATGGTGTACTATAATCTCCAGGAGGGAGTTGTCATGACATGGTTCTTGGGCATGACATTTCAATGGGTTTTAACTGTGAAATCTAAGTTACTAGTCTTGAGTTTGAAAGGGAAGAGTACCATAAAAGAAAGTGTTCTTTAGAGAATATATTTGATTCTCAGTTGTAAGTCATTTGGAGAGTTACGTAGTTGAGGATGTGTTCTTGAAAAAGACAATAAAGCAATTCCCAATTCTATGAACAAATGCACAAGATTCATTTCTGTAGATTGCAGAATCCTGCTGTTTGTCTCTCAGCTTAACTGAATTAATTATTTTTCACAGTTTCAGTGAGTGTAAAGAGGAATACTGGAATAAAATAAAAACACTCACCTCTTCCTTAATTGCATATTAAATCTTCATAGAAACGAAAATCTGAATCTCTTTAGAGAGGCTTTAAGGTATGTAGAAGTGTATGGTTAAAGAGAAAGAAATGTACTGGTCCCCTGAGCAAATGAAGAACAAATGAATATCACACAAATTTCTTTTCCACCTGTCTCTTTCTTCCTCCAACTCCATCCTGATAAGGGACTTGATTTAGGCAATAAATATATATACATACAATTTGCATTTTTTCCCTAAGAGTTTCATTTTGCAACATTAACAGTGTTCTCTTCCATGGTAACATAATGAGAATCTCGGAAGTGGGATTTAAAAATGGTGTTTAGGCCCCTACTTTAAGTTACAGATTTTTAAGGATAGTCTGATGCCTAAGTGAACTCAAACATTATATTAAAGCTTTACAAATAGTCCTTTGCATCTGCGTGACAGAAGGTACACACTGCACTCAGAAGCTATTTTCAAAGTCTATTGCCTTCGAAAGGACATGATTGTCTTCGTATTCCAGTGCATTGTCATAGTCCATCATTTAAGATCTAGGCATGAAATAGTATCCATTCCCAAAATCCCAGTGAAGTCATTTGAACACTTCTAGCTTCACTAAGTCACCAAGTGTCAATTATCTGAGAAAATATGATTGCTCAATTCACTGTGAAGCCTCCCCACACCTATATACTGAGTACCCACATAAAATTTATGGAAGTCAGAATGAGGAACAGAAGGAAAAGAGGCAAGGAAAGAAGGGCTCATCACTAGTGGTCTGTTGGCACAGTGTTGCCAGCATCTCCCATGATGGGGAACTGGGAATAGTAATTGCTTGGACCTAATCACCATGCTTCTACATTTCAATTGCCCCATAAAGGAGTTGCTGGTACTCTCATATCATGAGGTAATTTCTGATACCTTGGCACTTTGCCAGGCAGGCTTAGTAGAAGAAGATGCTGTACCAAAGTCTGGATGTACTGATATGCCACAGGCACGGCTTTAAGGAGGCCAGGTAACAGCAGTGGTATTATAAGTGGCCAGTCTTCGCGAACGAAGATCTGGGAAAGGTCTTTTTACCTTTCAAGTCTGCGCAATGGATTTTTTAGGTGA